>OY977947.1:26905962-27356325 GCA_963854355.1 Epinotia brunnichana | reverse complement strand
ATGATGAAGAAATCTGTACTAACATATCTTTGGAAAATAAGTGTCCATAATTGATGTCATCATACTACGATGTACTTAAGAACTGTAACTACCTATTATTCCTTATTTTCTTAAAAAAAATAGATTTAAATAAATAAATAAACAATAAATATTTGGGGACAATCTTACACAAATCAACCAAGATTTAAAAAATAAAACAATTATTCAAGAAGACAAACATTTGATCGTATGATCCGCAAAAACGAGCCGAATACGGATGCCAACAGAATAAGGCCGTTAGCGGGGTGCGCGGGACGCGCGTCTCCCGCTCCGTCTGCCTCACCTCCGCAAATACCTAAATATCGTCTAATAAGAGCGCCTTAAATTCAAATAAATAAAATTAACACGGATACATATTAGGGGACAATCTTACACAAACTAACCCCATAGTAAGCTCAATAAGGCTTCTGTTAATCAAAAAGGATATCATAACGGCCAAAACACAGTCGTCTAGGTTATCCCCCGCGACTATGAAGTCAATCCTGAGACATGCCTCTAGGGTTGAATATGTATTTTTTTCCTATGATTGACATTGTCATGTGTCAGGATTGACTTCATAGCCGCGGGGGACTGTAGACGATATATTTACTAGATAAAAACATATACCTAAACCACCCAATAGTCCCAATTGGTACACAGAAACGAATATTCAAGCACATAGTAAAAATAGGGGTGTAGACACCAAATAATATATATAACCAATAATGATGAATTTTCTCGAAAAAGGATTAAAAATATTGTCGGATGGAGAAAAAAGTAACGCAGGGGATAATATAATCACAAAGTTATAAGTGAAGAAAGTTTTAAGAGGGGGTATATTCTGTCCCTTTTCCGCAAAACGCACCTTCATATGAACCGATTTTCATTTACTATGACGCTCGGGATCGTGACGTTCTGTCTAACAAGCAATATCAAAACGGTTGTAGTTTCGTAATTTTTTGAGTAATAATACATTTTGAGTCTACCACCCTATGCGTCACCACGAGTACCTACAGCCCACGGTAGTTCAGTTGGTTGAGAACAATGCACGGAATGCAGAGGTTATGGGTTGAAATCCCACTCGAGATGATAAATATTTTTCACATTAATCGGAATTGATTCATGCTCATCACGCAAAATTTTGCCCTTACCAGGATTTTATTTTATTAGAAAATTTTATTTGAACCCAGCAGCAGCAGAATTTCTTTAAAATACAATCAATCCTTTAGGCTAGTTAATTAACTAGGTGAATAAACTATCTTGAGCCATTGTACACAGCCGCCTTAGATCGTGTTTAACTGTCAAGCACAGATAACTCTCGCCGCTAACTGATCTGAACAGGAGAATTACCTGGGTGAAAGCAAAATTATAAACCTACCTTTATGCTCTCTACTGAGAATATCAATATGGCGCCAACGACTTGGACTTGGGAGTACCGTTATCGTTTTTTTTTTTTATACTATGACGGTGGCAAACAAGCTTACGACCTGCCTGATGTTAAGCTGGTACCGTCGCCTATGGACACTTGTGACTCCACGTATGTCTGGATATCCGGATATCTGGCTGTCGGGCTGTTCTCATCTACCGGCCGCATTTGTCAACCGATTTTTGAGAAATTTTGTAAGCGGGTTCAAATATTATATAAGAAAATTCGTCGAGTAATTTTTTGGAAATTTTTCATAAGATATATAATTACACCTACCTATATAATCTTACGAAAAATTACACTCACAGTGCCACTAGTGTTAACTTTCAGCTAGTTTTGTTTCCGTTCGGCCAATTTTGGTACCGAACTAAAAAGCCTACTTGTGTTTATGTTTAACATTTTCCTAGTTTAGTCATTTTCAAATTCAAATTCAAATATTTATTCGTTACACACAATTTTGTCATTACATGTAGTGAAGTAATTCAAGATTGTTCAGATGCTTGTATCCCATATTAACAATAACGACATTACAATATGCCGTTGATTAACAACGTAATTTTGAAAATTCAATTTCGGGGTAACGTCTAAAGCAATAATGCGGAAAATTTTACAGCAGATGGCAAATTTGATTGATCTACATTATTGAAAGTTCCCATGTTGCAAGTGGAGTTTATAAAATATCTAACCACCCGCATGCTTTCCGATAGTTTAGCTGTGCAGTAAATTATTGCCATCTTTTAGACTAAAGCGGGTGCATAATAATATTTTGTTGTTATTTTGGTTGCTTTTGTTTGATACTCACAATTTGAGTTCCTTAAAAAGCTTGGAAATAAAATAAATGCATTAAAAACTATCTCCTTCACCTCTGGGGTGCCCTTAGATAACAACAACAATAAAAATAAATAAATGATTAAATATTTGCGGACAATCTTACACAAATCAACCTAGTCCCAAACTAAGCAAAGCTTGTACTATGGGAACTAGACGACGATATAGATACTTATATAGATAAATAAATACTTAAATACATAGAAAACATCCATGACTTCCATGACTCAGGAACAAATAATTCGTGCTCATCACACAAATAAATGCCTTTACCGGGATTTGAACCCGGGACCTTTTGCTTCGTAGGCAGGGTCACTACCAACTAGGCTAAAGCGGTCGTCAAAATACTAACAAACACTATGTAAATACTACTGAGTACATATTACCGAGGTATTTTATATAGGTTGTTAGAACAGTTAAGCTTAGTAACTAACGTTATGGATTAGAGATGGCTTGAAATAGGTACCCTTATTTGCCTCAACACAGTAGGTAGAATTAAATTCGTTAATTTGCGATTGAACTGAATACTTACTTTGAACAATACCACCACTTTAAACTAAACCTCGGTGTAACCACATCCTATTTCAATCTAGCTCCAGATGTAAACTGACATCAGTTCCAGCCCACTAGACGCGCTTTATTTTCTACTTGTTAATTAATGCATCGAATAATTTCCGTTGTTTCATAATTTGGTAGCTCCGAAATATTTAATTTTGCAGCGCAGCGTCCAGACTTAATTAATTTGCTCTCGGCCTCGTGCTCATAATGATCTCGGGGGATTCGCAAGATGCCAGATTGATCATTCTAGAGGGATTTTAAGTATGATTTAATTATTAATTTTTGTTTTACTGCATATGAGATCGGATGTTGAAGGTTGTTGAAAACTAGTTTTTGGTCATTAAGTCATTATTATTGTTTTTTGTAAAAGCGATTATATATCAACATCGCATCGCGTCTAGAGCCAGAGAGAAGTAGGAGTTGGTGTTGAGTTGAGTAGGAATACATGATATTATATTGTACGTCTTACAGGTTATAATTATAATGAACTTTAATTCCCATAACATCCGTATTAAGTACTTACATGTTACCAATATTTAAGACTTTGAGATTGATTCTTAAGTTAAACTCAGTTTCAATACTGTGCTCAGAGTATAGGCCAGCTCCTACAGCATCCGGAACATTATTTTAGACGGGTGTGATTTTGTGTAAGTACCTAAACAACTGCTGCATGGTTCTTTTAATGTACGTACGCAGTAAGAACAAAGAATTATGTATGCGGAAATCCTATACTGTTAAACGAGCAATATTTGTATATATATATATTTGCAATCACGTTCTCGGAAACGGCGCTGACGATTTCGATGAAATTTGGAAAACAGGGGTTTACGGAGGCGAGAAATCGTTCTAGATAGGTCTCATGTCCGGGAAAATTCGTTTTTCCATATTTTCTCATTTTTCACCCGAGCAGAGCTCGGTCGCCCAGGGACTTTAATTAATTAATTAATACTAACATTAGAATAAGTCATACTTGAATGTGCACTATACGCCAAATGATGATCATGTATGTTAGTCAAAATAAATACCTAACTATTCATTCATTCATTCATAGGTATTTATTTATCGTATGGCTCGACAGTATATTTCCTCCTCACCGTCAACATTCACAAGCCACTATTTACAAAAAAAAATGTTGATTCTCGATCCTTATCATTTATTTATTTTCAGGCATCTAAGTCCCATAGTAAAACAAATACCTTAAAGACACATACATACAGTACAATTATAAAAAAACTAATTATATACGCTTTGATACGTATATGCTCAATAATTGAACTTGATGTATATTCGTATAAATATTGTATTGACATCGAGTTTCAGTCTAGACGGAACGAATATAATCTGCATTCTGAATCTATTAATTATTTCAGACGGCTCTCACAAAATCAGCTATTTAGTGCCTACGGCTGGAGGCGACAGGACAGAAACCCCAATTATCTACGTTCAGTTTTTATATTTAACATTTGGTTTGATAAAGCGTTGAATTTTGATGTTTTCTTTACGTTTGTCACATAGAAATGCTGTAGTGCCAATTTGAAAACGCAAGTCGGCGGCGCTAGACAGGGCTATACGTGTGCAGGACGGCATAGAATAAACCCGCTATAAACATAAAATTGTCAGTCGCGACCTAAATTGTAATAATCTAGCTTATAAACCTTCTTATAACATAGGCACTGCGCTACTATTGCCTTATGTAAATGGCACCTGAAATAAAGAGTAATAGGCCTCACATTTCCTTCCTACATAGTAAAAAAGGGTAATATACCGCTGGTTTCCTAAATAACGAGTGGATAACACTAAGTTTCCACTAAGAAATATAGACAGACTAAAGGAAACCTAGAGATCCTACTCGCGCGCCAGTCAGGCAACGACTGATGGGCGAGCGAGGGGGGAAACCCGGTATTTATACCTCAGGTGGGGAACGAGGTACGTATATACGGGCGGACACGGAATTCCCGCGTTTCAGATGCATTTTTGCGCCGAACGAGCAGGATCTCGTGTAATAATGTATTATAAATAGCATAGAAATAGGTATAAGCACTGTAAATAATGTATTAGAGTAAGATTGAACTATAATAAATGAACATGTCATTTCGCGCCAAAATTTCCCGCGCAAATCGCTTTCCCGCCAAATATACGGGGCGAAGGGGCGTCCGGCCGAGGTAACTTAATAGTATAAATTGGGCGGCCAGACCCCATGAAATTCAGTACCTACAGTAGCAGCGAAGTGACATTACTTGAAAAAGTAAACAAGCCTTTCAATTCAGAACCCCGACCCGACCAAGTTCCTGCTAAGCCGTAACGACCAACGCCGAAGGTGCAGGATTTCCCTTCAAATTCTACTCAGCCCAGAGCCAGTCATAGGTGCGTCTCGCACATGCTGGTCCATCGAAAACCGGATTCTACATAGAGGATGCCCCTTACAAGATCGAAAGCAGGAAAACGCACGTTCGGTCAACTTATCGCAGCGAACATCAGAGAAGCCATGCTGGAAGAAGCAACCACGTCCACGTCGGGAACTGCTACTACTCAAGAAGGTTCGAGGCCCTCGCAGGAGACTTCGCGAACAAGCACTCCTGCGACGCCGGCGCCTCGGCCAGACCTGCAGCCAAGGTCACACATAGGGCAGCAACCTCATGATGCCGCGCAGTGGAGAACACTGCCTCATGAAACCCCACAGTCAACGCTGCCACCCATAGTGCCGTCAAGAACTACGTGTCAAGACGGCTCGAGGCCCTCGCAGGAAACCCCACAGACGAGCACTCCTGCGACGCCGGCGCCTCGTCCAGACCCACAGCCGAGGTCACCCATAGGGCAGCATCATGATGCCGCGCAGTCACAAACACTGCCTCATGAAACCCCACAGTCAACGCTGCCACCCATAGTCCCGCTGCTGCAGGAGAGCCTACACCCTGCAGCAACACTGCGGCAGGAAACCCCACAGTCAAGCCAGCATCCTGCCGCACGGCCGCCGTCAAAATCAGTGAGAACAACGTCGAGTCATCGCGTCCGCCGTCTCGCACAAGCGCGAGAAGAAGCCCTCCGAATCAAATTGGAGCTCGCGCAAGCGCGCATAGCCGCCATAGAAGCCGAAGACAGCGACGATGACACCGGCACAATATCTACAGTCCAACAAGAACGCCGCATAGATGAATGGCTCGAGACCAGCCAGAGACATGTCCTCGCCATCTCCAATGCACCTTACATCGAAGAACCCGAGCCTGCAACCCCACAGTACGCCGAGCAGGCTCGGGAGAGGAGCCCCGCCGAGGGCGCGGGACAGGGCGCCGCTGCCGTGCGCCCCGCCGTCCCCGCCCCTCCCCCCGCCGGGGGAACCCACGCTCCCGTTTTCGCGCCAACGCCGCCGCGCCCACGCGAAACAGACGCATATCCGCCGCCGTTAATGTATTCACAAGCGAATACGCAAGAAGATAGCGCCATAGTACTGAAGAATCAACAAAGTGTGAACCTGAGTGAGCTCGCCTCTGCCATCGCCATCGCCGCGCGTGCCGGCCCGAGAGAGTCATCACGCTACCACGCCGAGTTGCCGCCATTCAGCGGCTCGCATCAAGAATGGCTATCATTCAAAGCCGCCTACAACGGAACCACCGCAAATTATAGTGAAGTGGATAATATAGCAAGATTAAGAAGATGCCTCAAAGGGAGGGCCAAAGAAGCCGTCGAGAGCCTCCTCATTTACAACGCTCGCGCAGACGAAGTAATGAGAAGCCTAGAAGCCCGCTTCGGCCGCCCAGACGCCATTGCCCTCGCCGAGCTCGAGCGTTTACGCGCCCTACCGCGCCTTAACGACGGGCCGCTCGACATCTGTGTCTTCGCCAGCCGTGTAGCCAACGTCATAGCCACACTCAAGGCTCTTGACCGCGCTCACTATCTACACAGCCCGGAGACGACAAGGGCAATGATGGAGAAATTTACGCCCGCCCTACGCTACAGATGGTTCGACTACGCGAATACGCAGAAAAACGACGAGCCTGAGCTAATAAAGATATCAGCCTTCCTGCAACGCGAGGCGGACTACTGCGCGCTCTACGCGCAGCCCGAGAACGTCGACGGTGCAAATCCTCACCCTGCAAAGAGGACACACCGAGCCTTCGCGACCACAGACAAGCCTTCACCTAAGTGCGCCGCCTGCAACAACACCGGTCACCCAATAGATAAATGCACTAAGTTTATCGAAAAAGCCGTTGAAGACCGGTGGAAACTAGCCAAAGATCAACGGCTATGTTTCCGATGCCTACGCTACAAGAACAGGATGCACTCATGCAAGCGCACGAAGTGCGAGCGAGACGGCTGCGAATACTTCCACCACAACTTGCTACATTATCAACGAATCGAAGAAAGAAACGAGGCCGTCACATCGACACGCGCCTCCCGAGAAGCGAGAGCTTACCTAAAAATTATCCCGGTCACAGTCTCTGGACCGGCGGGAGCCGTCGAGACCTACGCCCTCCTCGACGACGGCTCCACGATAACACTTGTACAAGAAGAACTCGCGAACGACTTAGGCCTGGACGGCCCGACAGTGCCGCTACAAATAGAAGCTATAACGAAAGAAAAAATCGACGCATCGAGATCACGCCGTGTTACGCTCAGCATCCGCGGCACCGACCAACCTTATAGGGTCGGTGCGCATACCATAGACGATCTGAGCCTATCACCACAGTCCGTTAAGAAGGAGGATCTCCGCGAGTACGCACACTTATGCGACATAGAAGATAGCCTGCGGTACGAGTCAGCGAGACCTAGAGTGTTAATCGGACAAGATAACTGGCATTTACTCGTCAGTAATGAAACACGCCGCGGCCAGCGGCATCAGCCAGCGGCATCCCTAACGCCGCTAGGCTGGGTGCTACACGGTGCACACACACGCATCACAGGCAAACAAGTACATGCGACGCATCGCTTGACCACTATTGAAGAAGCCGAGAAAAATGAAGATTTGAATTTACAACTCAGTGAATATTTCGCGCTCGAAAACCTACTTATCGAGCCGAAGTTACCCCAGTCAAGCCCGGAAGAGCGGGCGCGTATCATGCTAGCCCAGTCAATAACGACTACAGCCGACGGCCATTATGAAGCACCGCTATTATGGAAACAACCCGACAGCCGCTTGCCTGACAACTACGAAAATACACTGAGAAGACTTCATAACATAGAAAAGAAACTCGACAAAAATAAAGAGCTTAAAAGCAAATATAGTGAAGAAATGGACGCCCTTGTCTCGAAGGGCTACGCCGAGCCTGCGCCGCCCACCAAGTCATCAAGAGTGTGGTACCTCCCCCATTTCCCGGTGCTGAATCCTAGCAAGCCCGGGAAAGTCCGAATTGTCCACGACGCCGCCGCGCCTACAAGGGGCGTGTCGCTCAATGACCGCCTACTGACAGGCCCGGCCCTCCTACAGTCGCTGCCAGGCGTCCTTATGCGCTTCCGGCAACACCCAGTCGCCGTGGGGGCGGATATTAAAGAAATGTTCATGCAAGTGAAAGTCAAGTCTGAAGACAGAGACGCCCTGCGCTATCTATGGCGGGGCGACCGGCGGGGCGACGACGCGCCGCAAGAATATCGCATGACTTCACTCATTTTTGGCGCTACTTGTTCACCGTCAATAGCAATATATGTGAAGAACGTCAACGCCCAGAAACACGAAGAAACGCATCCAGAGGCCGTCAGAGCAATAATAAGACATCACTATGTCGATGACTACCTACACAGCTTCAAAACAGAAGAAGACGCGATTCGAGTGTCAAGTGATGTACGCGATATACATAGAGAGGCCCATTACGAACTACGCCAATGGACCTCTAACTCCACGCGGGTCCTCCGAGCCCTCACTTCGGAGGACGCCACGTCCGCGCCCGTCGAACTGAATAAAAGCGAAATGAAAAATGAACGAATCCTGGGACAAATATGGAAACCCGCGAGCGACGAACTCGCCTTCAACTTGGACCTCAGCCGCCTACCTCCCGGAGCCCTGGACGACATTGAGCCTACCAAAAGGCAAATATTGAAAATAACAATGTCGATCTTCGACCCTCTCGGGCTAGCGGCGCCGGTAACCATCATAGCAAAGAAAATCTTACAAGAGGTGTGGCGGCGCGGAACTGGCTGGGATGACAAGCTGGATGCAGATTTAGCGCGCCAATGGACGGAGTGGACGCTGCACCTAAGGGCATTGCGAGACCTCGCGATTCCGCGCGCCTACCCCTACTACGGTGACGCAACCAAGCGTGAGATGCACATCTTCGTCGATGCTAGCGAATCTGCATATACAAGCGCGCTATACTGGCGCATAACTACGGGCGACGGGCGAGTGCACGTGTCCTTGATAGCTGCGAAGGCTAAGGTCGCGCCCCTGAAGGTGATATCAGTCCCACGCCTAGAGGTGCAGGCCGCGGCGATGGGGAGTCGAATGGCGGCCGCAGTAATAGAAGAGCACGACTTCAAACCAGACACGAAGACATTCTGGACCGACAGCCGCACAGTACTCGCGTGGCTGAGGACCGGGGCACGCACGTACCGGCCCTTTGTCGCGCACCGCATTGCCGCCATAGAGGAGTACACGGCTGTCAAAGAATGGCGCTGGGTACCTACCAAGCTCAACGTCGCTGACGAAGCCACGCGCACAGTCCCGCTCGAGTTCAACACTGATCATCGGTGGTTCCAGGGCCCGGCCTTCCTGCGTGATGACCCGGAGACGTGGCCCACAGAGCCATCACAACCGCACGAGTCCGAAATAAGTGAAGAAAAGGTGCACACAATATCAGTCGTAAAGGGAAAACCCGGCCCGCTCGCCTGGCTACCAGACCCGGCCCGATTCTCGAGGTGGGAACGCTTGCTGCGAACTATAGGCAGAGTATTACAGTTCATCGACCTATGCCGAACCCGCAAGGCGCGCGCACATTACAAGCGCACTATGCGTAACAAACAGGCCGATCCAGACTGGAATAAACGAAGCAAGCCCGCCCCGCCGCAGCCGCCGTCTAAAAGGCTACAAAATAATAGAAAGTATAAAATACTCGATGCCACATACCTACGTGAAGCGGAACGCTTAGTGATACGCGCCAGTCAGCTGGAGTCATTCTATGACGACTTCAGTGACCTCAGAAATAATAAGCCACCGGGCTCACATAGCCGCCTACGACACATGGCGGTCGAACTAGTGAACGACGTTATTGTTATCAAGACGCGTATCAACGCAGCAGTGGACATCACCGAACTACAAAAACGGCCACCCGTGCTCGATGGAAATCATCCGGCAGTGAAGCTATATATAGACTTTATACACAGGCAAATGCAACACAACGGCGCCGAGGCTACTATAAACGAGTGTAAACAATACTATAGTATTCTACGCCTGCGACCCGTGACGAAAATGATAGTGCATCGATGCCTGCCGTGCCGGATAAAGAAAGCAATGCCGTCAGTGCCGCCCACCGGCGACCACCCGCGGTGCCGGCTCGCCCACCACCAGCGAGCGTTTACCTACACGGGCCTCGATCTGTTTGGCCCGATAACAGTAACCGTCGGTAGAGGGACTCAGAAGAGGTACGTGGCACTCTTCACGTGCCTCACCGTGCGCGCAGTACATCTGGAAGTAATACCAAGTCTCGGCGGGGACTCCGCGGTCATGGCGCTCCGACGCATGATCGCGCGCCGCGGCTGCCCGACCGAGATCTGGACCGACAACGGAAGTAACTTCCACGCTGCCGACAAAGAGCTCCGCGTGGCCTACGGCGACGCCCTCGAATCCGACGCCGCGCAACGCGGTATCAGCTGGCGCTTCATACCGGCGGGAGCCCCATTTATGGGCGGGGCATGGGAGAGGATGGTACGAGCCGTCAAGAGAGCCCTACACGCCGTGCTCAACGAGCGCCGCCCCAGCGAGGAGACCTTGACTACTCTGCTCGCCGAGGCCGAATATACAGTGAACAGCCGCCCCCTCACTCACGTGGCGGTTGATCCTGACGAGCCAGAAGCCATCACGCCGAACCACTTCCTCCTCGGTGGCTCAGCCCGGGCCCCCAACCCCGGGACATTCGACGACACCGCACTCATCGGCCGCGCGACTTGGCGGACGAGCCAACGCCTGGCCGAGCACTTCTGGGCCCGCTGGCTCCGGGAGTACCTGCCCTCACTCCAGTACCGGCGGGAGCCCTACGGTCATGGGCGGCCTATCAACGTCGGCGACATCGTGCTAGTGGCCGACGGGAATCTGCCTCGCAACACATGGCCACGAGGCCGGGTTACAGCTATATACCCGGGCCCCGACGGCGTGACACGAGCAGTGGACGTGACCACCAAGGGCGGAGTCTTCAGAAGACCGACCAAGAAGCTGGTGATCCTGCCGACGGAGCCTGAGAACCTGCACGCAAAAGAAGATCCAACGTTCACCCGAACGATGGTCGGCGGGAGAGATGTGCAGGACGGCATAGAATAAACCCGCTATAAACATAAAATTGTCAGTCGCGACCTAAATTGTAATAATCTAGCTTATAAACCTTCTTATAACATAGGCACTGCGCTACTATTGCCTTATGTAAATGGCACCTGAAATAAAGAGTAATAGGCCTCACATTTCCTTCCTACATAGTAAAAAAGGGTAATATACCGCTGGTTTCCTAAATAACGAGTGGATAACACTAAGTTTCCACTAAGAAATATAGACAGACTAAAGGAAACCTAGAGATCCTACTCGCGCGCCAGTCAGGCAACGACTGATGGGCGAGCGAGGGGGGAAACCCGGTATTTATACCTCAGGTGGGGAACGAGGTACGTATATACGGGCGGACACGGAATTCCCGCGTTTCAGATGCATTTTTGCGCCGAACGAGCAGGATCTCGTGTAATAATGTATTATAAATAGCATAGAAATAGGTATAAGCACTGTAAATAATGTATTAGAGTAAGATTGAACTATAATAAATGAACATGTCATTTCGCGCCAAAATTTCCCGCGCAAATCGCTTTCCCGCCAAATATACGGGGCGAAGGGGCGTCCGGCCGAGGTAACTTAATAGTATAAATTGGGCGGCCAGACCCCATGAAATTCAGTACCTACAGTAGCAGCGAAGTGACATTACTTGAAAAAGTAAACAAGCCTTTCAATTCAGAACCCCGACCCGACCAAGTTCCTGCTAAGCCGTAACGACCAACGCCGAAGGTGCAGGATTTCCCTTCAAATTCTACTCAGCCCAGAGCCAGTCATAGGTGCGTCTCGCACAATACGTGTATTTATAAATACAACTTGAAGATACGATCCAGTGGTAAATACTACTGGAAATCAGAGTTTTTTTTTTGATACAAATAAAAAACACAAGGCAATTCCTAATACTAACTATACCAAATTGTTCTTTGCTTTACAAAAAATACTTTATAGTAGTAGGTCACACTTTTTACGTTCTTATTTCACACCAATTTCTATGCTGGTGTTCTTATTGCTACCGAAATTCAGTTCTCCAATTTTGTAGACTACTGCATGATGCATTATATGCTGGCCATACACGTTAGATACATGATAGATCGTTCTCATGCTGCGGTCCTTTGACAAAGAACGTAACATATCATCTAAACTCCAATAGCGCTCAGAGTCAAATAACTCAAAATGTTTGGCTACTTCAAACAAGAAGGATGAAAAATACAACATTTTGACACGAATAACAAACTCGTCATTTTCTCGTAGTTTCAAAGTTCAAGCAAAAGCTTTTACAAACAACAATAAACAGTTTTAAAACGAAATCCCGACTACGGACTATGAATAATATTTTTTAAAAGTACTCACTTATTTGTATGTGACAGCCACCAGGTATTTATTTTTCATACAAAAGGTAGCCTATGTCACCCGGAGCATAAATTCGAATCGATTGACACCCTATTTATCAAAATCGGTTCAGTATTTTTAACGCTACAGTGGCACATACACTAATACAAACATAGACTGCTAGAAACATATCCCTTCCTTTCGGGTCTGCCGTAGTCGAGCACATAGGTACTTGTAGCACACGTCTGTGAAATATGTAAAACTTCAACTTCACTTTAAGTTCTGGCGCAATTTTTGATCGGTCTTGGGTTTAGAACACTTTGGGAGAAACCCTTGGCCAGGCGGTGATCACATAGCGACAGGATTTGGTGCGTTTTTGTGGAATTATGCCAAAAATAAATACGGCAATATTTAAATTGTCATTTCTGAGTAGTGTTTAAGTTAATATTCGTGTAGTATGTGATGATTTATTACAGTTTTTGTTTCTTTTTGAATAATTCGCGTTATACGAATGTGGTCCCAACTCCCAATACGACCTCCGCCCATTTGAACCACAGTACATGTGGTCTGTTTATGGCCACGGCACTGCAGTCTCTACGCGTCTGTTAGGGCAAGACTATTGTTGTAAATGAACCGTTAAGAGCCCGTATATGATATTTCGCCGATATTGCCTATTTTGCTGAACTTTATGAAGTATGTTTAAATTAAATATTAGCGTCCATATCAGTTTGTTGTGTATAATATGCAAGATCATGTTAAGTTATGTGAAATAAATGAAATAATTTTTCTTTGTCGAATTTGAATTATTTGTCTCAATCCACCGACTGTTTTGAATTGTTGCTTTTAGAGGGTATGTTTAGTTCACTCTTTTATTTTTTTATTGACAAGATACCGTATTGATGCCGGGGCATGCAGGTATCGAGGGAAATGAAAAGGCTGATGAGCTTACACGAGCGGGGGCGAAGGGAACACACTGCGGACCAGAGCCGTTCTGTGGTATCCCTAAAAGTCTAACCAAGCTCACTCTAAAAGCCTATTGTTTCTACAAGACCATTCAAGCCTGGAGAGCTAACCCAGGACTGAAACATTCCAAGGCACTTATAAGAGCCTTTAGCAAAAAGGCGTCTTCTGACGCCTTGGCGCTAAGTAGGAACCGCCTACGCATGCTGGTCAGGGTGCTTACTGGACACTGCCGCCTAAATAAGCACATGCAAACGATAGGACTGTGTGACACAAGGCAGTGCAGATTCTGCTTTGAAGCAGAGGAGACGCCTACACACATCCTAACCGATTGCCCTTGCCTCATGCGCAGTCGTAACTCCTTCCTGGGCAAACACATCATGTGCCCGGAGGAGATCAATATTCTTGAGTTCAACAAAATACTGCAATTCTTCGAATGTGCAGGACTTGACCAAGAATTGTAGTAAGTGGCGATCACAATAGATCAGCGATGGTCGCAGTGATATAAGGGCTTTGACAGCCCGAAAGCCACTACCAGAATAATAATAATACCGTATTGATAAAAATACTATGTGGGCATTTTATGGTCTTTTGTGGAGTTTTCCATTGCAAAGATAATTAATCATGAAGAAATATAGGTACTGTTTTGTTACCTATTTATATTTTGGTTTTATTATGCCAACAATTTATTGTAAAGACGTAGACCTTAATGGTAATCCTTGGAAATACAAAAACCAAATACTTACGACCCTTAATGATTGTGGATATTGCTAGCAGAGCAGTGGCCACATATGGACCACATGCATTATCGGTAACGGGCAGTGGGCAAAAGAGAACCACAGGCTTCAACAAAAAAAAAAAAAAAAAACAAGGAACTATAATAATATTTTTGAAATAAATAAATGAAATAAATGAATTTCATTCTGCATGTAAACTGCAGAAAAAACGACTAAGACTAAGACTAAGTACAGTGATGAAGTGCTATCACTTTTACAAGTCAAAAATCTACTAACGTTATCTACGCTGTTATCTACCATAATCAGTACCTATTCAAACGTAGATAAATCGCTAGGCCTAGCTAAGGGTTAAACAGCTATATAACCTTGTCATAATGTGCTTGTCACTGATTTGTTTGTACAGTCAAATAATTTAATTTCCTACCCACTTTGGACTTTGTCAAAGTGACGTAATCAATCAAAACGTAAGAGACTTCTTATGATTTTATTTACAGTGTCACTTTGAAATAGTCCTAAATGGGTAGGAAATTAAATTCTTTGACTGTACCTATATTATCATTGGATCGTCTGTCAACTTAGACCAGCTTAGGCAATGTAGCTGTCATATCGACGGTTAAACATAAATTAACATAATTGTGTATTGTGTTCTTGTTATATGTAATAATTTATCGTGTAAGTGTTTTGGTGTTACTATATGCTGTAAACTTACATTGTATTTAAATGAATAAATGAAATGAAATGAAATAATAAATGAAAAAACCGGCCAAGTGCGAGTCGGACTCACGCACGAAGGGTTCCGTACCATTATCTATAATTATTTATTCAATTCTGTTTTTTTTTTGTATTTTTTGTTATTAGCGGCAACAGAAATACATCATCTGTGAATATTTCAACTGTCTAATTATCACGGTTGATGAGATACAGCCTGGTGACAGACGGATAGACAGACAGACATACAGACAGTGGAGTTTTAGTAATAGGGTCCCATTATGCTCTTTGAGTAGGTGCGGAACCCTAAAAACTGCGCGAGAACTTAAACTGAAGTTGACGTGAAAACGTGAAATAAAACGTCAACTTCAGTTTAAGTTCTCGCGCAATTTTTGATAGATCTTGGGTTTAGAATACTTTGGGAGAAATCCTTAGCCAGGCGGTGATCACATAGCGACCACAAACTTGGATTATCTGTGAACGATGTTGTGCTTCACCGAAAAGCATTTTGTTAAATATCAAATGATATTACCTTACCACTGGGCAACAGTGGCTCAAAGTGGAAAATGTTATATTTATATCATTGTCAAATCTCGCACTATATTCCAGGCTCATCAAAATTGTGCAAGTTATATTACCGCTCAGAGAAAACTCAACGAAACCGCTAGGTACATAAAGGACTCTCATCATGACTAGCTAACATTATACTTTACGTATGACTGTTTATTCAAGGAGATATTCAAATTCGAGCATTTCGCCAGCTGCGAGCAGTCGTCGGTCGCAATTTGAGAACGCCAAGAAATAATGAAGCGCATTCCTGGGCGCTGTCTCCCTTAATGAGTAGTCAAACGACAGACTTCTTGCAGCACACAGATGATAGCAGTACTATAAAGGTTTCAGGTAGCTGTTTAAGTCACATGTATACCGCAGAATGCACATGGAGCAGGTAGACCTTAATATACCCGATTAGTGGTACCTAACCTCATGACTAGTTGACACTGTGTTTATTTTTATGCATTTGTACAAGATGCCAACAACGCATTCTTCCATACGGCCACACCCAAAGGCGATGAAAGCTTGGAAAAATTGATTGTGGTTCAGAACACCGAAGGAACACGATAGCGCGGTCGTTCACCGACAATATGACCCCATCAAGGTAAAAACAGCAACGCAGACAGAAACCGGTGGAGGCAGATCATCCGCTACACATGCAACCCTGAGGCTGACCCACGATCACGCACGTGGCAGGATCCTCACACTTGAGGGACTGACACAGAGAGAGAGTACAAGATGCACAAAGCGAAAATAATTTAATAGGTGTTGTGAAAAATTTAATGAAAATGAAAAATGTTTATTTAGGTAACAAACGAAGTAGTAAATACACCTGCCTACCAACCTTTCTTCCCGCGAGTATCTTAAAATTCGAGTAAGGGGGATGTGAATGATAGGCTAGCATTCTGTCACTGCAGGTTTCATGAAATGTCACATACCTTTATCCGTCTTTAAACCCACATTTCCGAGAAGTGACACTGAAAACTAAAAATGTGCTCCGCCTATCCCTTCTGGGAACATGGCCGTGAATGTATGTATGTATGTATGTAAGATGTAACAGTCACGAGTCCTGTGCTAGCCGTGCTGATAGGTTAAAATTAAAGGGACATGAGACAAGTAAATAGATGAAATAAGATTACCGTCCACCATTAAGTAAAAAAGTAATCCTGAGTTTCCTATCCATTCACTTGCTATTTTGTCATACCTATAAGTTTATTATCCAGATACTGGCACAGTCTTCATCGATTTTAACCAAGATACCTACTCATATGTATCTTCAACTTCATTTACTGTGTCTCCACCTTGTAGCGTGGAAGTAATTCGTACGTACGCATTTAATAAATAAATGACTTAACGAATGTAACGTATGGAATTCAGTATCACTGTATCTAACTGTAGCTCGAGGTGCGAATGAGGTTTCTACACAAATAAACCGTAAACATAGTTTGGAATTCTCGGAATTTGCCATCGTTGTTTTAGGTAAATAGAAGAGCGTTTGTATTAATTTGTGAAATTGCAGAACAATTATATGAATATATTGGATTTTAAGTAGGTTAGTGGGAGCAATTAAATACATTTGCTAGGTATTTCGTTCACAAGAGAAATAAATGTTTTTTTAAATACCTAGCCTCATGGTGACCGTTTATTTTAATGTTAGCCAGTTACAGCTATAATACCTTAGGCAATGAATCCGTATCATGATATTTAACCGACTTCAAAAAAGGAGAAAGTTCTCATTTCATCGGAATATTTTATTTTTTATGTATGTTCCCCGATTGCTCGGACGCCTGGACCGATTTTGAAAATTAAGTATGTTTTTGTTTGAAAGGGTATTTTTTTATTTATTTTTTTCACCACGTCGGTGGCAAACAAGCTTACGGGCCACCTGATCGTAAGTGGTTACCGTAGCCTATGGAAGCTTGCAACTCCAGGGGTGTTACATGCGCGTTGCCGTCCCTTTAAAAATTTAATCACTCCTTTTTTGAAGAACCCCATACTGTAGTCAATTGGGAAAACCTCGGCAGGGAGCTCATTTCACAACCGGAGCATCCGGGGGAGGAAATTTCTCTGAAACCGTACGGTACTCGACCAGTGTGTGAGTTAATAAAAAACTATTATGATACAAGTGCGGAAAGTAGATAATTACCTATCCGCACGTGTATCATACAACATTTTACAATGCATCATGCGAGGAAATACAAAAAATATGCATAAAATTTTAATTGTCACGAACTCACAGAATCTCATTCCCGCATAGTGTGCGGGAATATTGTACTGAAATCCATTCCGCACGGGTGCGGTCCACGTGGCGTCTGCCGTGCTGGCATCGAGCACTTCCCGTGTTTATGTTGAACCATATAAAGGGGCACAATCAGAGCAAGTGCATTGTAAATAACTATTATTGTATAACTGTGTAAGTAGAGTGTACAAAGATTTTGAGTAAGAATAACTAAAAACGGTTTACTTTAACGCTTATGAATACAGGGTATTGTTAAATACAACTCACCCGCACAGCATCAGACTCAAACCCGTAAATAATATCGTATTGTGTAGAAAATTACTCTCTATGATGAAAATTTGCAACCCAACGCGAACGTAATAAATTTCACGCTCTCATAATTTTGCGGCGTGATTTACAGCATGATTCCCAGCGACACGAAACACTTTTGTACAATATGCCAATTAAACATTGCGCTCAAAATTAATGTGAACGGGAATAATTAACCCCGTTTCATCATTATCATCAAAAAAAATTTTTTAAGGGCACGCTTGATTTTCTATACGAATGTAGTTTGGTTCTTATTTTAAAACGACATGACAGAATAACATGAAACTTTGTACACAATGGGATCTGCCATTATTTAGGTTGGAAACGGTTTCTGTTACTAGAAATTAAAATGGAAAAAAAATTGAGCCAATAGAATGTTTTTCATAAAAAAAATCTTTCAAAAATTAATAATAGTTAATAATCAATATGCAATAGGTACATGGGTACTCGTAATCAGATTTGGCATAGGCACTAGTTTTACGAAAGTGGCTGCCAATTGACCTTCCGACCCAGGGGGAGCACTAGAAGTTATTGGGATTAAACCGGTTCCCTCACGATGTTTTCCTTCACCGAAACCGTGAAATATCTATGCCATCAACTGTATATATTTTTTTTATATAATCATAGTAGCTTTTGCCCGTGACTTCGTCGGCGTATCATCAGATCTCACCTGAAGTTATGAATACTCGCCCTTTTCACCCCTTTAATGGATGCTTTTCGGGATGAAAACTATCCTGTCTCCTACCCAGGGTCTCAAACTGTCTCTTTACCAAATTTAATCTAAATCAGAATCATCCTTTAAGCGTGAACATGTAACAGACATTATAATATACTTACCTTACATTTATTTTATGAGTATGAAATTGGTTCCAATCCAAGGCGAAGTTTAAAAATCACCCGACCGCACCGGAGTTACCAATCGTCGATGAATGCAGACCGAAGAATAGTTTGAAAGGAGTTATTTTGCTTTGTCGCGGTCGCTATTTCCGATATTTTCCATAGCACCGCTTAGCGGGTAATGGTTTGTGGGAGATCGATTGCAGAGCTGTTATTCTTTACGCGCTCATGCGCCTCACCTCACCAGTCACATCTAACGAAACTAGACCTCGACCTAAGCTTAGTTACTACGAATCGCAGCGTCATGACATATTTGTGGGTGAGCGTTGAAGTGAGCTTAAAACAAATTACAGAATAGCGGGTACCGACGTACCGATATATTTTCATTTTACTACTTTTTCAGTTCGTTTGCCAGTCATTGCAATATAAAAAAGAATGGAGACTAGTTTTTTTAGCAAACGGATTTTTTAGCCCTCGACACAAAAAGAGGGGTATTATAGGTTTGACGTGTCTGTGTGTCTGTCTGTGGCATCGTAGCTACTAAACGAAAGAACCGATTTTAATGTAGTTTTTTTGTTCGAAAGCTGACGTGATTGAGATGGTTCTTAGCTACGTATTTGAGATACTTAATGAACTTTGACATGTAAAATAAATGTCGGGGGTTTTTCAACATTTCTAAGTTATAGTTATTCCACATTTTTTTTACTAAGTAATTCATAGAATGCACCTTAAGAATTCCTTCTTGCGTTTAGCTAGTCATTAAACTAAGTGCCTGTAGTGTGTGCTGCGCCTCACGCACACTCTCACAGCCATAGTAAATACATACGCTTATGTAACCTTATGAGTATTAAGACACATTATATCGTAATTCCAACGCAAATCATTGTTCCATAACGCCCATCCTTACATGGTGACCTTGCCAGTGCGGCCTTGTGCCGTGCAGGCGGCGCGCTGCACCAGCCAGTAAAAAACAGGTTTGTGTGAATTGTAGACCTCGCTAGTCTGTAAAAGAAAACTGAACTCGGCAAAAAATACTATATAATCATCGAACCAGCTCACTAAATTTCACAAGAATCTGTTGAGAAATGCGACCTGTAGAGGAGAACAGCCGAACTGTAGAGGATAATAGATTTTCGCCCAAAAGCTGAAACGGCGGATTTCTTTCGCTTTGCTCGTCCGTTCAAATAAAATCATAGTTCTTTGTTGCCCTGTTTGTTCACTAGGAAGTCTACGGGATTCAACGTATTGGTCTCATATCAAATTATAATACTTTCATTGCGCGCATTCGTTTTGAATTTTAGGGTTGGTGTTGGCGTTCGAGACCGATATGCTATGGGATACTTTCCTTGATCCGTCTCATATTTGTAATATAATACGGATCAAGGAAAGTGTCTCATTCGCCGTCCTAAACCCAAAACGTAAATGAGGCAACTATTAATATTTTTAAAAAATAATTGACGCAGCTGAAAAGTCTGCAACTTTTATCTGGTGCTAAGGAAGGTTATTTCCGTTAAAACCAAAATAATAATTAGGCACTTCTAAAATTTTCATCCATTCCCCATTGTGCTGTGTTGCCTGTTCAGACTTGTACAATTGTAACTTATATCTTAGTGAAACCGGCCACAGAGATCGAGTAAAAATCTGTTCGTTCAAAGTTGAAGAAAAAAATCTCTGAATACAATTTTAAGTCGGCAAAAACTCAAAAAACGACAGTACAGCGCACATCCCTAACAAATCAATCTAAATAGTTCAGCTTTAGTGCTGTTAGTGCATGGTTGACTAACGCCCAATCGCTGGAAACTTGGACAAGACAAGCTCATAGAATCGGATCCGAATAGCGTACCTTATTCACCGTGCCCTCTTAAAAAATTGTGCAGTGTTAAAATAGGCGATTAAATTGACAAAAATAAGCGTTTATTTTTACTCAGATCAGTTGGTTATAACGATACAAAAGAAAAAAAATGTCCTAGATCTTACCAAGTAGATGTTCTACCTAATACCTAATGCATTAATAAAAAACCGGCCAAGTGCGAGTCGGACTCGCGCACGCACCATTATCTATAAAAATATTTATTTTATTCTGTTTTTAGTATTTGTATAGCGGCAACAGAAATACATAATCTGTGAAAATTTCAACGGTAACTATCACGGTATCAGTGAGATACAGCCTGGTCGCAGATAGACAGACAGACAGACAGACAGACAGACGGACAGCGGAGTCTTAGTAATTTTACCCGTTTTACTCTTTGAGTACGGAAACCTAAAAAGGGACAATTAAAAAAAATGTGACGATCTCGAGTGGAATATTTGGGAGACTTGAGGGACCGTTATCGTCAGTACTATTAACGATTCAGAGTAAAGAAAAAAAAAGAGAAAAAATAAAACTTTATTTTACACTTTTTCTGGCATAGCTGGGTACGCCTAAATACGCCCAGTATTATCCATAATGTTTTATAACCCCTCCAAATAAGTAAGGGCCACAATTAAACTGGAAATGGATTAAAAAACAAGGTATGCCATGATGATAAAGGTAATCAAAATGTTGAAATGCTAAAGAGTGAAATTACCAGGGTAATTTTATACAGGGCGGCCCGAAAAACTCTCGCAATAAAAGCTTTGCAAAAACATATAATAACCCTTTGTGGCGGATTATGGGCCAATGTAGGAATTTAAATAAGAATAAATATTAAATATTCATACGTTCAAATTCATTATACTGTATATACGTTGATAGGTGTTTATTACAAGTTATGGTAGTTTCACTGGAGACGGCAATATAACGAAATTATGGCGGTAATAAACCACAGCCATTAAATGTTTAATATCGTTAAATATCCTGACATGGGTTATTGTAGTTTATGAAATGTGCTAAATAATATACTTAGGTATAAAGTTCTAGCATATTTCTTTTCGGTAGGTAAAGCGTTAGGATTTAAAATTAAGGGGTAGCTTTTTTCATATGCCACGCGAAATAAATAATACATGAAGTATTATCATCATCATCATAAGACAAAAAACGTCCACAGCAGGACATAGGCCTCCTCCAAAGAGTGCCACAATGAGTGGTCCTGCGCCAGAAGCATCCAGCGGACTCCCGCGCTCTACTTTAAGTACCTAATATAATATGTTTTAACACTTTTTCACAAAAATGGCCCGCAAAGTGAACATAACACGCTACATATTGGAAGGTAAAGTGTATAGTCTAAGGCCAGATCAAAATTAAAAAACATTGCAGGCTGCTTGGAACGTTACATATAAATTCCTTTATTTGTCGAGTAACAAACTTTTAAAAAAGTAGAAACTGGCATATAAAAGACGGCATAGGTCGTATTCAGCCAAATCAAGTCGTATATAGTATATACCCTTGCGATTCTGTTTAAAAAATATATTATGACGTTTAATTTTATGTAGTTTGCAATATCCTCAATTTGTATTTAATAATAACGCTTGATTTCAATTTAGTCTTTTTTATTCCCCCATTTTTGAGAAAAGCACTATATTGTGGCGGACATGTTTACTATTGACCGCCACGGCCAGGCCGCGTTAGTCTGTGAGATGTTTGCTTTCACACTCTTATGCAAAAATACTTGACGTATATATGTCACTTTCGTACGTGAAGACTGGCATCCAAAGGGTTTTCAAATACATATTTTACGATTTTGGTATACATTTATTTGACGATAAGTGGATTAATTATCGATGAGGAGAATCTCTTCATCGTCGTGTAATAGTATGCGACTCTCGCTGACAGATGGCGTCTCCAACAGCGCTAAGTTTTCCACCTCGCCTGAAATATTTAAACATTTTGTTATCAAAAATGCTATGGAAACGAATATCGACTATCGATATACACGGATTTTGGACAGTCTCACTCGCACTGAGGTAATAAGATCTTCTCGTCTAGCGTCGCACCGCGGCGTCAGAAGCTGGCCTCACTTATTCTAATCTATACTTAGTCTAGTTAGTTTGTAACATTCCGATACGATTATCACCACAATATACTTGTAGTTTGACTTTCTTGACGGAGGTGAATGGATGGTTTGATTGTACCTGCGCTATTGAGTCCATCTTAGTCAAAATAATTTATAAATATATGCTGTCGAGTGGTACGAAGACGTCAAGAGGCTGGCAGAGGACAAAAATCAGTGGCGGTTACTCCACCGACAAGAGCCTAGCTCTTAAATAGTGATGATGATGATGGCCCTAGTAGGGTCTATGTCTGTACTGATTAGATTCACATCCTGTGAATTAGATTCAGATCCTGTGAATATCATGGTTACAACTAATAAATGAATATGACTAACCACGTATTCATTCTGAAACAAAAACTTACCAATTCGAATCGTGAAGTTCATGGCCTCGCTCTCATCCAGCATGGAAAACACGTTTTCTACAGGAATGTACACGTTTTGGGTGTGCTCCAGAAAGTCGGCGTCTTTCTCGCATTTGCACGGACGTCTGCAATAAAAATAACGTGTCTAATTAAGTAAGGGTCAAACTGAGACATACATTTCGCATTGAACTTTTATATGAATGTGCTTCGCGCGCTAAAGCTATAGGTATTCAAATAAGCGCCGCGCCGCGCCGTTTGTCTCTGCGACAAATGGTCACCCAAATAGATGGACGTATTATTTTGTCAGCATTTACGGGTGGATATATTATTGTTATAACGCTGAATATTAACATTCGCGACTGCTCCGTTCAGATGGCGCGTTGGCGCGTTGGCTTTCCATCCGCTTGGATATCCAGCGTGCCGCGTCATCTACTTGTATTTGGCAACAGTTTTGACAGGTTCGGTTATGGGCCGAGTTTAGCGCGGCTCTACTCGATTCAGCTTGCAGGAGCGGTCGTGTATAACCAGCTTTACATGTCACATCGACCGTAGCACAACAGCGCGTCAAAATAGAATGCGATAAGTAAGTCTCTGATCGATCCCCCGCTAAATAACTCAGGGTAAGAATAGGAGTCGTTTAAAAGACGACATGGTTAGCTTTCCCTGATGGAATAAAAATACTCCAGCTTTACAAACACGTATTGTTGGGAGCTCGGCTCAAAATGTACTTAATAAAATTTTAATTTCCGCGCAGAAATCATTTTCCTTACAAAAATTAAACTCATCTCTCCCCAAGGAAATAAACATAATTTTCAAACTTGGTAAACGATGCGATATCATTAACAAACGGAACATTAAGCCATAAATATGGCGGTTCGTTTGAGTTTGCACTTATCTTGGAGTGGTCCATGAGAATTAGCCTATTTATATTAACACTCCCTGGGAAAGAGTTCGAAACTGGGGTGAACAAGGTGAATTAGGGACGGCTAACACCGATATCTTTATTATATTTGACGTCGAAGAAATTATGTAAACACTATCTTTATCTGAAAAGAAGAACAAGGTCTAGAGAGCTCGAATATTGAAGAGAGGGTACCTAAATATAAAGGCATCTAGCTGGATTCATATTTATCTGTCGTAATCGTAACGTGTTGCGACGCGGCAGAGTGATTTCAGTTTCATACACATATTACGGCTATATTCACATTCATCTCATGCGTTCTGACGTGACGGCTCCTGGAGTGCAATTCTTTAAAACAATTGTATCTTTTGTGACGGCGTCATACGCCTTCAACTCACTTGTCTCCTCAACTCTCACCTCAAGCCTCACCTCTCATGTGACAGCCAAGGAAACCTAACCCCAATACGTCACATGTCTTTAATTTGACATATAGGCTTTGTAGTCGCCCTCACATACATCTGTATACTACAGGATGTTCAAATATATCTGAACATGCACCCTAATGCCTTGTAAATAGAGTTGTGTTCAGATGTTTGTAAGTTGCTTGTTTGCTCCGATATATGCGATGGCGACTGTACTTGATATATCACACACAATATTAGCAAAACTGTTGTGAAGGGCGTATGTACGCACGTCAGATAAAGTATGAATTCGGCTTAAATTATATCGTACCGTGTGTTATTACTTAATACAGTATTCATATATAAATATATGAATGTTCATAATGGTAAAAATACCTGAGCAACGTTGTATATTTAATAGTAAAGTTGTGTTCACATATTTTTGATCAATGGCCCTTATATTGTCGAATTCCACTATACCTGATTCAGTTTGCCTCTTTCTAAGTGTTTGTAATTTAACTTAACTTAAGGAAAAACACTTGTTTCATGTTTTATGTGTTTTTTGTTTATTTTATTGTTTAATATAAATAAATAAATATTTGCAGACAATCTTACACATATCGACCAAGTCCCAAATTAAAGAAAGCTTGTATACTATGGGTACCACGACGATAAACATACATATTATAGACTAGCTGTTGCCCGCGACTTCGTCCGCGTAGAACTTTTTATCGTCTTAGAAAATGATTTCTCTCAATACAAAATTTGAACCCTCTTTTAGGGGATAATTAAAAAAAAAGTTGATGTTCATTTTCTAGTTTGTGAACAAACAGTCTAAAACCAAAGTTAAAAATCTCATACTTTAAAAATGCCTTGAAATACTCAAACTTTGAACCAATTTTAACACTCTTAGGGGATGAATTTGGAAAAACTCTGAAATCAGTTTTGTAGTCTTTTAACGTACAGAATAAGACCGAAGTTAAAAATCTCTTACTCACACTTTAAAATTTTATTGCTCGCCATTTAAAATTTGAACCCCCTTTTAAACCCCCTTAGAGGTTGAATTTTTCTAATCGCTGAAAGAACTTTTTTCGTAAACTTTTAAGTCTCTAGCTCAAAAAAAGTGTTGCCCATACAAAGCTTTCTTAACCCCCTTAGGGGTGGAATTTTCTAAAACTCTGAAAGTACTTTATTATTAATTTTAATAAGTAACATTTTGAATAGTTTTAAGTCTAGTAAAAAAAAAAGTTTTTCCCAGACAACACTGGCTACCCTTCTTAAGGATCTTAAGGATCCCCTTAGGGATGGAGTTTTCTAAAACGCTGAAAGTTCTTTTTTAGTATTCTAATAAGTAATCTTTTTGCAAAGTTTTAAGTCTAACTCAAAAAAAAGTGTTGCCCATGCAAAGCTTGCTCTCCTTTTTAACCCTATTAGGGGTGGAATTTTCTAAAACGATTTGTGTTCTTTTTTGTATTTTAATAAGTAATCTTTCTACAAAGTTTCAAGTCTCTAACTCAAAAACATAAACTTTCCCTGATAAAAACTTTGCACCCCTTTTTATCCCCCTTAGGGATAGATTTTTTCAAAACGCTGAAAGTCTTTTTTTTTGTATTTTTATAAGTAATCTTTCTACAAAGTTTTAAGTGTCTAGCTCAGAAAAAGTGTTCCCCATACAAACCTAGCACCCTTTTTTAACCCCCTTAGGGAATGATTTTTGTAAAACGCCAAATGTAGTATTTTTCATGTTCTAATAAGTAATTTTTCGTCAAAATTTTAAGTCTCTATTAAAAAAAAATATGTTTTTCCCATACAAACTTTGCACCCTATTTTACCCCCTTAGGGGTGAAATTTTCCAAAACGCTGAAAGTACTTTCTTTGTATTTAAATAATCTTTCTACAAAGTTTTAGGACTGTAGCTAAAAAAAATAGTTTCCCACATACAAACTTTGCACCCCTATTTTAGCCCCCTATTTTTAGGGGTAGAATTTTCTAAAACGCTGAAAGTACTTAATTTGTATTCTGATGACTAATCTTTCTACAAAGTTTTAAGTCTCTATTTAAAAAAAATATTGTTTCCCCCATACAAAATTTGCACCCCTATTTTACCCCCTTAGGGGTAGATTTTTTTAAAACACTGAATCTAGGTACTTTTTTTGTATTCTAATGAATAATTTCTCTACAAAGTTTTAAGTCTCTATTTAAAAAAAAGTAGTTTTTCCCATACAAACTTTGCACTCTATTTTAGCCCCCTATTTTTAGGGGTAGAATTTTCTAAAACCCTGAAAGTTCTTTATTTGTATTCTAATGACTGATCTTTCTACAAAGTTTTAAGTCTCTATTTAAAAAAAAATGTTTCCCCCATACAAACCTTGCACCCCTATTTTACCCCCGTAGGGGTGGAATTTTCATGTTTCATTTGTATTCTAATAACTAATTTTTCTACAAAGTTTAAGTCTATAGCTCAAAAAAAAAAAGGTTCTCCCATACAAACTTTGCACCCCCATTTTACCCCCTTAGGGGTAGAATTTTCAAAAATCCCTTTTTATCCCTAGCCCACGTTATAAAAGCAACATACTGTGCAAAAATCAACTCTCTAAGATTAGTAGTTTCGGCTGTGCGTTGATGAGTGAGTGAATGAGTGATTGAGTGAATAAGTCAGTCAGGACAGGACAGGAGTATAAATAGATAGAAGATAATGAAACTCCCATTCAAATATCTCAAAAAATTATGAAGCTACATCCGTTTTAATGTCGCTTGTTAGAGTGAGAAAACGATGAGGGACTGTGACGTCAATATACTCGAGCGTCATAGTAAAAAACAATCGTTTCATATGAAGGTGCGTTTTGCGGAAAAGGGACAGAACATACCCCCTCTTAAAACTTTGGACTCTTATGACTTAATCATTACCTATATAACCTCTTGCTTTGTTTTTTTCTCCATTTGACTATATTTATTTTAAATTCTTTTTCGAGAAAATACATTATGATTATTTACCATATTTTCGATTCCTGAGCTATAACCACGAACTTCGGAATTCGAAAATATTCGGGTATCTCTATCTCTATCGCACTAACCATACTCGAGTGACAGGGATGCAAATATATGAACATTAAGTATCGGTTTTCGTGGTAGCGCCGCAGGTACTTTGGCTGAATGCGCCGAGCGCGTGCCATTGTCATTCAAAAAAAACAAATTCGTGTTAATTATATTGTTCAAATTTGTTGATTTCATTTATTGAAATTACGACATAAAACGACATTTGCGCATATAAGTTCTCATATCAGATTCGAATATTTTTTTATGGTTTATATTTTAGCATTTGTGTCGTAAAGGTCTATCGTAGACGGGATTTAAATTATTAATAAGTGAAAGGCAAAGCAATTCCGCCATTTTGACGAAAATTTGACGGTTCTTATAGCTGACAGTTGGAGCAGCGTTTGATTTCAATAAAAATAAATAAAATTAAATGAAGTCGTATATTTCGGAAAATTAATTAACTGTCGCAGTCGGATAAAAACTATCCTAAGTTGCAGCTAGAATAATAATGTACCTATATAAAATGTTTCATATTTTTCCGTTCATGGGATGCTGAGAACATTCGAACCGCGCAAAGCTTAGTTTCAAACTGGCTGATTCTTTTTTTAATTTAGAGATTTATTATAAGTGGAGATAAATAAATACTTAAATACATAGAAAACATCCATGACTCAGGAACAAATATTCGTGCTCATCACACCAATAAATGCCCTTACCAGGGTTCGACCCTGGATCTCTAGCTTTGTAGACAGCGTCACTAGCAACTTATCTAAACAAGACGTCAATGTTTCTTTTTTTCTTACATTGCCGAGCAACAACGAGTTAAGAAGCAACGAGTGTTTTCTAAGTAAAACCAACTTAATTTACAGAGGATCTGTAGTAATTACCTGTACATTATTCTTTTACTCGGTAGACTTGGTAAAAATAAATCAACTTCAAAGTAGAATTTCTCGGCGTGCTCATCATTTACCAAAACTGTCCACATCATTCTTCCTAGAAATAAAGAAAATATTAAGTTAGAATTGTTCGCGCAGCCGTCAAAATGATTTAACGATATGCGATAATAGATCTTTTATTTTTCTGACTGTAGATAATGTAAAAAAATAAACCACACTTTTAAAGGTATTTTTAACATTTAGTTAGCACAAAGAAATTTAATAACTAGGATTTGGTTATGAAACTGGAAAAGGGCCGATTTTTATTTGCTTGTCGATTTTTATTTTTTGACAGAATTGGATAAAACTTAATAGGTAGGAAGAACTCATGATTCTTTACAATATTCGCCCTATATTTATATTCCATTGAAGGATAATCATATCGTGCAAAAATGTGTATTCGAGATAATGTTTTTATTTCATCATCATCATTTTCTATATACGTAAAAGTCCTGACTGACTGACTGACTCACTCACTCACTTTAATAAGTTTAGGTACTAACATAATTATTTAAGTTTATTGTAATACTAACATCTATGGATTTTGTCCGAAATAAATGCTTTTTATTTAATTTTATTTATTTATTTATTTAAATCAACGCCCAGCCCGTAGTTTAAGGGGATAAAAAGGGGTTAGGGGGAAAGGGTATAATTTTTTTAAGTGAGATACTTGAAACTTTGTTTGCGGACTCCTTATTACAATACAAGAAAAGTTATTTTAGGCTTTTGGAAAAACCCACCCCTAAGCGGGTTAAATAGGGGTGCAAAGTTTGTATGGTCGAAACTCCTTTATTGAGCTACAAAATTAAATCTATCAGAATACAAAAAAATAATCTTTTTGCGTTTTGGAAAAAAAATTCCCTAAGGGGGTTAAATATTTTTTTTACAGGGGTGTTTGTAGTTTTTATGGACAAACGATATAATCGAGTTTCACGCGGACGGAGTTGTGGGCAGAAACTAGTCAGTCCCACTGCTGGGCACAGGTCTCCTCTCATGAATAAGTGGGAACGGGTAGTAGTCCCCACGCTGGGGATTTGATTTATTTTACTATATTGTAGGGGAAGGTTGCTATCATTGAACCGGCGCTTTGATTGGACTATATACATATCTAAAACTCTACGCATGCTACGTAGAGTTTAAAATATTTAAATGCTCCAATCAAAACGCTGGTCCAATGATAGCAAACTTCCCCTATACTACCCTATATATTGGGTACCTTTTCAATACCGAGGATAAATAAAAATCGGCCCATTAACTTAAAAAGCAATACATATTACCTCCCCTCTTATCATAAATCTGGTACACATTGAACACCTTCTCGTAGCACCGCAGCAAGAAGTAGTTAAGGACGGGTTCCGTTCTCTTAGGGTCCCATTTGTCCTTGACCGTTATGAAGGGGACCTCGGTGACCCGTGTCTTGTGGTCCGCGAAACAGTGGTCCATCCAGTCCCCGGCTTGGCCCTCCCATTTGCACTCACCTGCAAGAGGTATATAGTTCTGTTGATAACATAGGTTTTGACTGGCTCATTTCCCCTGTAGGTCAATCAACTATTTCTTATTGTTATGACAGATGTGGACTGACGACGATAGATCACGTAGCGCATTGTGCGCGACTGTAATTTGACATTTAGATTTACCTAAAGTAAGTACAATGCGTTACGTGATCGACCGGTCATTGTGCCTTCTTTGGGGGAGGCATATGTCTAACAGTGGACGTTTTTCGGCAGATATGATGATGATGACACAATTTCCTAAAAATTGTTACAACATCATCCTCCTTCTAGCGTTATTTCCCAATTGAGCCTTCAAGAATCCCGGGGTCCACTTTGGTCCACTTTCCCAAGATTTAGCGTAGGTATACTAGTTGTACGAAAGCGAAATTTATCTTGCCAACCTTGCAATTGTTACAATATGGTACTAAGCAGAAGACATCCAGTAAGAAAGGGTTAAACATGTCAACAAACCATGAAATTTGAAAGATTTAAACCTATTAAATTATAATTTTCAAAAGCGACCCAAGAGACGTAACCTGACCTGTAATTTATATTAACAATAAAATGAATATGAATACGAACAAGGCCATTCGCCGAAATATTTTTTTTTTAGATACTCCTCATTCCCTTTTTATAAGCAGCCAGAGAAATGGAGCTTCTTATAGACTATTTTCTATGGTCAGCTACTATTCTAAAAACAGATTACTAAAGACAAATCTTCTTGAGTGATGTGAATTGCTAACTGCCTGATTACTAAGTGGTTGTTTCAGATTCCTATAATTTACGGCCCGATAATCCGCGTCCACGTATATTTAAATATCTCTCTTATATATAGATTTAAAAGATACAAAGATAAAATGGACGCGGATTGGGACATACATACACTTTAGGACCCGTGGTTACGTATGGATGTTTTCAACACATTTGCTCGTAACGTGCCTCTTATTGTGCCGCTTTTGGGCTCATAATCCTGGGTATTAAACACGCGTTTTTAATAACATTACGACACTCGTGTTCATGCCGTTACTCCAGTCTACGCGCCCCCGTTTATACCGCTCGCGCGCCGCGGTGGCGAGGACTGAGTGAAGTGGTAGGACTATAGTTGGTACATCTCTAATGGTTACCGTAAACTCGTGCCATGAAGCAGTTGATGATGCGGAACTGGCAATGCGCCGTGTGCTTCTCGAGGAGCGGCAACGTCGCATGCTTGGGGCAACCGGCGTTCACGCAGGGAAATAGCACCTTGTTGGCAAGTGACTCCAGCACCATGGGACGGATGAGGGAGAACTCTTTCTAGAACGAGTGTTTTTTTTTTTTTTTAAGGAGTAACTTACTAAATTTATAAATTTCAAATTAAAGGAAAAACTGTTCCGATAGCTCAGTTGAATAGTAGCGACGGGCCATGTATGCCCGTGGTCGCCGGTACGAAACCGGCTCAAAGCCTAAATTTTTTTTTTTTTTAATTTGAAAATGTGAGTGTATATTCACTTCTTAAAGTGTATATTCACTGGAAATGTGCGTTGTTATCAGATATTTAACACCTGGATGTCAAAACATGCGAGGCCTAAAATATATGAAAACACATCTTCACTACCCACCCCACCCCCGATGCACCCGCAGATGCCCGCTGCGGTAATTGGGTAAGTAGGTAGTTTCCTTGTGTTAAAATAAAATGTATAACGTAGTGTTGCTATATTGATAGTAAACCATGAAATTATTACAATAAATATAATCGAAATCATAAAAAGATTATCATAAAGAGAGACTTGAAAGTATATTTAAAAAAAAACAGCCAAGAGCAATAAACATACAATACAATCCTTACACTTTGACAAAAAAAAATTGTACGACAATTAGGTATACTGTACTTAAACGCGAGAGTCGTCCTTTAACCCTCTTTTTTTTGTCTTTAAACGTGCTCTAATTTAGTTCCATACATATATTTTATCCACTCAGAAAACAGGTTCGAATGGCACCGTGAAAAAAATAGCCAAGTAGCCAACTCGAGCGTATTTCGCCCTTAACTAGCGTTTTTGGTAATAACTGAAACTAAGAACTTTATATGATTTATCACAGTTTTTTTTTCAACGAATACAAACACGATACATAGTATTTTATAATATTAACTCTTTAAATATATAGCGTTCATAAGTAATAAGCAGGCATTGTAGTATTTTTAGTACACGATAAGACTAAAGTGAACTATGGAGTCGTTGTAAGCATTAAAATTAAATGTATACTCATACTCATCCTCATTATTTAATTCATAAAATAAATAATAACTATAAAAAGATACACCACTATCTTCATTGACGAAATACAAATAATATGAAGGTTCCACGGAAAAAACATGTCTAGTCACTTTTTTTTCAAAATGCGATATTAAGATTTTGATGTCAAAATGTTGCGCTCGTTATGAACTATTGCGTGACATTAAAATCTCATTTTGAAAAAAAAGTGACTTGACATGTTCTTTCCGTGGACCCTCATATTATTTGTTATTCGTCAATATTACGCTCCGAGTCTATAGTAAATACTGATGTACATTTTGTTTTATCAACAAATTATCTTATCTTACCCTATAATGACGATGGTGGTGTATTTTTTATAGTTATTATTTATTTTATGAATTAAATTAATGGGGATGAGTATGAGTATAAATTGAATTTTAATGCTTACAACGACTCCATAGCTCACTTTAGTCTGAAAATACTCCGTTGCCTGGTAATAAGTAAATCTCGAATGTGGATACCCGAAGGCTAACTGGAAGAGTCCGCTTTTTAGGGTTCCGTAGCCAAATGGCAAAAAACGGAACCCTTATAGATTCGTCATGTCTGTCTGTCCGTCCGTATGTCACAGCCACTTTTTTCCGAAACTATAAGAGCTATACTGTTGAAATTTAGTAAGTAGTTGTATTATGTAAACCGCATTAAGATTTTTACACAAAAATAGAAAAAAAAAACAATAAATTTTGGGGGGTTCCCCATACTTAGAACTGAAACTATATTTTTTTTTCATCAAACCCATATGTTTGTGGTATCTATGGATAGGTCTTAAAAAATGACATTGAGGTTTCAAACATATTTTTTTTCTAAACTGAACAGTTTGCGCGAGAGACACTTCCAAAGTGGTAAAATGTGTGTCCCCCCCCCTGTAACTTCTAAAATAAGAAAATGATAAAACTGAAAAAAATATATGATGTACATTACCATGCAAACTTCCAACGAAAATTGGTTTGAACGAGATCTAGTAAGTAGTTTTTTTTTTAATACGTCATAAATCGTAAAAATCAATTTATTTAACGGAACCCTTCATGTGCGAGTCCGAATCGCCATTGTGTATGTTTAATTTAATGTTGTTTCTTCAGGTGCACTATTTTAGGTGCGCAATTAATAATTATATGATTTGTGTGGTTCTGTAGTTGATCACTGCTTGCGTGCTAAAAGGTGATTTTTTTTTATTAATTTATTTATTAACAACAAAAAGTTACATGAATACGTTGAGAAATTGCTCCACAAAACTAAATTTCTCAGTTTGACTGTGGAGTCAAAAATTACAGTCTCATTTCTCTTCAGCATTAACATACATTGAAGTGTCTCAAATATTGAGGTATCTATCTCATGAATGCCCAGTAGAAACGTAAGAGGAGATTTCTACAGGGCATCCATGAGGTATTTTTTTAATCGATACTTAAATCTAGCTTTTTTAGGTCCATGAACAATGTTACCGGTGTAACTTACTTTGCACACGTGGCATTGGAAGCTCTTTTCGAAGCAAGTGCCACAGATGCTATGGCCATCCACGCAGAGGTGGATCGGCGGTTTCATGTACTTGTTGCATTTGGTGCAAGTCAGCTCCTTCACCAGACTCTCGTAGTGATCTGTCTCCAGCAGGGTTCCCAGGACCACTGGAAAAGGAATCTGGTATAAGTTTCTGTCAAACATATTTAATTTTTGGTACAAGCTTTTACTGCCGACTGTACTTTTCTGCATACCATCATCAAGTAGTCATTGAGACGATTATAACGAGCCCAAACTCGATGGGTTTGTGTCGTTTTATTGCGGAGTTCCTATGGCCACCTTCCAGCTCCAGCATCAGATCAGCTCCAAGTCATCACAATATTGCATTGTCATGCGATATACATATGGTTGCAAAATTTCAGCTCAATTGAATAACGGGAAGTGACTGAAAAATGGATTGCAAATTTTGACCGACAACTTACATTTACATACTTACATATTTACATACATACGAACAGTGCAAGTTAATATAAAGCTTTTAAAAATAGGGTTGTCTCTGTCTTGCTGTAGGTGTTGAGTGTGTCTATAAAAGGACAATTATGTGTTCTTCACACATAACTTCATAGAAGTATAGTCACGCACGTACGGTCAGCTTCACGAGGGACTTAACACCTTTGTACCGTTTCGCATTAAACGTCATGTTAAACTGCCACATGAAGTTGGCAAACGAGTGAACACGACAAGGTACTGGTGTTCAGCAACTTAGCAGGCTGACTGTACATCGTTCGGGAGGCAGAGACCGGATAATCCCAAATATAAGTACACTGATTCTTACATAATGTTAAATGGGGCAAGAGAACTACTGATGAAAGACAAAAATTAGGAGTATTGCACTTCACCCGTCATGTCAATGAAAAGCAATTTTTTTTTTAAAGAAAGAAAGAAAGAAAGAAAGAAAGAAAACATTTATTCGTGGACAAAACAATGGGTGTAAAAAACAAAACACAGAACGTAAAAAAAATAAAAAAAAAATACATGGTCCACGAAAAGGCCCGACTCAGCATGGTGCTAACCTAGAAGGCCAGCGCTGGTCTTCCGTCGGAGCCTTTACCTGAGTTACCTCCTGGAAGGCAACACAAAACAAATACCTACGCTAAACACAATATATCTTAAAACTATTACAAATCCGACGCCAGAGTGGCACGGCAAATTGCATCGTGTGAACGCGTCTGCAAACTGTGTGTCAGTGTCACTGTCAACTTGACAGTGATAAAGACAAAAAGAAACCTTTACGAGTATATATGCTGGTGGTCTACAGGACAGTCCTGAGACACCACCTACATATATACAGATTTCTTTTTGTCTTCTCTCTGTCACACTATATGGTAGTGTGGATTTAAAGGATACCAACTGTTCCTCAGCTGGGTTAAGCACCTCATGTTACTTCTTTAACTTCGATCACGTCCGTATAGCCATAGAGAAAATATACAAAGAGGCAGCATCCCATACTGCGGTCGAATAGTTCTGAGAAACTGTAAGAGATGTCGCTTGGAGCAACGCTGATGGCTATTAATATTTTACTTTATTCAAAATCTTAAATATTAACATTTACAAATATTCATTCTCACATAACTAACTTTTTCAAATAAAAACAACCAAAGAAGGGCGTTAAAAGATCGTAAATCGAATCAAATTAATTAAGACAAGCATTTATTTGTGCGCCATCTAGTGAACTGCTTGACCTTTATTGCAGTTTAGCTCGTAAGTGGAAAAAGTATTAAAACGCATCCTGCGTACGTATCTAGTACGATAATCGTCCATAGATGGAGCTGTTTTTTTTTTAAATTTTTTGGCATTCATTCACATATTTATGTTTTTGGTGGGCTATATATTTCTGAGATTTTGGTATACCTATTGGTTTTTGAATAATTCAAAAAACTTTAATGTGAAATCCTTTCGAGGAAATAAATAGATTTTTTTAATTTGTTTTATTTATCGTCGTATTTAGCCTTGGAAGTATTTGAAAGGTTTGAATCTTATGCATTTTTTATTTTATAAGTAGGTAGCTAACACACCAACATGTTCTGTAAACAATATAAAATCAAAATGCAAAGAAAACATCTAACTGCAGGATTAGAACTCAGGACAACACATGACTCGGCAGTTATATTATAGGTACTACTAAACCACAGGGCCAGCCCATGGTAACTGACGTCTGCTTAGACGAAATATTGAAACGCATTAGATACCTAGTTTAAGTTGGCAACTTCATTATTGCAAAATCTTAACGCGCAATGCCAATAACGTTGTGACAGGTCAAAACATGAGACAAAAATATGCAATGACAAGTCTGCACTGTTTTCATGAATTGTCAAAACATTCTATTCAAATTTGTTTCGTGTGACAAGACCGTAAAGTTGATCTTCGCAAAATATTTTGTATACATATTTTCGTAGCAGTTACCTACTGAACCTATAATTTTATTAATGACATTTTAGATCTCGCTAGTGTATTCGATAGTTCATAGAAGGTGTATTGATATAAGCGATATCCATTGCCGTCACCAATGTTTTTAACCAGTTAACTAACGCCCCCTGGTGGTCATTCAAATTATGGTGGTTTTATTTTAATGTATGGCGTTGACATATCTTCTTATACTTTATTTATGGTATAGCTAAACACTTTCAATGCCAGGAACCCGACTAGCGGCCGCCTACGCCTTAGCCTTTCCGCTACATAAGGGGAAACCACGGGATTGACAACGAGCGTAGCTCGTAGCGATTCCTGCCAGTGAATGTGTTAAATTGTTTTAGTGTGTAGGAACATTAGATATTACACTAATAGTGACTCTTAGTTAGACTTACTGAAGTCTGAATTTAATTCGCGACTTACTTTAAAACATCTTTGAGCATTTAATTAAGTTTAACACTTATAAATAAGCTATGAAACATCACGGCAATTTTCACAGTTACCTGCTGCCTCGTGTACCTCACTCTGACGTGTATCTGCATCTCCGTCACTCCGAGGTACGAACAAACGTCAGCTGCAGTAATTAGGCGTTTGTTGAATGAGCAAAGCAATGAAAAACAACTGTTTATCTTTGCTCAAGTTCCGTACAAGCTATAGAGCGCAACTATACTTAGCTTTTGCCTACCACTTTGTCCGTGTTTTCCCGTTAATTGCCTTAGGGGTTAGCATTTGCTATTGCATTTGTATTTACGCTACTATACGGTGTATTTGGCGAGCTATATGTCATAAAAACCGGCCAAGTGCGAGTCGGACTCGCGCACGAAGGGTTCCGCACCATTATCTATAAAAACGGCAATAAAATTACATTTGTTGTGTGGGAGCCCCATTAAATATTTATTTTATTCTGTTTTTAGGGTTCCGTACTCAAAGAGAACGGAGCCCTTAAAATGTATTCTGTTCATTTGTGGAAAAAAATGCTAAATACTAGGATAACTCAGGCATAGGGAGTGCGATAATTGCTATGCAAATATCATAGCATTTATCGCACTCCCATTGAAATTTCCACTCCCGTTTTCACCCATTTAAGGAATGATTTCCGGAACAAAAACTATCCCTTGTCCTTTTCAGGGTCTCCAACTATCTCTGTATTAAATTTCATGTAAATCGGTTGAGCGGTTTAAGCACAAGAGGTATTATACCGACAGACAGAAGGACAAACGGACAGAATTACATTCGCATTTATAAATTAAAAAAATAAATATTTGGGGACAATCTTACACACATCTACCTACTCCCAAACTAAGAAAAGCTTGTACTATGGGTACTTGACGACGATATAGATACTTATATAGATAAATAAATACTTAAATACATAGAAAACAACCATGACTCAGGAACAAATACTCGTGCTCATCACACAAACAAATGCCCTTACCGGGATTCGAACCCGGGACCTCAGGCTTCGTAGGCAGAGTCACTACCAAACCAACTAGGTTACAGAGGTCGTCAAGATATTATTATCTATTTGCGATATCACGGTGATATTTTAAAGACATAATTCAAACATATTAGTCCTGTATAGTTAAGAGCGTTTGTGTACATAAATCTTATGTGACGTGTTGTTGTTGTTGTGAAATAGCCTGAAATAGGTAAACACTTGATTGAATCAACAGAGTTAAGTTTCCCTAGCTGTCATCACAGTGAATCCTCAGTCAATTTAATTGTCATTGTATCACGCCTAGGGAACTAGATGACACAGTTCCTACAAGAAAGAGTAAAACGGGATCCTATTACTAAGACTCCGCTGTCCGTCTGTCTGTCTGTCTGTCTGTCTCTCTGTTTGTCTGTCACCAGGCTGTATGTATTTCTGTTGCCGCTATAACAAAATTAAAACAGAATTAAATAAATATTTATAGATAATGGTACGGAACCCTTCGTGCGCGAGTCCGACTAGCACTTGGCCGGTTTTTTTATTATTTATTCTCATATACACTCTAACGATCTTCTTGTTAATTCTTGGTTTTTTTAATTTTAAATAAATTTATGTTAATAATAATTAATTAATTAATTGTAATTTTAAAATGAAATAAATTGATCTAATCTTCCGAAATATTTGGCTACTTTGGCTGCTACCAACTATTTGATGCTGACTGTACATAGTAGAAAATAATGTACGTATTGTGCCAACTTTTTTAAAGTTTTTTACCTATAGGTAGGTACTGTGAAAAATAATTACTTGAAAGTCAATTATCGCGACGGCATAGATAACTGATGTCCTCGCTCGATAAAGAAGCAATTACTTAAGAACCTTAATGGAGGACATATTTATGTTAATTGTTAATGTTTTTTATATAATTTTTCCAAATTCTCGAGAAAATTACCCTTACTTAATTAACATACTCACTGAAAGGCGTCATTATTCTACACTATTTAAATCTAACACTTAGTATCACAAGTTACAACATTTCACTGTCTATTTATAAAACTATTTCCGTATCAACATTGTATAAACACCACTCCCTCAAATTGATACAAATAAAACTTCATTTGTTTATTTAACACTTCGCGAAAGACACCTTGACAGAGGCGACAGAGGTAGCGCGCGACTAATTAAATTATACAACACAAAATCGTTATAAGCCAGACTAATCTAGCTAAACTATCCAGACTCAACTAATAATAGGTACCTACTAACATTTTTTCCCCGCCAATGACGTTGTGGACGACATCCTAGAATAACACTCCACTAGATCACGTCAAATACTAATTTGCACTTTGTAAACACTGATTCATGTATGACTTTTGACGTAAGTCGATTATCTTGTAATCGTTCAGCCATTTTTAGTGATAAGGTTGGTATGTTCACGATATAGAACTGGGCTCGTTCTTGGCGTGAGAGTGAGACGGTGTATTTTTAGACAAGGCCGGTAGGGCCGCGAGACAGCCGAGTTGACTATGAATAGTCCAACATCCAGTGTCATGGTTACGCATCTTTGGAAGCATTTGAACGGATTTAATTTATTAATTATACTTTTTTTTTACTATAACTTTCATATAGGTACCATACTATTAATTTTTTTAACAAGAAACTAATTTTAATGAACTTTAGCTATAATTTACTTTGAAAACAAAGTTTTAACCGACGAAAAATCAATCATCCCTTATTTTCCTACCCTTAAGGTTAGTTTTTTTTTTCCAAATTTATATGGGACCAACTTCGGGGTATACCCTTTCCAATAAAAAAAGAATTATCAAAAACGAACTACTCTGTAAAAAGTTATGCGGTGGTCATACATAAAAAATAAAAATATATATACGCGTCGACTTGAGAACCTCCTCCGTTTTTTTCGTCGGTTGAAAAATAGAGTAGGTATACCCATTAACATGATTTTAATGATTGCTGAATGATGTTTATTTTACAGGTATTTTTTGGCAATGGAGATTAAGCATAATTGTTTTGGTCTTTCAATTACAACTTACAACTACAACAAACAATTAACTAATAATTTACTAATGACTACATTTAAAGGTTAAGTATACAAAAAAGTCAATAGTAATAGCTTGCATCGTTATGGGTGCGCGGCTATTTCTAAATTAACTAAGTGGACTAGGTGTACGTCAACAGAAGTCATAAAATATCATATTTACGTTTCAAAACGTTTTACCAATGAGGTCAAGGTATGTACTTAGTAATATTAAAAGCAAATGTAAACCGTTTACAAAACGAATAGTTGTTAAGGACTGTAATACTCAATGCCGGAACCTTTAGACTTTCAAGAAAATTACTTTACCCTTACCACTCGATGCACTCGCTGAAAACGAAACGGAATCCATTGGAAGTAATATAAGCAACAATAATTGAATGCCGACTACTGCAAAAAACTCCGTAAAATTGAGTGTTTAGTATTCAAAACCTGCTAAACAAGCCAGTAGTTTAATTTATGTCATAATGAGTTTATTGGGCAAGGTGTTTACGTTATTATAGATCCTGCTGCAATTAAAATAAGAGTTATTTTTTAATGTTCGCCTCCTGCCTTTAAGGGCTTTTTTGCATTAAAAGACGGAAGTTATTAAAAAAAAGTTGATAGATATTGATCAAACGCGTCTACTGATAACCTATCGGTATCAGTTCCCGCAGTATGCCGCATTTTGTTTGCGTAATTACAATTGTTATTATCAGTGCCTGTAGCAACAAATCATCTGAAAGCCACTATAAAAGATACTTCGGTACTTACTTACTCTGCTGGCTCAGCGACCCTAATCTTGGCCTCCGATACAAGTTGGTGCCAGCGCGCCTATTCTGTGCGATCTCCAAGTTTTCTGTAGGTATGCAGGGCGCGAAGGTCTTTCTTTACCTCGTCCTTCTAGCGATATATAGGCCGACCAACCGGTCTTACGTAGGCTCTCTTTACCGCCCTGTCTACTGGCATTCTCTCAAAGTGTCCAAGCCATCGAAATCTTGCAAATTTCATCTTTCCTACGATGTTGGGCTTAGATACCATATCTTGTTCCTGGTTTTTGCGTATTCTCCAGCTACCATCTACCCTCAGCACTGGGCCCAAGATTTTCCAAAAGTTCTTCCTTTCGGCAACAAGCAGCTAGTTTTCTTCCTTTAGTTCGCAACCATACATAAGAACCGGTCTAATGACAGTATTGTACTAAATATAAAAGATGAGTTAACTTATTATATTTTTCGATTAATAGAAGTAGCATTCATAGTTACAATCTCCGTAGTTTGCGGGTGTTCCACCCTTAGATTTGAACGATTTTGAGGTTTGAACGCGTCGCGTTATTTGTACGAAAGGGCAGAGTTTGGCTCGTTGCATAGAACAAGGCAAAAAGTCTTACCTACACTCTTGTCTATGGAAATCGTGCGAACGTAATGTATTTTCTAAAACAAATATAAAGGTTACTTACAGTAAACTCCGTGAAAGCAATACCGTGCTATAAGTTTCATTGTTGTCTAGCGCCGGCGGGATTATGTTGCGTAATCCAAGACACCTGTCTGGCTTCACGCAGGCTCCTTGTTTGTTATGTCTTTTTCTATTACTTTTATTATACCACATCGGTTGTATACAAGCTTACAGCATAGTATAAAGACGGCAAAGTATGTTATCTTCCTACACACGCACCGCGCGCGGCTTGTATGTGTGCGCCACAGTATCCGTCGCACACTCAAACAAAATCTCGACCCATTTCTCAGTGCGAAACAATCGAGATTTTGTTTGAGTGTGCGTGCGGCGACGTATAAATAGTATACTACACATACAAGCCGCGCGCGGTGCGTTTGTAGGAAGATAACATACTTTGCCGTCTTTATACTATGCTTACAGCCCTCCTGATGGTAAGCGGTTACCGTAGCCTATGAACGCTTGCAATCACAGGGTTTAAATGTATACACTCCTCGCACTCTCTTATTTGATTTGACACTTAAGATCACAACAGCAACACTCTTCGAGAATATCTAAAATTGTTAAGTTTTATTCATATTTGCATCTACGATGATCATTTAGGTAACGCGGAATATCGTAATTTTGACTTGGTTATGTCTTTTATTATTTCTCAAACAAAAATTTTTTATTCAGATAATACAGGAAAATAAGGACCCAATTTTTCATTTAAGTGGTCGTGTTTTGGCCTATATTTATTATCAAAATATTTATACATAAGTATTATTGTTTCTTGTCTGTTCTAACAGAACTGGAAAACTCTCATCAATTTTCAATGCACTCCCGAAAATCTACTTTTAATTCTACTTACCTACCTAATTTGTAAGTCAGTAATAATGTTACGATACAAAAATTACAATAAATATGGTTTTGTTAGTGATAAAAGCACGTCGCTTCCATATGAGAGAGCGAGAGTGGCTGTAAGAATATATTTCTCAATCAATTTAGCGGTATAGGTAACAGAAAAAAACTAATTGAAACTAATAATGACTCACAACATCAAATATTTTCTTTCGTATTCCGTTTATACCTACTAAAACTAGACCAAGTAAGCTCCCGAATAACACGTGAGAAACGTATAGAATTTTAAAAGTACCAAATTGAGAAAAATAATACTTTATTTAGTTATTCTATACAATAGTATTTAATACAATCGTTACACAATGAGGGATCTTAAAAACGAGTACAGTGTTTAAGGCCTAAGTAAGGTACCAGAATTTAAGAGCTAATTGTGTAGGTAACTATTGTATACAATACTTTTTATACGAGTAATGAAACAAACTTTTGGTACGACGAATTTCTTTTGGTCAAATTCATTTTAGTTCAGTAAAGGCGCCACGTGATTGGTCAAATTCATTATATAGTTGTCTAAACATTTTTCATTTATTTTAGTTGAGTTGGAGCTCCGTAGACAAAAGTATAGAAATAGAAATAGAAATATTTATTCGACAAAAACATGAGACACTAGAATACAAAGTCATTGGGTCCCGAGCTAGGATTCCCTGTGTACCGGGGGGCGTCGTGGTGAAATGTTCGCGATCCCATGGCGCCCCCTTAACGGGAATGCGGGTGACGCCGGTGTGTTTTCAGTGGGTATGCTCCTCCAGTCACCATCAGTCGGATGGCGGCGGGAGCAGAGAGTCCCCCATAACCCCCAAATAACCTTCCCCTGTGCCAGGGGTATGCGTAAAGCATTTTCACACCGTCAAAAAAAAAAAAAAAAAAGGATTCTCTGTGTTACGGAACCCAGTATGTGATTTTAGTTTGGTGTACGAAGTCTTAATTCCAACATTAAAGTCGACGAGTATGAAAAAGCCTTTTCATTTGTTTTTAATTAAGAGTCTGTAGAAAAACAAAGAACCCTTAATTTATCATCATTTTCTAAAAACACCTTTTAGTTTTAGTTTCATAGTTCAACGACGTTCGCTTCAATTCGTCTAGTCACTACAGTATTAATGCACATCGTCGAATGCATAGCATTCGTGCGAAATTGACCCTTGCGTTATGTCGGATAGAAACACGGTCATGTTAGCCCAGTCAGCCGTTGACGGAGGCAAACAGGCCAATGCTGACTCATTCCTCTTTATTGGCCTTTACTAATTTCACGGGAGCAATTCGCGAGTTGCGGCGTTTTCGGCCTTATTCCTGGAGCTCCATTTTTTTTCGTCACTACGCATCATTATGTGATTTCAATTTCAATGTGCTGCGTCTCTCTTCCACGCGCGCCGAACCTAACTTATCAGAACGAATGCGCGCTCATTGAAATAACACTGCGATCTTAATTAGGGAGTCAAATTGGCCTCCTGCCGTCCACAGGCAATAAAGCGGTTGAAATGCCATTAGATTCTACAAGAGATTTCGTCTGTAAAAAGCTGTTAATTGCAATCTGCATTGGTTGGATTAATTTGGAATTGAACGTGATGAATGTGCATCACGATAACAGTCCCGTTTACACTAACTACACAAAATGTAAGGGATATACGTTTAGGGGTGTCATTTCATTGGGGGAATCATGCAATAAAATTATCAATACCCCCCGGGACTTATAGCCAGATTAGTAGATATAGCAAAGAGCTCATAATATCATTTTTACAATAAATAAATACATGAAGTATCATGTAGGTCTATTTAAAGTAAAAATGTTTACTTGTATGTCAATCAAATAAATAGTGACTTTATTTGTATAATATGTTTTAACGCGTTACATTTTGATGCTATTCTATTTTTTTTATTTTCTCGATTAACAATGCCATAAAAATCGATTAAAATTAAAAGTCGTTTTGGCTAACATTTGCTAATATTATTTACACAACTCAATTTTATTTAAAATGACATGCCTCAAAATATGATACATTGCTATAGCTTTACATTTTTGTGTTACTTGAAACTTTTCGGCCTAGGCCTTTTTCTAATTTACTTTTTTAACCGACAAACTTTTTGTCTCTGCTTGACTTATTTATGACAACTATCAGTGCTCCCTTATGCATGAATGCACGTGTCTACCATTCCAGTATAAATGGACCTATTTCAGGACCGATAGTAGGTAACGGACGTAACGGTACATAAAACCGGGTATCTAACAATCTATTCGAGAAACATACTGAAATGGTATTCCATTTTGTATTCGCGCTCGCTTTCTCGTACCTATGTCAAGACTATATATCTAAGTGATCCAGTACCATTATATATTTTATGCTAATATAGATACTGTTTCTCAAAAAGGGGACCTTGCACATTATCTGTCATCATAAACAATGTTTATTACGCAATGAACCGCTAGTCAAAGTTTAAACGGAGACGTTTTGTGTAACTCGAATTGCTTCACTCTGAATTCTTCTGAAGGCATTTCCTTGTTTCCAATTTATTCTCATTGGAAAAATGTTGCTGCAAATAAATTTCATTACGCTTCGTTTTCAATAAGTTTTCGTTATTATTTCCACTACATTACGCTCAATGAATTTGTCATTAAATAAAAAACGGTTTGTTTCATTCACAGTACTAGCTTGGAATAATAGATGCCAGTTTATGCGTACATTTTTTTACACGGAAGCGTAATTTTATACGTTCACTCAGAATGATAATTTCAGGGCCATTCTAATTATTGTGTCCACTGTCACTCCCGGGTATGCCATTATAACCGCTAATAAAAATAATCGCTAATTGCATTATTCATCTCATTCCCTTGACGTTTTTTATTTGAAGAAATTTATATTAAGTTAACTCACCAAATCTATCTAGTCCGCTGGATGCGGGTGGAGCAGGACCGGTCACTTTGGCTTTCTTTGGGGGAGGCCTACGTCCAGCAGTGGACGTTTTTCGGCTGATATGATGATGATGATGATCTAGCACACTAGCCATCAGATCTTTTTTTTAACCTTCTACGGAATAAAAAGCTAAGTATGTAAGGTATTGAAACAAATAAAAACATTTTTTTATAAATGACTGTTCAGTAATATAACTGGACTGTTTCACATGCTCGGCACATAATAGTAAAAATTACACAATAATTGGAATGCCCCAGTATTAGCCTGGAATGAAGAATCCCAGCTTAATCCCAGTTTATGTGCAAAACATTTGACGCGGAATCATAATAATCATCATTTTTAGTGAATAAATGAATTCATTCACTCAAAATGATGATTACAATCAAATTGTCAAAAAGCTTTAACATCGTTATACAGAAGAGCTCTCGTTAGGCCGTCAAAGTTACAGCCTAGCTCTAATTTAACAATCGATATGCAGAGTTTTTTTTTGGCTGAACTCAATATGCAGAGTTCTCGTTTTTTCTTGCACGCTGCAGAATTTGCAAGTGACGCTGTAGTTTTTTTGGCACTACTAGTTGAATTTTAGTATCAATAAAATGGGGAATACTTACTAGCATAGTTGGAATATATACAAAACCGCATGCCTGTTTTATCAAAAGGGGTACTTAGTAAGAATTTGTTTCACTGGATTGTCTGAGCCACTTCTCACATTTGTAGAATAATGTATAATATAACATACTCTTGCGATTCTTATTAAAAATATTGCTTTACACATATCATCTGAGACCACGGCCGGTGCAACCCGTGAACAACGTCAGAAATTAAAAGGCTTTTAAATAAAAAATGGAGAAAATGTGATATTATTTACAGTAAAAGTTTTCTAGACCACCCTTCAACCCTACTTGTTCTTATAATCCACTCCTACGTGACCCACGGGGAGAATGGTAGAAGCTTAGTTGTATTAGGTCGTTACCTATGAAATTGGCGGTTTTTTCACAGATATTATTTTGTACGTAATTTATTCATTTCTATTGCAACTTCCAAATTATTTTTTAATTTCATTATAAGACTATGTAACAAAGGTTTTAAATATAAAAAATAGGTTTGAATTTTTTATTTAGTGTTTCAAATTAAAGCTTGAAAACCGCCCTTTTCATGTGCTGCCGGTTAAAGTGTTTCAATTACGTATAGTTTTATGATGCGAACTATTTTTAATGAATGAAGATATGTGTAAAGTAGCTTAAAAGTTTTCTATATTCCTACCAAAATTTAGTTTGCTTTGAATTTGACATTGCTGAATAATCCGCAAAATTCAATGTATGAAAATCACAGTTTTCATAAAATTCTCCATACACACCGCCAATTTCATAGGTAAGGACCTAATATTATACCTATACAAAGCATTATTTTGCAAATAACGCGGAAATGAAGACTAAGTAACTAGACTATGCTTTAAATAATGAAAAATAAAAATAATTTAATTCAGACCCTTGTGATCCATATTTTTGTTAGTAAAACCTTATGTCATCATCACCATCATATCAGCCGAAAGACGTCCACTGCTGGACATAGGCCTCCCCCAAAGAGTGCCACAATGGCCGGTCCTGCGCCACCCGCATCCAGCGGACTCCCGCGATCTTTACCAGGTCATCAGTCCACCTTGTGGGGGGCCTACCCACGCCGCGCCTTCCGGTACGTGGTCGCCACTTTAGAAACCTTATGTATTATGTAAGTATCGGAAATAAATATAAAGTAAGAAGAGTAAAAGTAAAGTAAGAGTTTGACGATACGCGCTTATACCTACTTCACTATGGCGGCCACATTAGAAGTTTTTGTTGATATTAATGATATTTCTAATAGTTATTTAGTAGAACTCCGTGATGTTGACTATATTTCCGCGAAATCTGCGACAAACATGCGACCATAACCGGCGAGGCAGCAGAATTGCCGTATAAATTATCAATACCTAAGTACCTACTTTTTTACTGAAATAATATAAAATTTCAATATTCTAACAAAATACCGAGAAAAGAGCACAGATCTTATTTAAAAAAGTTGCAAGTTAAAAATTAAAAGCCGGGGTAAAAATGAAAAGTTAGCGAACAAAAGGGGACGTCTCCAATAAGTATATCAGAGGGCTTTAAGGGTGACACTAAATTATTGACAAGCTCCAACCCTCATTAAACTGTAGGAACGCAGAATCATAAAAATACCCCAACCTTTTTAACCGACTTAAAACGAGTCTCATTATAAATGTTGGCGCTTAGGTGTTAAACGTGCTTGGGCAAGTTTAAAAGTAGGATTGAAGCAATAAAAGTAAAAAAAATATAAATAATTTCTCCTTTGCACCTTAGAGTTATGGCTCGGCTACTATTTACTTCTAGCGGCAGCGGTGCACCAACGGTCGAAGAGAGAAAAAGGGGATCGAGATCCTTATTTTAATTACATTTGCCAATTAGAATCAATGCCTGAAATTACCAAAAATCATTTCACGTTCACATTTATTTTAAAATACTACCAGTAGCCCGTTTCCCGAAGCTACAAGTTACAATTTTCCAAATCTAAACCGGCAAAGCTCAAAACGGAAACGCGGCAGATCAGAGCTGGACTCCTTTTTAAAGAATTGGCCAGAGACTGCTCAGGAACGCGAAGTCTGGAAACTAATAATAATAAAATAAAAACTGGCAATACTAGAGCGATGCCAGTGTTGCCACGTTAGGCTTGTAAAATGTGTTGTGCTGTGTGAAACGGGTCACTTGATGCACTTTATAAACAACAAATAGCATAAGTCTAAAAAGCGTTGAGTATTTTGAACAAAAAAGACATAAAACTATGTTTTATGCCTATTTCGGTAGTGTGTTTATATATGTGTGTACGTATTTATCATCGCATGCCTTCCAAAAAATTGGGACTTCCACGGCGATATTAAAAATACCTAGCTTTAGCTACATTCTGTCGAGAGCCTACCAAACGATGAAAGGGGCGCTGCATCCACGATCGCTATAAGAACACTTCGCTTAGTATTAAGCGTACAATATTGACAATTGGTGCGGGTGACGATAAAACCCCAAGCCCCATGCTTCAGGATTTACAAGTATTTGAATATATATTTTCGACTTATGCCTCGTAAAGTACCTATTGTACAAGGTTCAGGGGGGTAGCCAGGTGATCGTTTTGGAATCGCTAAGGCTCTTAAATAAGCTGATGATTTCGTCATTTCACTAAACTGTATTAGGAATTTTATCTATGTATTTTAACTGGATTTTGTGAAATGGGCTTAGGTTATATTTTATCTCGCGCGCTTGCCTGCGTTGCTAAGAATGCGTGTGAGCAGCTAGTACTTATTTAATAAAAATACTTAGGACGGTACGGTAGCCTAGTGGTTCAGGCATGCGGCTGTCAAGTGGCGGTCGTGGGTTCGAATCCCGGCTCGTACCAATGAGTTTTTCGGAACTTATGTACGGAATATTTACTGTTAGCTTTACGGTGAAGGAAAACATCGTGAGGAAACCGGTCTAATCCCAATAAGGTCTAGTTTTCCATCTGGGTTGGAAGGTCAGATGGCAGTCGCTTTCGTCAAACTAGTGCCTATGCCAAATTTTGGGATTAGGTGTCAAAGCGGACCCCGGGCTCCTTTAGGGGCACAACCGGGAATAACGCTAGGAGGATGACTTAGGAAGGTATAATGCAGAAATGGAAAAAACAAAACGAACTGAACTATAAATTTAATACTCGTGGAATACAAGCGCGCATATCTGCGTACACCAAACAATGTATATCCGTGTCACGGTGTCCCTGGGTTTATCGTTTATCACACTCCACTAGACGTCGCACGCACTAATGTATTCGGAAGTGGCATATATCATGTGATACCATTTCTCAGGTGACAAAGCGTTCGCTATCTTAATATAAAATAACGAAAGAAATTCTACTTTAGGTCAAGGTAAGGTTGTCTCATGATCACTTCAAAAAATCAAAATCAAAACTATAGCGACCCGCCCCGGCTTCGCACGGGTGCAATGCTGATACTAAATATATATATTTTTATGTATTATGCATATAAACCTTCCTCTTGAATCACTCTATCAAAAATCATCTATGAAAAAAACCGCATCTAAATCCGTTTCATAGTTTTAAAGATCTAGGCATACATAGGTACAGACAGACAGCGGGAAGCGACTTTGTTTTACGCTATGTACTCGTAATATTCAGGCCTTTAAAACGTTATGAAAATGGTATTATTATAACGCTATAATTCCGTTATTTACCGATTCAGATTCAGATTCAGAACTTTATTGATAAAATGTCATATTTTACAGGTCAATATCATGCATGTCAAATACATTTTAAAATTTCTTATTGTCTTAGATGTTATACGTATACCTATCGTTATTGAACAATTTTGAAAGTGTTGTTGATTTATGAGTGGGTCAATGATATATTGGTCATAAAGTCGTCTATGCTGTAGCAAGCCATTTTTATGAGGAGCTGTTTGAGCTTGTTTTTGAATGCTGCATTAGTTACGGCGTTTATAACGTCAGGCGGTAGGACGTTATAGATTTTAGGGCCTAGCACGCTGAGTGATTTCCGAGTCTTGGCTAGCCTTTGGTGCGGCACGAGCAGCAGGTGCTGGGCGCGCGTGGACATCATGCCGGGCGCGTGGCCTTGCGCGCGCGTCATGAACGAGCCCATATTACGTCTCAAAAATGTGCAAGCCTCTAGAACGTAACACTTGGTAAGGTTAGTATTTTAAGTTCCCTAAAAAGATTCTGCGCATTCCGATATTTGTAAATATAGAAATTTTAAACATATCGCAATTTAAAACGTTATTATATCACTATTTTCATAACGATTTAAAGGCCTGTATGTAGTGATGTAATTTATAATTCATATTATGAGATTCAATTTAAATAAGTATAACAGAATCTTAATTGTTAAAGAATTAAATAAATTTCATATACATAATTATCATTAAAAATACGGTATACCTAACAAAAAAGGACAGTTAAAAGTCTGTCTTAATAGGGAACATTACTGCAATGTTCTGCCGCCAGAGGAAGCACTAACACTAATAGTAAACCAGTATAGGAATATAGGGATTCACACACACATGCAAAATTGATTGTCAAATGAGTGACAAGGATGCTTGCATAGACAATACCGCAAGTGCGAACGAGATACAATGTCAACGCTGCTAGTGTCGCCACCTACGAAGAGTTTTGCGTAATGTTCCCTATTGCCGTGCTAATTTTGTACAAACTTTTCTGGAACTGCTCTTTTATCATCACTTCGGGTGGGTTGCACCAGACCATCTGTAATTGTAAGCGTTGTTTGTTATCTGAATGTATGGAAAGTTTCTATGGAATGACAGGCTAAGGCGTGAGACGATCCGAGAGCTTCGCTCTCAGACTCAATAGTATCTAAGGGCGGAATTACTCTTTTAAATTGATAGATGTTAGCGTTGTGGGTTTCAGGTCCAAATATGAAGGGATTGAAGCTTTCATTCGTTATCATCCTGTTAATTATGTATGTAAATAAGTTAGATATAAATTGCGTTAGATGCTATTCTAGGCTAAAATCAAGACTACAATGAAAAGTGTAGAAAACTCGCGTTTCGTCCAAAATAATTGGTTTAAAACATACTTCAGCATACTAATTCAGTATTGTTGGATTAGTGTATCATTTAATGTGTGCTAGATCTAGATTTATGGATTCATAAATTAGACTACTTAGGTTAATTGCAGGAATGGATCGCTGGCCAGCAAGAAAACGCGTGGACGGACGCGCGAGCTGCAGAGACATTCTACCCGCGAAGTCGAGAAAAGTGCTTATCGATCGGCACTGTGGGGCGAGGAACGCTCTCTGGAAAATGGACCTTATACCCTTTTGTTAAGGTATATTTTCAGATGAGGAGTCGGATTAGTGGCGTGATCGTGTTAGTGTTGGCTATAAATACCCCGGCGGGCCGAGGAGCGTTTCACTTTTTCTATGGGACGTCGAAGCGAGATCACGCTGTAGAATACGAGGGCGGCCAGGCTAGGCTGACCTCTGGGCGCGTACTACTTCGAGGCGGAGCAAGGCTGGTCACTGCTGGGCTGCATTACGGCTGTTGCTGAGAGGAATTAGAGTTTGGTAAGGTCGCAAATGCCTTTGCGATCGTCTGGTGAGATTGAATATTTTATTTTAAAGTGTGACTAATCATAGTGAATTCTGGAATTTCTTAGGGAGTAATTATCTTGTGCGCACATTGTCTTGAATTGAGTGATTAATATTTAGGCAATATCTTTCTGCTCGTGAACTGATATGATCTTATATGATCACGTGTGTATTTTGAATATGTGGCGGTCTAATAGGTTAATCACCTAATAAATGCGCTTAAGACATCATCATATTAGGATTCCGTATACTCCCATGAAGTGAAGTGAACACTTATTATAGTCTGTTACTGTTACAATGGTAAATAATTCCTATTTGTATACCAGTATCTAGTGGTTAATTGTAGGTACAAAAGAGGGAAATCTTTATTAAAATATGTGCTAATATTATATTGTAATTTATTTATGGAGGCGCGGGTCACCTTTTGCTCGGGGCGTCAAGGCGGGATCACAGCGACCAGCAACCAGGGACCCTACAAGTCGCAGAGACAGGCCGGTACGTGTCTGTACTATTAAGAGATTGACTTGAACACCTGGACCAAAAGCGCCATTTGCGGAAGACTCGACCTACACCATCCTATGCATATACTTACAATAACCAGGGCCAGCTATACTGCACACAATGTGACCGGACATTTAAAACTAAGTTCGGCTTTGCGAGCCATATTCGTGCTCACCAGAGGAAATTGTAAGGGTCGCCGTCGTCGGATACGACAAGGAGGACTATATTAAGAGATTAAAATCTGGTGAGTGACCTTTATAATCACTGTATTGAATGATTCTGAAACTTATTAATTTGTTTTTGGGGACTATTATCTAACCATTTCAACGTTATCATACTTGTATTTGTGTATCGAAATCTAGTTCTACTGTATATATTTTGGGGAATATGCTAGATAAAGTACGAGCGGTTTATGTATAGGTTATGAACGGATCTAGGTCATTGGTCAAATAACTGACGTTATTACAGAAATGTTGTTTTGTTCTACATATATATTACTAGTTGTTTTGTCACTGCGATATGATTGGGTTCCGTGCGCCCTTACGAGATAAAGTGATCAATTATTATACGACAACCTAGCTATAGCAATTGACTCGGTCCGTGGTACGCGTTACACTATGAGGATAGATTGTTAAGATGCGGATAAGCGACAAATATTACCACAAGTTCATATTAATATCCGGTGGTTAGTATAGGTACTGATGGGTGGTTACTTTACTAGATTAACGCAACTGAATAAAGTAGTTATATACACTCGTGGCTGTGTGCTCGGTGTCGAGACAACCATATCCACAGGGCACATTGACGACCCTGGCCACACGAGAATTCTCCCGAAAGGGGCTTCTTAGTCAGCAGAGATGTGCCCGCACTAGAGCGCCAGTCATAGATGTGTAGACAGAGTGAGTGGCTGAGAGTCTTCAATCTTGCAAATTGAGGGACCTCACTGGTCGAGCTGCTGTCTTAGTTCTAACAACCCTCTTAACAAGGGTTACGGTTGTGTTGGTTTATGAAGTAATCAGATGTACTTATAGATATATTGTGTGGAATTCCTTGAATGAATGAATCTAGCGTAGTAAATTAGTTATGTACACCTGTGGCCGAGAGCTTAGCGTTGTGGACAACCATATCCAAAGAGCACATTGACGACCCTGACCAATACGAGAATTCGCCCGTTAAGGGGTTTCTTAGTCAGTAGAGATGATGATCGCGCTTAGGCCTCCGTCACGGATGTGTCAACGAAGGTAAGGTTGGTGAGACCTTTCAGTCTTGCAAACTGAAGAGTTTCGCTGGCCAAGCCGTCGTTTTGCTTTAACCGAAGCTTCTTACCGTGAAGCTAGCTATGTTGATTTTACAAGGGAATCCAACACTTTCGCTTTAGTAACGGCTATAATTAAGTAGGTATCTTGTTAGGTGGGGTCGTTATTATCGGGATCTCAACAAAAGTATCGCAGTGGGTTGGTAATTAATTATCATTCGTCAGTTCAACTGTGCATTGTCGTATATTTAACATTGTTCCGACTATAAAGTGCCTTTGAGTTGATTGAGTGAGATTGGTTGCTAAGACATTGTGTTACATCCATTGAGATATTTTGGGGGTGAATTGTATTATAAATAGCTTAGGAAAAGTCAGTACTAATTGGTATTAGATTTGATAGAAATAACGATAGGGTAGGCGGAATCAACAGATGAGGTGGGATTACTAGCGAGTACGAGCAGCCGCGAGCGAGCGAGAGGCGAGCGCTACAGTTCGCTAACAACTCTAAGATTCATCGTTAGGGAGAATCGATATTATACTAGACATTGCGTCATTCATGTACCTGGAAGTAAAACATGTACTAATATTCTATTTCAATAGACTATCATCGCATCATCATCAATATCTTGACATACGATTATTTTCGTTATATCATCGCATCATCATCAATATCTTGACATACGATTATTTTCGTTATATCATCGCATCATCATCAATATCTTGACATACGATTATTTTCGTTATATCATCGCATCATCATCAATATCTTGACATACGATTATTTTCGTTATTATATCATCGCATCATCATCAATATCTTGACTTCTTCGTGATTATTTTCATTATTATGTCATCGCATCATCATCAATAGAGATCCCATCATGGCCAACACAAGTTGACCACTATTGTATTGCGAGTCTGTTTAAAGGGCGTCACCTACCACATCTATACCACACCTACAACTTAGTATAACAAGGAATTTATGCCCACTTTAGCCTCCATAGTTGTGCATGACTTAATGAGACTACTGAATTGTAAATTAATTCTAAGGAACTAGTATAATTGTCTTACTTAAGTTATAGGTTCTACTAAAATGGGGTTAATGTACAACTTCAATTAACGTGTAACTTTTTCCCTTTATAGAAATACAAACTTCATACTTCTCGAAAAGGGCCTGGGTCTATTCGCACAACGCAGAGCCTAACCACTAGACGAAATCACACGCCAAGCCACTTCACCAGCGCGAATCACGTATAGCTTAGGTCTAAATAGGTCTTCGAGGTTAGGTTCCAGAGATAATAAATTCTAGGTTAGATTACGGCATTGTAGGCCTGGAGTCGGACGGTTTTTTATTTGACCGAATCTCTTTCCGTCCGGCAATATCCTAGGAGATGATTTGGTCTGTTAAAGTACTCAAGCTCGATTACTTTAACATAAATAACGAGAGATTCTGTAGCTGTAGGATAGATTTACCTAGACTAGAATAAAACCCAACCTTTCTAGTAGGATCGGCCGGAACTAACTCGGTTTTTCTATTCGCTTTGGTACGAGTTAGTATTTATAGGATCAAAGTGGATATCTAGTACAATCGAGTCTTGATTTTACTGGATTAATTAATCAAAGGTTCTTTAGCTTCAAAACAAACAAAATTAATTTGATATTTCTATGGTAAATAAATGATTTATTTTCTCGCTTACTATCTGTTTAATTTTATTCAATAGCTTTTCCTTCAGGTAGGATTCCATTATCAGACGACTAGAAGCTTCTCAGGAGCTTCAGCTTTCAGCTAGGGGTTAATTTAAGTTCAGAATACAAAAACATAAAAAGTAAGCCATTTATAAGGTTGAAGCGTTACATTTTGGTGAGGCCGTGATCAGGATGAAAATAGGGTTTTAAATTCACTTTTTAGTATCCCGGGTTACTACAGAATAGAGTATTTTAGATATAAAAAAAAATAAAATAAAAAAAAAAATAATAATAAAAGAAAAAAACATTTTTATTACGTGATTCGCTTGGTGAAAGGGCTAATTAATTTTATTTACAGATTTTTCTGTGTGTGGGTTATACAAATAACCCACATTTTGTTGCCGTGGAGTAGATAGAGAGATGGAGTTTGTATTTTTTTTAATGTTGTGTTGTGTATTATTTTCAGGACTTTCTTTCTTTTATTTTATTTCAAAGAGATTTTCACGCGCGATATGTACGTGAATTGTGTTGTGTATTATTTTCAGGACTTTCTTTCTTTTATTTAATTTCAAAGGGATTTTCACGCGCGGTACGTAGGTGAATTACTAATCAATAAGTTATATCACATTAAACTATGAAAAATATGCATAGAAATAATTTTGTTGTAGACGAAGGGCTAATATTATTTTGACAGAAATTCATTTGGGGGTACACATTTTTATTCCCGACTGTACTTTTCTACATATGTTTACCAACTGCTCATTGAGACGATTCTAACGAGCCCAAACTCGATGGGTTTGTGTCATTGTATCACGAAGTTCCTAGGCCCATCTTCCAACCCCAGCATCAGATTAGTTCCTTGTCATCATAACTTTAATTTGTCATGCGATTTGTACATATGTGCGAAATTTTAGGCCGAACGGAAGTCGGAAAGTGAGTCTTATTTAAGAATTAAGTATAAACGTAACAGTACCTAAACACTCTTTTCATCGGACAGTCGTCTAAAAGTAGTGCCTATGCGATATTTGTAAATTAGGGGGGCAGCAATGTTTTGTGGGAGGGACTTACGATCTACCATTGCAATAGAGGAGGGTCTAATTTAAGAATTAAGTGGAAGCGTAATAGTAAATACTCTTTTCATCGGGCAGTAGTGTAAAAGTAGCGCCTACGCAAAATTTGTATAAAAAGGGGGCAGGAATGTTATGCGGAATGGCCTTACAACCTGCCAATGCCATAGCACAATTAAGTAGGTTCCATATACATCAGGCGGTTGCGGTAGTAGTTATAATAAAGTTTAGGTATAATGCTTTTATTCCAAAATAAAATAAAAATAAAATAAAACGGATCTAGATAACCTCAAGATAGTATTTTGTTAAATTAGCATCTTATGTATTTAGCTACGATTATTCATCCTTCATATTCAATTGTTGCATTTGAGTTCGCAAGAATAGTGTTGAGGTCATTGACATCTGTCCCGCGGTTGGGCAATTATTCGTTAAATAGTGGTTAGGAAAGTACCGGTGGATGATTATAGTACCAAGGACTTAGGAACTTACTTAAGAACTCATCACATAATAGGGGTTAGAGTTATAGGTAACTTTCGTAAGCTAGGGGAGAAAAGTAGGTACGCGTTATACCTAGCTAGTTGACCTAGTCAAATTGAATCCAATTCTCGGCGTTTACGTTAAATCGATCGCTACTAAGTATTGTCCGAAATCTTAAGTACCTATAACCTTGCGGATAATTTCTATGTAATCGTCTTTGTAAAGAAAGTAATTGTAAGAATAGATTAGTAGGTAATTCGCGCGAGTTATATTCATTAACCAGTTAAAATGATAGGAAACTGGAGCGGTTATCTGTTACAAGAAAATGCGCATTCGAATCGGATTAGTTCCGGCTAGAAATTCAAATACCTAAGATCAAAGGTACACTATAATGGACTTTGTTGTTAGGTCATTAAGGTCAAAAGGTAAGCTGTGTGTAGGTATTTAAATGGTTGTCATCGTGAGTCAGTGAACCGGTTGTATGTACGCGTGAGATTTCAATTTTTAATTACGTAAGTACATAAAACCACTTTGGCAGGGTTAAAATAGTGACAGGTTTGAAGATAAGCAACAAGTAAAGGGCACCTAAATACCTGGCTAACTCCACAGAGGTATATTCCTGGCATGGTAGGACTCGCACATTTCCACATAAATACGCGGCCACTCTATCACATTCACTTTATAATGTGCACCAGTTCAATTATCACTACATTGATTTATGTTTGAATACACACTAAACCACAGTAAACACTTTAAACTGATTAAATAATAGGCCTAAATATGCGAGAATTCGGCTCGTTGAAGCCCGCGCGCAAACTAAAAACAATTTTAAACATCGAACTTAGGTCCGGGCGGCCATTTTGGAATCTAGCGACGTCGCGGCGCCAGTAATCATAAAGATTTTTGGCGGGAAATTGTTGTTTAATTCGATGATAAAGGAGTAATATTAATTAACTATATGTCGCGTTCGCTTATAATTTGGTGGAATGGGTGAACAATTTTAGGATCATAGGATAAATATTTATGTAATGCATTAAGGTCGGTCTTAAATAAAGCGCGTCGCACGTAAAATATTTTGACACGGAAAATAATGTAGCCAGTTAGATGCGTTAATATTGATAGTAACTTTATGATAATGGCATAGTGTAAATTATTTCTAATAACTAGGTAATAATATAGTTGCTTAACTTTTGAGGTGGTTTTTCTCACGGGCCGGAATTGATATCGGCGAATTAAATATATAGAAATAGTATGCGACAAAATTAGCTTTGTGGAGGTTGCGGGCTAAGTATAAGCTAGTTAGAGCCTACATATTTTATATTGGTCAATTCTAATAGGTATGTTAAGTACCTTAAAGCGTCACGCGGGTTTACGTGGGTACAATGTAATGAAAAAAATAATAGATAGATTGCGCCTTACAAAACTTAGCGAAATAAAGTTTTAGACCCATCACACACTGTAGGTATAGCGAATTTCATTGTAATCAGTAGCTTAATTAACGCTAACGTACTTACGAGCGTTCGAATTAGAAAATAAGTAAGTAAGTAATAATAGATATATATATAGATATAAGATTAAGGCGCTATTGTATTAGGTCAACCTGTAAAAATAGTTGCTGTACTGAAATAAATAAATAAAATAAATAAAAAAATAAAATAAAAAAGGTAACACGTGTTGGCAAGCGAATGAAATAAAACGAATTCATTGAATAAGGATATTCCGAAATCCGTCTGTCTGGTTTAGTTACTTCATGAGTCATAATTATAGAGCGGGGTTTGTGAAGTTTCAGAATAATTTAAATAATTAATTATAATTCCAGTCAAGTTAGGTTTTCATATATATATGCAAAACCAAGCACGCGTGATCTACGGTACGACATTATTAGTTAGCGAATAACTTTGATACTCAGGTTCTGAGGCGAAAGACTTCGCTGATAGGGATTTCCGAATCTCACGGGAGATTCAGCTCTAAGAAAGGGGGGCAGAAGGCTTAGAATCGTAAGACAATGTGTGTCGGACATGAAATTGATTAACCGCAACGCACTTAATTATTAATAAGGTAGTGTTAAAGTCATGGGTTCTATCAATAGGGTTGAATGCAATTTAAATGTAGGTAGGTATAGTAAGTAAATATAGTACGGATCAATTCATTGATAGTTACGTTGATAGTAAAATTTATTACTTACGTATTTTAAACAATGGTTTCAGAATTTGTCAAGTATAAGATGGATAGTTGTCCCAGTCTGATACCGAAAGATTAGAGCTTGTCAGACAAATACCATATATGTACCGGTTCACGTCAGGTTACGAAAGATATTCGCCATGTTTACATTATATGGTAACAGGGCAATTCGGAGAAATTATATTAGTAATACCAAGTCGTGCACGTGTTATTATTATTATGTACTTTAAGGCAGGAGTCGTATATATCGCATGGCACTTTAATTGGTTACCATAGTATGTGATACTGGAGTATGTAAACTAACTGTTCCACCTCTCTAGTCATTGTTGAGGTAATGTGAATTTCGAAATGGGTCGTTAATTTCGCAAGTTATCTTAACAGCGCACTGGACGATTGGTTTGTCCGGCGGGCTATGAATCGCGAGCGTCCGGGTTCGATCCCCGGTACGGAAAAATCTTTTTGTGTTTTTTATTTTTGCTTTACTAACAATATTGTGGGCTACTACTTTTTAAACCTTTGGTTATTAAATTGAACGAATTTTACAATGTTTGGAGTAAGTTAAGGGTAATTGGGGATACTTATATATTTAGGCGTTTATAGTTTTAACACTATGCGATTTAGGTATTCATCAAATTGTGTATTTGTCTACGACATAGGGTCCGTCTATTTTTTTTTCCATGAAGTACCTATGACAAAAATGACTTATCAGTTAATGTAAGAGGTTGTAATTAGGTATTATTTAAGGGTCTGCGGTATAATTTTACGGATTCATAAAATTATCATCGAGGCACTCGCGTAGGTTTATTGAACAGAACGTATGGTTGTTTATAAACGATATTCGTATTAGGGCATATTTCCAAGTTCGGTTACAAAACTAGCGCAAAATAGGTCAGATATTGGTCACGTAGGAAAATTAATCCGACCCATGGCGGGGATATTTTGATACTAGCGACGAACGCAAGTGATATTTCTCTCATCCATGTAAGAAATAAGTAGTCGGCCGATGGATTAACTGTCGCATGAGTAAGATCGCGGTTGCTTTCCGTTCTTTCGTAACCGTTTAAAAGAGTTTAGTACCTTTACTGAATTCAGTGCTGGATTAAAATAGGCCTTATGGTTTAAAATGGGAAGATTTTAAAGGAAGAAGGTATAAATTACTTACGGTTGATTGACATGACACCCACTAGTTGAGTTCCTGGTAGCACAGTATTCATTGTTTCACTAACTTCACTTTAAAACTAACTTTAAATAATAATACACAATATTGACTCAAACACGAGTAATGACACGTTGGAAAAGGCCAAAATAGGAGGCAAAACACTCGTTGTTGCACTATACCAGTCAGGCGTAACTGGAGCAATTTATTCCTTCAAATAATAGCAATCTAGACACTAGTTATTAAATTATTTGATTAATTACGACGAATGTTGTTTACAAAATTTGTCTAGCGAGGCCGCGGGAATTTGACATTTGCTGATTTGGGTTAAGATCTGTGGTGAGGCTTTAATGTACGGCCAAGTGGCGTGTTTAAACGGTTGTTACGGTTTAGGAAAAATTAGGAGTTGTGAATATATAAAGCCTGAGCTTACTTAGAGGTGGTAATTTAATTCTAATGGGGTTTTGTCATGTGGAATACGGTGGCGGAATGAAGGGGTTAATTCGGTTTCGAGTCAAATCATTTACGCGTTACAAGAGCATTTTACATTTATAAACTGTGTATCAGGTAAGTGAGGTATTGGAAATTATGTTAATTTTTTTTTGACAAGAGTTCATATTTACTTAGACGGATTTTCCTTGCCTACTAACATTAAACTAGGACCTTTTATTAGATAGACCTTGCCAGTACGTTGTGTCTAGTTGATAAATCTAATGATTAATTTCCCTGCGCTTAAAGTTATTAAACTATAAATGTGATTAACAGGTCCTACCAATGTCAGAATTCGCGTCGATTTATAAGGGGCCTTTTGTAATTGGGGTTAGCATTGTGATTATAAAATACTCTGATACTACATTATACCCAAATGAGGAATCCTAGTAAGAGTTTGTATCCATACCAAAATTTGTAGACATCCCATTGAAATTGAGTCGCGCATTATGTTGGGTGTACATTATCGTTTGTAGGGCCATTATCGCTTGTATCGCGGGAGGGTTAGCGTAGTCGGTTGTCTTTAATCCATTCGGTATGATAGCTTTTGCGAGGGTACTACCACAATTTTATTTAGCATTTTAGACGATAAATATCAAAAAAAATAATGATAAGTAGAATAAGAAAAGTTATAGTCTGTGTTAAGAATAGTTACGCGATCCACTCACCGCTGGTTCAAATCGCGCGAATGAAACCGTAAGTACTTCGCGTTGTTCGTCTCACACTAGATATAAAAAAAAGGGGAAATTTAGTACTTTATGCTTGATTCCGTGCTTAAAACTAGAATAGAATAGGCAACTTGTAAGTTTGTAAATAAGATATTATGTGGTCGAGATCGTAAGGCGTATCTATAGTGTGCGTTCACGGAAGGTCGTGCGTCGATAAGGTTAACCGACTTTCAAAAAGGGGAGGGCTCTCAGATGGGTTGTATTTTACTTCTTTAAATCAGGTTGGACGTTAATTAAAGGCGCCTATATAGGTTGTTCAACAACAAATTAGGTACTTGTTATAAAATATTAACAAAATGGTTGGTTGTAGTATGGGAATTTAGGTATTTTTAATGCGTAACATTTATCGTCAGAAATATTTCTAAGTCAATAAATTGTCCAATATGTAGTTCACGATAGATTATACCGGTAGCTATTAAGGTAGATTCGAGATCGCTGCGTTGGGCGTGGCAAAATTAGCACTGACCCCTGGTCTTATATTGATATTGAGAGGTTAGAGATCAGGTTATACTGGCTGTAAGAAATAAATCGATTTGAGTCGAGTCGTTCTGCATTGGCGAATATCAAGGTTGGCGCAATGACCGCGGGATTGTCTCGCTATCAGCTGGGCTGTTATTCTGGGCGTACTAGGGAAGCACCTCACCTCACCTCACCTTTCACCACTAGCGAAAGTAGATCTATACCCGCAGCGCTGAGTCATCGTTACCATCGTCATCATATTAGCCGGTAGACAGCTACTGTTAGACAGGACTCCCCCAAAGAGTACTAGCGGTTATATCCCAATATTTAGTTGTTACGAATTGCTGAGTCTAGAGATACTTGTACGTGACCTTTTAGGATGACGTAAAATAAGTTACAGGATAACGGGACAGGAATGACTGATAAATTAAGTACTAGATGGTATAAATTTATAATTCTTTTTTTTGAGTTGGCGGGAAATTTTAATTTTGTTCTTGTCATCCCTTCCTTTCGGAGAAAGTAGGTATACGGCGGATTGACGTCTTATAGGTATAAAGGGGGAATCAGATAACCTATTGTCGTGCGTGTCAAATTTTAGATACTTAAGTTGAAATTTTAGATCGCGGCTCATCTTGTTTTTAAGGGATTCCTGACGGGTATCATTTTCAAGTTATACGGGAATGCAGATTCTAGATTTAAGATTAGTTTGGAATCCAGGATGGCTGATAAAATTTTTGAAAGAAAAAATCGGCGCGAATATCATTTTCGAGTAATGCACGGATGCAGATTTCAAATTTTGTGGCTAAATTTGGAGTTCAATAGGGCAGGGTCGGCTTTGGAGAAGAAGAGGTCGCGGCTACCGTATTCGATTAGCTTGTGATTGTATATTTTGAATTACGATACAGATGTGGGGTAAAGGCGACGGTGTTATGACAGCGTGACGGCAGTTGCAGTTGCGGGAGCGGAATTTCAAGCATCGATTGAATACTAATTATTGAAACTTACAGGTATCTTATGAGAACGAAGAGATGGAGTTCATAATAAAGGGAAGGATATGGGGCCGTGATCGTCTAGTGGTTAGGACCTTACGCAGTTATAATTATTCCGGCTTAAATTTATCTCAAGCATGGAATATGGTTATGTATTTTGTCCACATGTTATGCGCTAGGTAGTGCATAAACAACGTTAAATATTTACATGAAATAATCCATTTATTACAGGTATATCTTAAGATGTATGATGCGTTTGTCAATACAATATTGACATCAGGCGTTAAATTTATGTGGGTCTTAAGGGCGTGGGTGTAATCTTCATTTAGTAATCGGCGAATCTTACGTTTACGTAAAATGCGGTATTGACGTAAGACTAATTTTAAACTTATGAAATATGTATTGCGATTTATCTGGTATTTACTACATAAATTATAGTATTACGAAAATTTGAGATCCAACTATAAAATTATTTAAGTTGTGAGAATGGGGGGCAGTTATTTAATTAATGACTGATAGGTAAATGGTAAAAGGGATATGGCTTAAAATTTAGATATTTACGGGTTACTCTAGGAGGGTTAATTAAGTTTGACTTGCTGTCTTTTATAATCTTCAAACATATGAAGGGCAGGTTAGTTGGCTGTGTGCGAATAGGGCTGTGCGGATCAATTAAAACAGTAAAATTTTGTTTTGCAAAATAAGTAAAGTAGTAATATTATATTATCACTTTGTTCTACTCTTCATATCATAATTTTCTCATTTAAAGTAAATGTAAATTCTCATAGCATATAACTTGGGAAGAACATTATATATCATTAATGTGGTTGTACTGTCGGATTCCGGTTAGTTGGTCTAAGTCGTGTTTAGGGCAAGGGGATTAACTAGGTTGGGAGGGTATATGTGTGTGTTCGTTGAATTAAGAGATGTATGAGTCCGCATAAAAGGCAGCGTTGAGTGTGTGATTGTATGGTAATAATGGGCTTTTACCGACTGGCCGGAGTTCGCAGTGCAACCTAGGTTTGTTGGTACTGATTGATCTCTCCAAACCATTTTACACCGGTGTTTCCGCAGTTATAGTTTGGTTAGGTTAAAGTCATAAAATGACAAGGTCCTTGTGTGACTAACTGTGGCGACACTATACTCTACAGAAGCTAAGCTGAAAGGCTAAGCTAGTCTTATCTTCGTCCTACACAACTCTTCGTGGCAAGGATACTTCCGACACCATATTCTTCGGGATGATTTGTCAACGAACATTCATTCTGAAACTTAAGTAATTATATTTTAACTTCCATTACTGGGAATTTATCAGGAATTTCCTATTATATGTTAAGTAATTTGCAATGTCAAGATTACAATCTTGCAAGGGTTCAATGAACATGGTTTGTTGAAATTAAATTTAGTAAGGCTGTTATTCTTACACGATGGTGAAGTGTTGCATTTTGTATTTGAGTAATGCAAACGTATTTTATAGTAGTTACGACATTTCTACAGTAAAGCTGGGTGGGGCTTGGACGCATGTAGTCGGATTCTCTATAGGATGTCAAGGCACTTCCTAGAGACCCCACGGGGTTGATGAATGTTACTGTGTGCGACTGGGTCACGTTCGGTATAGAGATAGAGTATCATCGCGAACGACGATTAAAGTTAAAGTTTGTTTGATGTTTTGTCAGTATTATCACTATCGTTAATGGTTTGATGGTGCTGTCAGGACATTGAAGGGATTAATGCAAAATTAACCCAGTAGTCTATAAACAGTTTGCCTCTAGTGTGGAATACAGTCTGAAGTCGGATATCCTAGTCAAGAAGAAACATTCTCCACTGGGTTTGCTTGGTGGTTATCTGTGTACTCAGTGTTCTGCTGTTCGCATGGGGAGTTATTGTAATAACATAAACCGAGATATGTGGTCGAACCTGGATCCTTGGTAGCCAGAAGGTATCTGAGGGTTCGGGGTGTTAGTGCAACATCGTGGTCATTAGGATCTATTGGGCTCACAACCTAGTACTTTGTGCGAATGGGAGTATTCTGGGGAAGTTTTCTAGCGGCGCCGACCGAGATATGTGGTCTAACTTGAGTTTGTAGTGGCCAGGGGGCATCTGTGGGCTCAAGGTGAAGCTAGAAGATAATTATATTGTGTCATCGGCCGAGATATGTGGCCTAACTTGTACTGACGGAAGCCAGAAGGCAACTGGAGGTGCAAGGTGATGCAGTATAGGGGTTTGTATTGCCAGCCGAGATATGTGGCTAAACTTGAGTTTGTGGTGGCCAGGGGGCATCTGTGGACTCAAGGTGGTACCGTAGGGATGGGTATGTGTGTCATCAGCCGAGATATGTGGCTAAACTTGTGCTGACGGAAGCCAGAAGGTGACTGGAGGCACAAGGTGATACAGGGGCTATTCTTCAACGTCCATCACCAAGCAAACGTAGTGGTTAAACATTCACACATCTAAAATACACTTGTTGGAGAGATCGATATATCAACGAATTGAAACTTCCCGAGTTATGGGGTTGGCATTTTTTGCAAATTATAATCATAGATTATTGGTCAGAATTAATTGGGAGAGTTATGTAAATAGACACAGCTAACAAATCTAGCCTTCAGTTAGAGTAATATTATATTTAAATTTGGTATAAAGACAGTAGGTTAACGGAATTATCTACTCAAAGTTATTTTAAAATTCACCATTTATAGGTCGCAATTCCTTGTTTATTGCTTAAGTATGTTTTAGATTGTGATAATGCTTCGCTCAATATCGTAGATTTCTCGCTGTGCATAATCATGGGGCAGAATGAGACGATCCGAGAGCTTCGCTCTCAGACTCAATAGTATCTAAGGGCGGAATTACTCTTTTAAATTGATAGATGTTAGCGTTGTGGGTTTCAGGTCCAAATATGAAGGGATTGAAGCTTTCATTCGTTATCATCCTGTTAATTATGTATGTAAATAAGTTAGATATAAATTGCGTTAGATGCTATTCTAGGCTAAAATCAAGACTACAATGAAAAGTGTAGAAAACTCGCGTTTCGTCCAAAATAATTGGTTTAAAACATACTTCAGCATACTAATTCAGTATTGTTGGATTAGTGTATCATTTAATGTGTGCTAGATCTAGATTTATGGATTCATAAATTAGACTACTTAGGTTAATTGCAGGAATGGATCGCTGGCCAGCAAGAAAACGCGTGGACGGACGCGCGAGCTGCAGAGACATTCTACCCGCGAAGTCGAGAAAAGTGCTTATCGATCGGCACTGTGGGGCGAGGAACGCTCTCTGGAAAATGGACCTTATACCCTTTTGTTAAGGTATATTTTCAGATGAGGAGTCGGATTAGTGGCGTGATCGTGTTAGTGTTGGCTATAAATACCCCGGCGGGCCGAGGAGCGTTTCACTTTTTCTATGGGACGTCGAAGCGAGATCACGCTGTAGAATACGAGGGCGGCCAGGCTAGGCTGACCTCTGGGCGCGTACTACTTCGAGGCGGAGCAAGGCTGGTCACTGCTGGGCTGCATTACGGCTGTTGCTGAGAGGAATTAGAGTTTGGTAAGGTCGCAAATGCCTTTGCGATCGTCTGGTGAGATTGAATATTTTATTTTAAAGTGTGACTAATCATAGTGAATTCTGGAATTTCTTAGGGAGTAATTATCTTGTGCGCACATTGTCTTGAATTGAGTGATTAATATTTAGGCAATATCTTTCTGCTCGTGAACTGATATGATCTTATATGATCACGTGTGTATTTTGAATATGTGGCGGTCTAATAGGTTAATCACCTAATAAATGCGCTTAAGACATCATCATATTAGGATTCCGTATACTCCCATGAAGTGAAGTGAACACTTATTATAGTCTGTTACTGTTACAATGGTAAATAATTCCTATTTGTATACCAGTATCTAGTGGTTAATTGTAGGTACAAAAGAGGGAAATCTTTATTAAAATATGTGCTAATATTATATTGTAATTTATTTATGGAGGCGCGGGTCACCTTTTGCTCGGGGCGTCAAGGCGGGATCACAGCGACCAGCAACCAGGGACCCTACAAGTCGCAGAGACAGGCCGGTACGTGTCTGTACTATTAAGAGATTAAAATCTGGTGAGTGACCTTTATAATCACTGTATTGAATGATTCTGAAACTTATTAATTTGTTTTTGGGGACTATTATCTAACCATTTCAACGTTATCATACTTGTATTTGTGTATCGAAATCTAGTTCTACTGTATATATTTTGGGGAATATGCTAGATAAAGTACGAGCGGTTTATGTATAGGTTATGAACGGATCTAGGTCATTGGTCAAATAACTGACGTTATTACAGAAATGTTGTTTTGTTCTACATATATATTACTAGTTGTTTTGTCACTGCGATATGATTGGGTTCCGTGCGCCCTTACGAGATAAAGTGATCAATTATTATACGACAACCTAGCTATAGCAATTGACTCGGTCCGTGGTACGCGTTACACTATGAGGATAGATTGTTAAGATGCGGATAAGCGACAAATATTACCACAAGTTCATATTAATATCCGGTGGTTAGTATAGGTACTGATGGGTGGTTACTTTACTAGATTAACGCAACTGAATAAAGTAGTTATATACACTCGTGGCTGTGTGCTCGGTGTCGAGACAACCATATCCACAGGGCACATTGACGACCCTGGCCACACGAGAATTCTCCCGAAAGGGGCTTCTTAGTCAGCAGAGATGTGCCCGCACTAGAGCGCCAGTCATAGATGTGTAGACAGAGTGAGTGGCTGAGAGTCTTCAATCTTGCAAATTGAGGGACCTCACTGGTCGAGCTGCTGTCTTAGTTCTAACAACCCTCTTAACAAGGGTTACGGTTGTGTTGGTTTATGAAGTAATCAGATGTACTTATAGATATATTGTGTGGAATTCCTTGAATGAATGAATCTAGCGTAGTAAATTAGTTATGTACACCTGTGGCCGAGAGCTTAGCGTTGTGGACAACCATATCCAAAGAGCACATTGACGACCCTGACCAATACGAGAATTCGCCCGTTAAGGGGTTTCTTAGTCAGTAGAGATGATGATCGCGCTTAGGCCTCCGTCACGGATGTGTCAACGAAGGTAAGGTTGGTGAGACCTTTCAGTCTTGCAAACTGAAGAGTTTCGCTGGCCAAGCCGTCGTTTTGCTTTAACCGAAGCTTCTTACCGTGAAGCTAGCTATGTTGATTTTACAAGGGAATCCAACACTTTCGCTTTAGTAACGGCTATAATTAAGTAGGTATCTTGTTAGGTGGGGTCGTTATTATCGGGATCTCAACAAAAGTATCGCAGTGGGTTGGTAATTAATTATCATTCGTCAGTTCAACTGTGCATTGTCGTATATTTAACATTGTTCCGACTATAAAGTGCCTTTGAGTTGATTGAGTGAGATTGGTTGCTAAGACATTGTGTTACATCCATTGAGATATTTTGGGGGTGAATTGTATTATAAATAGCTTAGGAAAAGTCAGTACTAATTGGTATTAGATTTGATAGAAATAACGATAGGGTAGGCGGAATCAACAGATGAGGTGGGATTACTAGCGAGTACGAGCAGCCGCGAGCGAGCGAGAGGCGAGCGCTACAGTTCGCTAACAACTCTAAGATTCATCGTTAGGGAGAATCGATATTATACTAGACATTGCGTCATTCATGTACCTGGAAGTAAAACATGTACTAATATTCTATTTCAATAGACTATCATCGCATCATCATCAATATCTTGACATACGATTATTTTCGTTATATCATCGCATCATCATCAATATCTTGACATACGATTATTTTCGTTATATCATCGCATCATCATCAATATCTTGACATACGATTATTTTCGTTATATCATCGCATCATCATCAATATCTTGACATACGATTATTTTCGTTATTATATCATCGCATCATCATCAATATCTTGACTTCTTCGTGATTATTTTCATTATTATGTCATCGCATCATCATCAATAGAGATCCCATCATGGCCAACACAAGTTGACCACTATTGTATTGCGAGTCTGTTTAAAGGGCGTCACCTACCACATCTATACCACACCTACAACTTAGTATAACAAGGAATTTATGCCCACTTTAGCCTCCATAGTTGTGCATGACTTAATGAGACTACTGAATTGTAAATTAATTCTAAGGAACTAGTATAATTGTCTTACTTAAGTTATAGGTTCTACTAAAATGGGGTTAATGTACAACTTCAATTAACGTGTAACTTTTTCCCTTTATAGAAATACAAACTTCATACTTCTCGAAAAGGGCCTGGGTCTATTCGCACAACGCAGAGCCTAACCACTTCATAAGCCACTTCACCAGCGCGAATCACGTATAGCTTAGGTCTAAATAGGTCTTCGAGGTTAGGTTCCAGAGATAATAAATTCTAGGTTAGATTACGGCATTGTAGGCCTGGAGTCGGACGGTTTTTTATTTGACCGAATCTCTTTCCGTCCGGCAATATCCTAGGAGATGATTTGGTCTGTTAAAGTACTCAAGCTCGATTACTTTAACATAAATAACGAGAGATTCTGTAGCTGTAGGATAGATTTACCTAGACTAGAATAAAACCCAACCTTTCTAGTAGGATCGGCCGGAACTAACTCGGTTTTTCTATTCGCTTTGGTACGAGTTAGTATTTATAGGATCAAAGTGGATATCTAGTACAATCGAGTCTTGATTTTACTGGATTAATTAATCAAAGGTTCTTTAGCTTCAAAACAAACAAAATTAATTTGATATTTCTATGGTAAATAAATGATTTATTTTCTCGCTTACTATCTGTTTAATTTTATTCAATAGCTTTTCCTTCAGGTAGGATTCCATTATCAGACGACTAGAAGCTTCTCAGGAGCTTCAGCTTTCAGCTAGGGGTTAATTTAAGTTCAGAATACAAAAACATAAAAAGTAAGCCATTTATAAGGTTGAAGCGTTACAGGCGGCCTTTACACCTGTATGTTACTTACGTAAGTTCAGTACAAATATTGCTTACAGCAGCTTACGTGAGCAGTATTTGTACTGAACTTACGTAAGAACTTACAAGTGTTCAGGCCGCCTAAGTAAGTAAGCGTAAGTTGGCGCAACCCACCCCTATTGTTAACATATGTTCAAACTATGTTTGCAATAAATGCTATATGACTATGATAACTAAATTGCAAAAATACATCACTTAGCAACTTACATATCCACGTAAGTTGCTAAGTTGTGGTATATACTTAAAACTAGTCACAGCCAAGCCAACCCACAGCAAGGTTTCGGTAAATCAATCCACACGCTCAAGTTCCCTCGAGGTGTCCAGGCGTTGAGTTCTTGAGACTGGGTCAAAGTAGTTTAATCCGGATACTCAGCTCGGCTTTCCGAGCTAGCAGGGCATTGAAACGTCTTGAGACTCGAAGTACCTATCTTAGAATTGAAAAGATCATTTACTCTTAGGTGACGATTTTACGTTTCTATTTATTTAAAACTTGGCGTGGAAGGATGTTTTTCGAATGTTGTAACATGATTATTTTTTAGAATACTCAGTTACTTGAATAAGTGAGAACAAGGCTACTTCTAATGTCATTCATTAAGTTTGTTAAAATAACTATTTAAGTAACATGGTTGTTAGAATTCCTTGAAGTTTTGCTGGTTCGTATTGCAGTTTTTGTTTGTAAAAATATGTTCGATAGAAAAACCGCACTGTAATCGGTTTAGTCGTTGGGAAGCCACGAAGTAACAGATACACGGATAGGTATAAGTACTTGAGATCATTTGATTTAGCCGAATTGCATCAAAGTATACAATTAAAAAAGCAACCCTACTGTTCAAGTTAGAAACTTCCAACTCCAATGATAGTCCTAAAAAAAGACAGCCAAATTAAATTAATTTGAACTTTATCTACCCACGTTATACCTACTTGCTTATAATACTCCTCATTGGCGTGAGGGGTTAAACATTAAGCATTTTGGTGCTAGAATTGCTATAATTTGCCTCATTCTTTTAAAATATAAAGCAACAATTTGCTTGTTGTGATTGTTGTGTAGCTGAGTTATTTAGACGCCCTCATTTCACGACCTTTCCGGTACCAATGTGTGACCTAATTGTAACAGTAATAGCCTAAGCTTACGAATTATTAGACCAGGCTAATGACTTCATAATAAACGATTGTAGAAATACCTAAACAGTTGCTGGTATCAAGGTTTAAATATAAATATGGTACATAGCTTACGTCTATAATTTTAAGGCAACAACTATTAATTACTACGGGATTGAACATAGCCGACAACGCAGATCGAATTATGCCAGCCTTAACCCATTCAGAACATTTACTCAACTCACATAATATGAGTCATGCCTCTACGAACGATTTTCGCTACACAGCGGAAAAATTATAACACACGTCCTATTAGCATTTTTTCAAAAACTGGATTCTTTACTAACTACAGCTAGTTCTGGGGGGTAAGTAAGTAAATATTTATTTGTGATACACAGGTTACATAATAGTTGACTATATAATAAAAATACAGTACGCTGTGACCTACCTAAAATATCAATAAAGGTAATCACGTAACGTTTCAAACGCGCGTCGGTACAATTTAACTGTCAATTTTCCATATAAAAAGTGACATTTAGACCTACCCGACGTTTGTACAATGCGTTACGTAATCGACCTACTGGTCTAATTTATCCACGTAAGGCCCAAGCTATATTTAGGTCAATGGGGAACTTGCATGGGACTTAAAATTCGAATAAATTACACTCAATCGATGCGGATATACGTAGAAATATCATACAAAAGAAAAAAAAAGGAAAAAAAAAGATTGTATTAGTCTCACGTTAAAATGACGTTTTTTTTTTGGGTAACAGTTACACAGAATATTAAATTAGAAATAATAATTTGTATGACAAGTATAGACTTAAATGCAAATTGTGTGGAGATAATTGCAAATTAATGACTTACTCCACTCTCAAGACGAGAGTCTTTGACCAGTGTGTGTTGCCAGTGATGACATATGGCACGGAAACGTGGTCGCTTACTATGGGCCTCATAAGAAGGCTCAAAGTCACTCAAAGGGCAATGGAGAGGGCTATGCTGGGAGTTTCTCTGCGCGATCGCATCAGAAATGAGGCTATCCGCAGCAGAACCAAGGTAACCGATATAGCCCTCCGAATTGCTAAACTTAAAGGCAGTGGGCGGGGCACATTGCACGTGGAACCGATGGCCGTTGGGGCAAAAAGGTTCTCGAGTGGCGACCACGTACCGGAAGGCACGGCGTGGGTAGGCCCCCCACAAGGTGGACTGATGTCCTGGTAAAGGTTGCGGGAGTCCGCTGGATGCGGGTGGCACAGGACCGGCTATTGTGGCACTCTTTGGGGGAGGCCTATGTCCAGCAGTGGACGTCTTTCGGCTGATATGATGATGATGATGATGACTTACTCCATAGTAAACGCGCCGATAATATATGCTGTGACGTCATAGCATAAGCCCGTTTAAGAGGGTATCCTAGCAGCATTTTTCCATACAAACGTATTCCCCTATTTCCTTCCTGGTTTATCCCTCTAGAGGACTCGTTTTTTTTTTTATAAAATCTAGGTGTACTGTATGTATGCCCCTGTCATTTACTTTTTCCCAAAAAATAATTACCAAAACAGATACGAATTTTCGAAAACCTAAAAAATGCCCCATTTTTACTGTCATATTCAGATGACTACCAGACAAATATGAAAAGTTTTTACGTTAGAACAAAATAATAGAAACATAGATCTACTCTTCCTCTAAATTTCAACACCAAACATAATTGAATCGGCGCAGGTTTGGCGGAGAAAACAGGGGAATACAAAGCATCGATCTTGTCAAGATTTTGTAGTGAAAATCGGTCTGAGCTGCGGTTGTCCCTATCGCGCATCGCACGCGGTCGCTTGGGCGCAACGCGACGGCAATAGTTTGTACAAATACCTATTTCTCAATTTTGTCGCAGACCGACTACGCTCTTAATATAGAGCGTTTTCGGGGGGGTGCCGGCGCGTGCAGATTTCAAATGCATATAACATGCATCAGAAAAATAAATCATAAAAAAGTTTAGGGCAAGTTGGAAGAAGAAGACCTAGGCGAACTTTCTCCGATCAAATTGGAGAAATCTTACAAAAAGTACCCTAAACCGACGAGCATGTATGAGAAATGTTATGAAAGTGAGTGAAGCGAAAGTGGTTTGTCAGGATCGTAGCAAATGGAGATCCGTGATCTCTGCCTACCCCTCTGGGAAAGAGGCGTGATTATATGTATGTATGTAAGAAAGTTTTAATGCTACAGTTGTTTTAATGCTGGATTACACTTATTTTACTTATTTTTCTTAATAGAATAAAAAGATGCAAATTCCCTATTGTAATAACTGCCCAGTGTCCTACAAATGGGTCATATAAATAAATAATTATTTTGAATTATCGTTCCCAAAATAGGATTCAAATTGCATTACAAAAAAATTCAGGAGTTGGGCTGTTAAGCATGACATTTTATGTGTCCTAATTTTAGGCCAAAGTCAATATTAATGTTATTGTATTTACAGTGGCAGTGTGAATCCGTTATGGTACAGTGGCAGTGTCAATCCAGCTCGATTCCGCCAGCAATCAGCATTTGCAATCCAATAATTATCAGCTGTTCAGTTGTACCAATCAAACCTTTAAACTTAAACGTGGTTGATAAATAATAAATAAATAATCACACCATTATGACAAAAAAAGCCATTTCCCGAAAGTATTCTTAAAATTTAAATTGTCTACTCGTATTTCTATGGCGCTAGTTATTGCGCGCAATGTCGCGCTCGATGTCGCGCGCAATTACGTGGCCTTACGTAAAACGTATTTGTAGGATTCTAGTTTTCAGTTACCTACTTGGCTATTTTAGGATTCAATTTAATAATAGCCAAGTAACTTGTTACTTCCAACTCTCCAGGACAAAGGCAAAGTCCCAGTATAAATCTAACTAATTTAATCCTTTGTTAAACAGCCTTTGTACGTAGGTACTTATTAATCGCAACTCCTCAAGAGCTTTGGACATTCGGAAAGTTTAAATCTTTTCTTTAATACGCTGGATTATGAGCCTGGAACTTTTTATTGTTTCAGCGCAGAAAATTAGTGAGATTGCACAGTTATACCTTATATATTTTGTTTGCGGCGTTGAAAATGAGCACTTTATCCTTTAATCGCATTATTTACAAAGACGACTTTTTAAATTTGTGTGTTGGTACAACGTTATCTTGTTAAGCTGTACTAATGACGTTTAACTAGGTGTACTTGTTCGACCGCAATTTTCGAATGTAAACAACATTTGGAAAGTTCCGAAGTTGGTAATCGACGATAATTGGACCACGAAAAAAATCCATCGTGACTTGCACTCGAGTAGGTACTTGCAGTTTGAAGTTCAAGGAGTATTTCACAACTATGATAGATTGATTTTACACAAACATATGCTATAAATAAATATGATTATAATTAGACCCCGCTATCGAAGGTGCAAAATGGTAGCTGTCAAGTTATTATATGTCGATAATTATAGCTATATGTCGATAATTTTCCTTTACCATAATGAGAGTCTAAGCCTGATTTATAAAATAAACGTGTTTATTTTATAAATCAAGGCTTTATAATTACAAAATTGTCTGTTCAATATTTTTCATTTTTATAAATAAAAATCTTCAATCTTTCATCATTACTAACAAATTATCGATATTTTCATAAATTAACTAAAAATTGAATAATTAATAAATCTCTCTTTTATTTCCACCAAAAGGGCTATCGTATTCTTAATGAACAATTTTTAGATGCTCTGCAGTAATCTAGTGCAGCCACGATGAATATGTTCAACAATAAACCCAGTATCTCTATAAACCCTCTATCGAAAAGGTTTATCTCAAGACACTCAAGAGCGTTCATGCACTGCCCTGCAACGGCTGCAACTCGAAGCATTAGAAAAGTAAAATAGCAACCATAGTATCTTTGTTGTACTGATAATGGTTTATATTTCTGATGACAATGATTATCATGGATCCAAAAAAAACATGTTAAATTGTAGTCCAAAAAATGGTATAAATATAAACTAAAGTACAGAAACAGTAAGAGTATCGATATCGATATCATAAATGTTTTTCCCATCCCTAAGAACTTGACAGCTACCAATTTGCACTCCGATAGCGGGGTCTAATTATAATTATGGAGAAACTGATAAAAAAATGTTTCCCTCTATGTATTAATAAAAAAAAAACGCAGTTTTTCATTACTTTTCGAGATATTGGGACTTATGTGGATTGGATTCGTTATAAGAAAAACTAGTCAAGTGCGAGTCTGACTCGCGCACCGAAGGTTCCGTACAAACTTTCATACACGGCATGGTATGTTTGTTTTGAAGAGATATATCTTTATTATACAAACGTTTTTTTTGAAAAAGGTATACAAGTATTTATTTATCTAAATAAGCAAGTATATCGTCGCCTAGTACCCATAGTACAAGGTTTGCTTAGTTTGGGACTAGGTCGATGTGTGTAAGATTGTACCCTCATCATTATTTATTAAGGCCAAAACTGAGTGGCACGATCGCTGAAACATGCTGATAATACAGCCGTGAGCGAATCTGTTAGCATATATTCTATAATCTAGCATAACCACAAACGTTGCAATCATCCGACAGCGATGCAATGCTACTGATGATGACTGATGACCCGTACCTATATATAACCTTCCTTTGTAGACCCTGGAGTAGTCCTTTCTTCCTATTCGCAACTGCGATAGGTATTCCATTTATTGTCTCTTTTCAGCTTGCGCCAAAATTCTTTAGTTATTTCGGATGTCTGTTTTTCAGAGCTGTCCGTCTGTTCTCCTTTACGCAGGTCGCATTTCTCAACCGATTCTTGTGAGCAGAACTCCTTTATTTGTAAAGTTTTTTTGACAATTGACAACATTTCATAATTCTAAGTCCATGATATGACTAGCTCCTTGTATTCAACTCGAAAAGAGGAACACGCTGGTAGTTTTATATTTCCGGTATTATTTATGTATAATTTTAAACGAATTTTTAAAAATGCACTCATAGCAAATCCAAGTCTACTGCAAACTGGGCACCTTGCTTTAGTCTTGTTTACATATACCAAATTAAAAACAAACATTTTCAAGATGGCGTCAATGTAAACCACCCGAAAATGAAATTTAAACTTTTTAAACGTTGGCATCGAAACGGGACTAAAGCTAGGTGCATATTCTGCAGGATTTGCTATGAATGCATTTTTAAAAAATCGTAAAAAATTGAAGATAAATAAGACTGGAAATATAAAACTACCAGCGTGTTCCTCTTTTTGAGTAGAATACAATGAGCTAATCGAACTAAGGGCTAAAATTTATGAAATGTTGACAATTCAGGTCATCTTCTTTTTATACAGGCTTGTATTTTTACAATGAAAACCCGTAACAGGCTTCTTCGTCTACGAACATCATTATTCAGTTACAAAATGTCCACATTTTTATTATCTCACGTGCAATTTACATCAGGTAGTCACGCGTTGCCCCGGACGTCGTCATCTCTTGACGTAGTACCGCAATATATTCGCGGTGGCTTGCTCCCGCAGATAACCGCTGCAAATAACCACTAAATGCGCGGAAAAATTGCAGGTCTCTGGATACTTTTTCTGCGAAATATGCGATGCCGCACTAAATTGCACGAATATTTGTTCCTGAGTCATGGATGTTTTCTATGTATTTAAGTATTTATTTCTCTATATAAGTATGTTTGTCTTCGTCTGGTACCCATAGTACAAGCTTTGCTTAGTTTGGGACTAGGTCGATTTGTGTAAGATTGTCCGCAAATATTTATTATTTATTTTATTTATTATTGCAAATTACTTGGTCCCATTTCACGAAGCTAGAATTTGGAATCATTCATTACTCATAGAGGACATCTGAATGCCTGTCAATTTAGACCAGCAGGTTGATCACGTAATGCATTGTACGTACGTCACTTTTTGTATGGGAAAGGGACAGTTGAGTTGTCTTAACGTGCGTTCGAATAGTTGCGTGATCACTCGCCAGCTTGACAGAACTGGTTTCCCACGAGGCAGATTTACCCACGAAGCTACAAGTTACAATTTTACAAGTTTAAATCTTACAAAAAGGCCAGGTCAAAAGTACCCTAAACCGACGAGCATGTATGAGAAATGTTATGAAAGTGAGTGAATCGAAAGTGGTTTGTCAGGATCGTAGCAAATGGAGATCCGTGATCTCTGCCTACCCCTCTGGAAAAGAGGCGTGATTATATGTAGGTATGTATGTATGTTAAACTGGTAACACAAAAGGCATCGTTATTGGCAAAATGGCGTTCGCCATGCATGATATTTTATTTAGTATAATGATTTTGACTTTATCTTAACATTAACTTATTACCTACCTAAACCTATAGAACTCCTATCTTTATTAATTTATGTTTGACGTTCCAGCGTCTGTTGCCAATTTCTTTTCAATCTTCTGAAAGCCCATGTTTTCTAAGTTACAATATATGTAAGCTTGGTTGATAAGAGGTCATCCCTCATCTAATAAATCTTAATCCAGGTTTTGATTTAGGTCGGCCAAAATAAATTTCATATCCATTAAGTTAACTTTTCCATTTGGAGATGCCAAAGACTCGGGATTATTACTGACTTATTGTGACATATAGTTTTTAAATTATATTCCGAACGATTTTGTTAGTATAGAAAGTATAGTAAGTTTAAGAAGAAGTTATTTAACATTATAGGTAGAAAAAGCGTATAACAAAATAAGTAACTTTTTGTCAGACTGTAATAAGAGCCTCTCTATTAATTACTTACACATTTGTATGCCAAATGGCCCAGCATAGTGATACAAAAATTAAATATAGGTGCATATTATAAGTTCATAACGGTACCCTCATGTACCGTTATGCACCTATGTTGAATAAATAAACGATTTGTATTTCTAAAGATAATGATTTAATGCCGTTTTTTTCACTAGATTGAGCCTGTAGATATAGTGTATACTTGTATAGTATAGCATGGAACTAAATAAAGGTAAACATGCTAAATAGTAACAAAAGTAAACGAGATGTAAAAAGGGTAGGTATAGGTAAGTATAGAGTTGTGTGAATGTGTTTATATGTGAGTAGAGACTCATATCATAAGGAACTAAAAACCTTGATACTTTGTCGCTTTTTACCCGTTTGACAACTTTATCTGGCACTTTAAACATGACGTTAAAGCTACACGGTAAGAAGGTGTTCCGCACTTTCTAAGTTGGACCGCTCCTATATGTGTGTTACTACTCGCAAAAAGTTTTCTAGGTTAGGTTAATTTAAATAACAAAGAAATTTGAGCAAAGATTGGACATTAAGTTCTTTAAAGGTGGTCTTTAAACAACTCGACACAGCATCAGTCTGCATCACCTTCACTCAAGTGGTTTATTGTTGTGGAGTCATTTTCGTTTCTCGGATGACGATGGACTCCGACAGGTTATTGGCACAGGCACACACACACACACACTTGATGATTTATTGTCTGACAGAGTGACATGCAAAATTGTGTGCCTTTGTTTTGTATCCTTTCACTAGTTCACTAAATCAATAACTAGGTACAACTAAGAAAAGTTTACAAACCCCCGACATGTTCATTTCAAAGTGCAATATCTCAAAAACGGTTAAACCGATTTTGTTGAAACGTAGCTAAGAACCATGTCGATCATCTCAGCTTTCAGATAAAAAAAACCGCATTCAAATCGGTCCAGTAGCTACCAGTGCCACAGTCAGACACACACACATACACAGACACACAGACACGTCAAACTTATAACACCCCTCTTTGTCCGTCGGGGGTTAAAAACTAACCTGTTTGTTACACGTTTTAATACGAATAAAAAGGAAAAATGTGCATTATGTAAGACGGGCTTTTTATTCACAAAGGGCAACTTGAATGGGACTTCAATTTCGAATAAATTGCACTCAATTTATATAATATGTAGAAATATCATAAGAAGAAAAAAAAAGATGATATTAGTTTTATCTCTAAAATGACGAAAACAACAGTTACACAGCATATTGAATTAGAAATAATATTTTGTACGACAAGTATATTAGACTTAAACGCAAATGTTGTGGAGATAATTGCAAATTAATGACTTACTCCATAGTAAACGCGCCGAGAATATATGTTGTAACGTCTTAGCAAAAGCCAGTTTAATAAAGAGCGTTTTCGGGGGGTGCATGCGCGTGCAGATTTCAAATGCATAAAACATCAGAAAAATAAATCATAAGAAAGTTTTAGTGCCACAGTTGTTTTAATGCTGGGATTTATAATTTGATTTTCGTAATAAAATAAAAAGATGCAAGTTCCCTATTCCGTTTTACATAGACAAACAAACATCTATATAGAGATCACGTTTCACTGTTTATACACGCGACTGGCGACTTAAAGGGTCAACGGAGTCGCCAGTGGTCTTTGTAGCCGGGGCCACCGTACTTGGGCATGTACCCCAGCGAAGACGACGAGATGCCCAGAACGAGCCCGCGGGGGCGAAGCGCAAGGAGAGCTCTATTGCATTCAACCTGAAATCCTAATAGAGTCCTCCGAATTATTTGTGCAGATGGCGGCTAACGTAGAGTTTTTAGTGGGTAGACCACATAACCCTGACTTCCACCGTGAGCTGTGTACCTGGTTCGTAGGTTTTTTTCACAGAAAAGAGGAGGAAATATTAATTTAATAAAAATTATAAGGGCATATGCTACAGTAATGAATGTCATAATATGTGGAAAACGAAAGAATTTTGTTCGAAAGCTGTGCGTTTCAAAAGTGAGATTGACTTAGTCTATCTGTAGGTGTCTAAAGGTTCAAGTCTACAGTCTACTTACGATTAGATAGCAGTGAGAAATCCTCACCAAAAGCGAACAATACGACTGTATGTACTACCCCTTAATTCAAATTATCACAGTTTACACTGCACTGCAAGAGTAAACAAACAACTCAATAATATTTACTTGATTTTATTTACTCGATCGAAATGAGGACGATGTCGGCATGCAGATGAGAGGTGACACGATACCCAAGAAAATAACGTTGCAACGTACTTATAATAAACATGATCATCTTCATCACCATATCAGCCGAAAGAAGTCCGCTGCTGAACTATAGGCAGCCCCAAAGAGTGCCAAAGTGACCGGTCCTGTGCCAAGTCATCAGTCCAACATTTAGGGGGTCTACCCACGCTGCGTCACGTGGTCTGTACGTGGTCGCCACCCAAGAGCCTGTCCGCCTCAACGGCCACCAGTTCTACGTGTAATGTGCCCCACCAATTGCCACTTAAGTTTAGCGATTCGGAGAGCTACGAGTATATTTACGCTCTACGATACAAAAGCCTTAATAAACTTAAAAAAGGTATTAATAAACTAACTATCCCACCAAAAACATTACATGTAAAGTGACTGCCAAGACTCGCTAGCTCATATAGCTTTCAGCGTTAAAAAGATATCAGATCATAAGGAGCGCCAAGCTTCCTACTCCACACGGCGTAACCTACCACTACCAGCCACGCTCTAAAAATTCTACACCTTGCCTAAAAAGTATTGAATAGTATTTGAAAAAATATTACAAAATTACAAAATAATTTCACACACTTACTGTGACGGACGAAAAACTACGGAACCCTACAGTGAGCGTGGCCCGACACGCTCTTGGCCAGTTTTATTTTTTGTAAGATAATTTCTCCCGGTAAGGACCCGGGTACAGTCGCCATCACATACATAGGTGCACTATAGGTGTTCAAAAATATCGGCACATGCACCCTAATGCCTTGAAAATAGAGATGTGTTCCGATGTTTGTGACGTGTTTGTTTGCTCCGATGTATGTGATAGCGACTGTACGTCCTAAGGACCCGGGTACGTCATAAAACTACGGCCAAGACCACCGGGGGATGGGCAGCAGCATCCTTGGAGTGCGGTGGAAGTACTGCGATCGCCAACCCGCATGCCAAGCGTGGCGATTATGGCATATACCCCCTAATGATAAGTCCAAAAAAAACACGGCCCCGAGGTTCCGGCGACCCCCGGTAACCTGGTTGTGGTAGCGGCCAGGATACCAGCGGGGTTAGGGGTGAGAAGAATCTCCGGCGAAGATCCGGCTACCATCACCGACGACCCTTGGCCCTGGCAACGTACAACACGCGCACACTGCGGACCGACGAAAAGATAGCAGAACTGGAGGAAGGATTGAGCAAGTTGCGATGGGATGTCATAGGGTTATCTGAAGTTTGAAGAGAGGGGGAGGACACGATAACCCTCAAATCTGGCAACTTGCTCTATTTCCGAGAGGGCGACCAACAGTCCCAGGGAGGTGTCGGGTTCCTCGTCCACAAGTCCCTCGTGGTGAAGATCGAGAGTGTGTCGATTAGGGTGGCGTACCTAATACTCAGAGTATCCAACAGGTACTCGTTGAAGGTCATACAGGTTTACGCGCCGACCTCGGCATACTCCGACGACAAGGTGGAGGCTATGTATGAGGATATCTTGAAGGCCATGCATAGTTCCAAAACCTACTTCACCGTTGTCATGGGGGACTTCAACGCAAAACTGGGTAAGAGAGATGGTGAAAAGCAGAGAGTGGGGCAATTTGGATTTGGAAGTTGGAACCACCGGGGCCACCTACTGGCTGGATTCTTGGAGAAGGAGGGACTCTTTATGATGAATTCCTTCTTCAAGAAACGCGAGCACAGAAAGTGGACCTGGATGAGTCCCGACGGTGCAACTAAGAATGAGATTGACTTCATCATGTCGATGAGGAAGCATATATTCAATGATGTCTCTGTGATCAATACGGTTAAAACCAGGAGCGATCACCATCTGGTAAGAGGCACATTGAATATATGCGTCAAGCAAGAGCGCTCTCGATTAATGAAATCTACGCTCCGTCCAGCATCAATCCAAATTCAAAACCCCGAGAGCTTTCAGCTCGAACTTCAAAACCGTTTTGATTGCCTAGGCGGCGATGTGGACGAACTGAACGACGGGTTTGTGGAAGCTGTCCGTGCCGCTGGGTCTAAGTTATTCAAGGCCCACCGGACCAACAGAACTAAAAGGCTCTCTAGCTACACTCAGAAGCTCATGAAGGAAAGAAATGAAATGATCCTACAGTCTTCAGCCGATGCGACCTTAAACCGGCAGCTCAATAAACAGATCTCCAAGTCCCTTACCCGCGATCTGCGCCAATTCAATACAAATTGTATTGAAGAGGCCATCCAGTGTAATAAGGGCTCTTAAGTGTTCTCGAGAGATCTGTCTATTGGGCAGAGCAAGCTCGCTAAGTTGAAGACTGAAAATGGTAGAATCGTTTCTTCTAAACCTGAGATTCTGCGTGAGATAGAGCGCTTTTACGGACAGCTATACATGTCAACTCGCAGACCCGAAGTTGGTCTGGCGGAAGACTCTAGAGCCAGACTAACCCGACACTATACCGACGACATCCCGGACATCAGCTTGTACGAGATTGTGATGGCTCTCAAACAGCTCAAGAACAACAAGGCACCCGGTGAAGATGGAATAACAGCCGAACTCCTGGAGGCGGGTGGAAACCGGTCCTAACGGCCCTTCAGAAGTTGTTCGATTCCGTCTTACTGGAAGGGAGAACGCCATAGGCATGGAACGGAGGAGTGGTGGTGCTGTTCTTCAAAAAGGGTGACAATACCCTTCTGAAGAACTACCGACCCATCTCACTTCTGAGCCATGTCTATAAGCTGTTTTCGAGAGTCATTCTCATTACGAATCGTCTCGTACGCAGGCTAGATGATTTCCAGCCTCCCGAACAAGCCGGTTTCCGAAGAGGCTTTAGTACCGTAGACCACACCCACACGCTTTGCCAGGTTATACAGAAGATTGAAGAGTATAACCTGCCTCTCTGCTTAGCGTTCGTGGACTACGAGAAAGCCTTTGATTCGGGTGAAACCTGGGCTGTATTGCAGTCTCTCCAGCGGTGCCAAGTTGACTACCGCTATATCGAAGTTCTGAAGTGTTTGTACGAGAACGCCACTATGTCAGTCCGACTCCAGGACCAGAGCTCGAAACCTATTCCACTGCAGCGGGGAGTCAGGCAAGGAGATGTTATTTCTCCCAAACTGTTCACCGATGCACTTGAGGATGTTTTCAAGACTCTGGACTGGAGAAGGCTAGGCATCAACATCAACGGCGAGAACATCACTCACCTTCGGTTTGCTGACGATAAAGTAGTCTTGGCTGAGACCATTAAGTACGATGCTCGATGACCTCAGTAAAGCTTCCGAGCGAGTTGGTCTAAAAATGGACATGGATAAGACGAAGATCATGTCAAATGTCCATGTAGTACCAACTCCCATTACAATCGGACACTTTACGCTCGAAGTTGTAGACGATTATGTATACCTAGGACAGATTGTCCAGTTAGGTAGGTCCAACTTCAAGAAAGAGATCAATCGTCGAATCCGACTCGGCTGGGCAGCGTTCGGGAAGCTACGGCACATCTTTTCGTCCAATATTACGCAGTGTCTCAAGACGAGAGTCTTTGACCAGTGTGTGTTGCCAGTGATGACATATGGCACCGAAACGTGGTCGCTTACATTGGGCCTCATAAGAAGGCTCAAAGTCACCCAAAGAGCAATGGAGAGGGCTATGTTGGGAGTTTCTCTGCGTGATCGCATCAGAAATGAGGCTATCCGCATCAGAACCAAGGTAACCGATATAGCCCGCCGAATCGCTAAACTTAAGTGGCAGTGGGCGGGGCACATTGCACGTAGAACTGATGGCCGTCGGGGCGGAAAGGTTCTCGAATGGCGACCATGTACCGGAAGGCGCGGTGTTGGTAGGCCTCCCACAAGGTGGACTGATGACCTGGTAAAGGTCGCGGGAGTCCGCTGGATGCGGGTGGCGCAGGACCGGTCACTTTGGAACTCTTTGGGGGAGGCCTATGTCCAGCAGTGGACGTCTTTCGGCTAATGTGATGATAATGTGATGAAGGTCATTTCTAAAGAAGTGTATAGGAAAACCCATACAAACTTCCATCCCCTAATTTAAAGGGTAGGGGGTGATTTAATAAAAATCCTGAAATACGTATTTTATTATTTATAATAAGGAGTCCCTATCTCAATTTTCAGACCTCTAGCATCCAAATTCGCAGAAGTCTCATACAAAATTGCATCCCCTAGTTTAAGGGGTTGGGGGGTAAAAGTTCCAATTTTTTGAATTGTTTTGTTGATTACTAATACTAGCTTACATACCAAATTTCAGCTTTCTAGGACTTCAGGAAGTACCTTAGAGGTTTTGATGATCAACATGAGTGAGTCAGTGACGAAATCGGCGTTTTTTAGATATCAATAGAATCTAATGTACAACAGCTACGCAATTGAAAAATGTTTAATAAGTTTACTATTGACATCATATCCCGAGAATTTTGTTTGTCTGGTATAACCCAAACACAAGTTATGAGGGTTCAAAAAAAACGACGAAGCGTTTCGAGAAAAGATAGGTAGTGCCTGACCTTGCGCTTCGCTTGGCTCGTCTTGGCGGGGGCACTGCCGCGGCAGGGATTTAAAAAAAAAATTGCACCCAGGGGAGAAATTCCAATAATGACAAAAAATCATAAATAATTGTTACTATACGTTTAACATGCACTTTCAGAGCTACACCTGTTTTACCATTATTCTCCATACATATTTTTATTAAGACGTCTATAAAAAAATAACAACAAGTCCAAATTTCCTCAGGCTCATTTTGTAGTATGATCATCCAGGTAGTCCTAATGCGATTTCAATAAAAAAAAGGATATTTTCGACTTCGGTTTCTATTTCTATGAAAGCCGAATTTCAGCCCACAGTGTGCCGTGCCCCCAGATACTCTGTCCACGATTACGAGCTAGTACCAGAAAACTTGGACAGCACGTGATTGGTCAGCGATAAGGGCGATGCATGTGCCTTGGGTGAGTTTACATGGCGTTCAAAATTCAGTCAACATCTGTCTCTTGTACGGTGCGGACGCGTTATTCTCTCTCTCTCTATTATTTCCGGTTTAATATGTGACTCGGCTTGTTTCCTGGACTATCTTCTGCTTACTTTGCGACTCGGCCGTAGCCAACAATAATAAAAGTTTAAAAATAGCGAAAGTGAAACAGTTACTCCATGAAGCTATTTCTAAAGTAAACGCTGAGTCATTGAAGAAATGCATCAAGCACGTAGTAGAAGTGGTAGAATCAAAAATGGGTACAGTGGAAGAGGCGGACAGTATTATAATAAATTTAGAAAATGATTCTAGTTAATCGGAGATGGAATAAATATTTTTGATAACAAACACCTGATTTTATTTATATATATTTATAGACACGAATATAGTTAAATAAATATGATTATTATACATGAAATATTTTTGTTTGCCATGTTTAAGATACTTATGCCTTAAATAAACAACCAATACACTGGTAAATATTAAAATTGAACCTTTCATATCTACCTTTGTTAAAAACTTACCAGAATAATCATGAGGAATATCTAAAAAATACAAAAATAAAATATTCCGCGCGACGGCATGTAAACCAAGCCTGACAGTGAGGTGCCATTGTTAACGCCCACTGTCCATTTTTGACCTTTTCATCTGCATACAAAAGTGCAAATGAAAGGCCGCTACGCTACACAGTGTTTTATAGAAGCCGAAAGAGTGACATCCCCGTTTTATTACAAATTACTGTAGCTTAGATCATTACAAATGCGAGACTAAAACTCCCGCGTTTCCAATATGCGTAGTTTTTGAGAAATAAATTTTTGAAAATCTTTTTTCTGACACCACTTCTGACACACGAAAAACATTTATATATTGCAAATTATGAATAAACGTATCTGTCGTTTAAAGTGTTGGATAAAGCATTCAACGACATACATTTAGAGGCAATTACGACCTCTCTAGGTACATTTGTTACAAAGATATTAATGATTTTATAGATTTTGGTTTTTATTTTTTTTCTTCGATATTCCGCAGTAGTAGGACGCGATATTTGTATGACAGCTTTATTATTATGTCTTCTATCTACCCTATTTTTACCCTTTTTTAAAAAAATAATTATTGAGAGAAATCGTCGATATTTGATTTTCATGTTCGCAAAACATGTAAGAGTTAAGTATTGAGTTTTTTTTATTTAATACAGAATAAAGAGCTATTGTCTAGTTTTTTTTAATTACGTGTAATTTCACTGATTACTGTTTTGTTTTATGAGTATCGTATTTGCTTTTTAAAATAATATATTATGCAGGGGTGATCACGTAACGTTTCGAACGCGCGTAAGGACAATGCATCTGTCATTCTTCCATATAAAAACTGACAGTTAAATTTACCTAACGTACAGTCAGCATCAAAAGTAGCTACGTAATTGAAGACTTTTGACGTCTTCGTTTGCGTAGCTACTTTTGATGCTGACTGTACGTACGTACAATGAGTTATGTGATTGACTTGCTGGTCAGAAATTTGTTATATTAGTTTCGCCAAGAGCTGAAACTTGCACAAATAATTATTGCCTAGTATTTTGTAAATTACTCGTAATTTTAAATTTAAGGGAAGTAATAATCACGAATTACGTACTGATTTTGCTTTTTAAAATTTAAATGTATGATACCCGGTCAGAAACTTGTTGTATTAATATCGCCAAGAACTTAACTCGCACAAATTTTCGATTAAACGCTACATGTAACTTGGGAAGGATTCTACCATGAGGTTCTAGATGGGACAGAGAGCCTGGAAGTAAAGAAGATATTCAATGACTTGTCATGCTTCTTGTGTTGATTTGTCTTGTCATGGTCCTTGAGCGTACAGATTTTTCGACTGTACAAAGAGCAAACTACAAAAATGTACAGGCACATAATCTGATTACATATGTATTACATACCTTATTATTTACTTTTTTACAAAAAATCACTTAAAAACAAATTCTCAATTAGCTAAGAAATAAATACTGAATTTTAAAAAAACTAATTATTTAACATATGTAGGTTCCTAATAATGTTTTCTTTCACCATCCATAAAAGTGCTATACCGTGTATACTATGTTAATTTTATATCCAGGAAATCCGGATACTGGTTGTAGCAGCCCTGACCGAAAAATTTAATTGACTGTAGATTAAATGTGCCATGGAATTAGGACGTGTAAAAAATAGGGTAGATAGAAGACATAATAATGAAGCTGTGATACAAATATCGCGTCCTACTACGGTGGAACATAGAAGAAAAAAAAAAAAAACCAAAATCTATAAAATCATTAATATCTTTGTAACAAATGTACTTAGAGAGGTCGTAATTGCCTTTAAATATACATCTTTGAAGGGATTATCCAACATTTTGAAGAAAAGAAAAGTTTATAAAATAATTTGCAATATATAAATGTTTTTCGTAATATCCGGGTGTCAGAAACAAGATTTTCAAAAATGTATTTCTCAAAAACTACGCATATTAGAAACGCAGGAGTTTTAGTCTCACATTTGTAATGATCTAAACTACAGTAATTTGTAATAAAACGGGGATGGCACTTTTTCGGCTTCTATAAAACACTGTGCGCTATACTAGCTCGTTATCGTGGACAGAGTATAGCTTCTGCCCGCGACCCCGTCCGCGTAGAACTCGCTTATATCGCAGCTCCATACAAACTTTCATCCCCCATTTCACCCCGTTTGGGGAGGATTTCCGGGATAAAAACTAGCCTATGTCCGTCCCCGAAACTCAAACTATTTCTATACCAAATTTCGTCTAACAATTCTAATCATTTTCCTCATACAAACTTCGCACCCCTATTTAACCCGTTTTTCCAAAACCCTAAAATTATTTTTTTACCTCACTAGCTCGGAAAGGCCTTTTTGTATGTTTGTTAACTATTGAGAAAATCGCTTTTTATCCACATGTGAAGAAAGTAGACGTAGAACGTTAAAAGTACTATGACGTAGAACGTTAAATGTTTATTTTTTTTGTAGGTATTTATTATGGCATGTTTTTGTTTAACTTTTTTTTTAACTTTTTTTTTTAACTTTTTTTATATATTTTTTACTTTTTTAACTTTTTTTAAAACTTTATTTCACTTTATGTTTTTTTTTTTACCCTTTTTCTTATTTTCCTCGCTGTAGTGAGGTGAAAAGATTTGTGTTATACACGGGTGAAAAGTTATTGTATGTCTCGTGTGTTGAAACACTCGCTACGCTCAGGATTCTATTTTTGAACCACTCGCTTCGCTCGTGGTCAATCATAGAATGCTTTCGATAGCTCGTGTTTCAAATGAACACTCGCAGGTAAAATACAACTTTCCCCCCTTGTATAACAAATAACTATTCTTGTATTGTAATAAGGAGTCCATACACACAGAGTTTCAAGTCTCTCACTTAAAATTTTACTCCATCCCCATACAAACTTTAAACCACCTTTTTACCCTCGTAGGGGTGGGATTTTCAGAAACCGCTTCTTAGTGGATATTCGCGTTATATAAACTACCTAACTTTTGTGAAAAAAATCAGCTTTCTAGGTTCAACGGCTTGGGCTGGGCGTTGATTTAAGTGAGTGAGTGAGTCAGTCAGGACTTTGCCTTTTATATATGTACTAGCTGTTGCCCGCGACTTCGTCCGCGTAGAACTTTTTATCGTCTTAGAAAATGATTTCTCTCAATACAAAATTTGAACCCTCTTTTAGGGGATAATTAAAAAAAAAGTTGATGTTCATTTTCTAGTTTGTGAACAAACAGTCTAAAACCAAAGTTAAAAATCTCATACTTTAAAAATGCCTTGAAATACTCAAACTTTGAACCAATTTTAACACTCTTAGGGGATGAATTTGGAAAAACTCTGAAATCAGTTTTGTAGTCTTTTAACGTACAGAATAAGACCGAAGTTAAAAATCTCTTACTCACACTTAAAAATTTTATTGCTCGCCATTTAAAATTTGAACACCCTTTTAAACCCCCTTAGAGGTTGAATTTTTCTAATCGCTGAAAGAACTTTTTTCGTAAACTTTTAAGTCTCTAGCTCAAAAAAAGTGTTGCCCATACAAAGCTTTCTTAACTCCCTTAGGGGTGGAATTTTCTAAAACTCTGAAAGTACTTTATTATTAATTTTAATAAGTAACATTTTGAATAGTTTTAAGTCTAGTAAAAAAAAAAGTTTTTCCCACACAACACTGGCTACCCTTCTTAAGGATCTTAAGGATCCCCTTAGGGATGGAGTTTTCTAAAACGCTGAAAGTTCTTTTTTAGTATTCTAATAAGTAATCTTTTTGCAAAGTTTTAAGTCTAACTCAAAAAAAAGTGTTGCCCATGCAAAGCTTGCTCTCCTTTTTAACCCTATTAGGGGTGGAATTTTCTAAAACGATTTGTGTTCTTTTTTTGTATTTTAATAAGTAATCTTTCTACAAAGTTTCAAGTCTCTAACTCAAAAACATAAACTTTCCCTGATAAAAACTTTGCACCCCTTTTTATCCCCCTTAGGGATAGATTTTTTCAAAACGCTGAAAGTTTTTTTTTGTATTTTTATAAGTAATCTTTCTACAAAGTTTTAAGTGTCTAGCTCAGAAAAAGTGTTCCCCATACAAGTTTCAAGTTTCAAGTATTTTATTGCATTCATGTTGTTATAATATAGTACATAGTTGACACATGTTACAGTAAGTCTCAAACATGAACCCTGCAAGGGCATCGCAATACAAACCTTGCACCCTTTTTTAACCCCCTTAGGGAATGATTTTTGTAAAACGCCGAATGTAGTATTTTTCATGTTCTAATAAGTAATTTTTCGTCAAAATTTTAAGTCTCTATTAAAAAAATATATGTTTTTCCCATACAAACTTTGCACCCTATTTTACCCCCTTAGGGGTGAAATTTTCCAAAACGCTGAAAGTACTTTCTTTGTATTTAAATAATCTTTCTACAAAGTTTTAGGATTCTAGCTAAAAAAAATAGTTTCCCACATACAAACTTTGCACCCCTATTTTAGCCCCCTATTTTTAGGGGTAGAATTTTCTAAAACGCTGAAAGTACTTAATTTGTATTCTGATGACTAATCTTTTTTTTTTTTTTTTAATAGAGACTTAAAACTTTGTTTAAGTCTCTATTTAAAAAATATATTGTTTCTACCATACAAAATTTGCACCCCTATTTTACCCCCTTAGGGGTAGATTTTTTTAAAACACTGAATCTAGGTACTTTATTTGTATTCTAATGAATAATTTCTCTACAAAGTTTTAAGTCTCTATTTAAAAAAAAATAGTTTTTCCCATACAAACTTTGCACTCTATTTTACCCCTTTAGGGGTAGAATTTTCTAAAACCCTGAAAGTTCTTTATTTGTATTCTAATGACTGATCTTTCTACAAAGTTTTAAGTCTCTATTTAAAAAAAAAATGTTTCCCCCATACAAACCTTGCACCCCTATTTTACCCCCGTAGGGGTGGAATTTTCCAAAACGCTGAAAGTGTTTCATTTGTATTCTAATAACTAATTTTTCTACAAAGTTTAAGTCTAAAGCTCAAAAAAAAAAGGTTCTCCCATACAAACTTTGCACCCCCATTTTACCCCCTTAGGGGTAGAATTTTCAAAAATCCCTTTTTATCCCTAGCCCACGTTATAAAAGCAACATACTGTGCAAAAATCAACTCTCTAAGATTAGTAGTTTCGGCTGTGCGTTGATGAGTGAGTGAGTGAGTGATTGAGTGAATAAGTCAGTCAGGACATAGGCATTTATTATGTATAAATAGATAGAAGATAATGAAACTCCCATTCAAATATCTCAAAAAATTATGAAGCTACATCCGTTTTAATGTCGCTTGTTAGAGTGAGAAAACGATGAGGGACTGTGACGTCAATATACTCGAGCGTCATAGTAAAAAACAATCGTTTCATATGAAGGTGCGTTTTGCGGAAAAGGGACAGAACATACCCCCTCTTAAAACTTTGGACTCTTATAACTTAATCATTACCTATATAACCTCTTGCTTTGTTTTTTTCTCCATTTGACTATATTTATTTTAAATTCTTTTTCGAGAAAATACATTATGATTATTTACCATATTTTCGATTCCTGAGCTATAACCACGAACTTCGGAATTCGAAAATATTCGGGTATCTCTATCTCTATCGCACTAACCATACTCGAGTGACAGGGATGCAAATATATGAACATTGAGTATCGGTTTTCGTGGTAGCGCCGCAGGTACTTTGGCTGAATGCGCCGAGCGCGTGCCATTGTCATTCAAAAAAAACAAATTCGTGTTAATTATATTGTTCAAATTTGTTGATTTCATTTATTGAAATTACGACATAAAACGACATTTGCGCATATAAGTTCTCATATCAGAATCGAATATTTTTTATGGTTTATATTTTAGCATTTGTCTCGTAAAGGTCTATCGTAGACGGGATTTAAATTATTAATAAGTGAAAGGCAAAGCAATTCCGCTATTTTGACGAAAATTTGACGGTTCTTATAGCTGACAGTTGGAGCAGCGTTTGATTTCAATAAAAATAAATGAAAAATTAAATGAAGTCGTATATTTCGGAAAATTAATTAACTGTCGCAGTCGGATAAAAACTATCCTAAGTTGCAGCTAGAATAATAATGTACCTATATAAAATGTTTCATATTTTTCCGTTCATGGGATGCTGAGAACATTCGAACCGCGCAAAGCTTAGTTTCAAACTGGCTGATTCTTTTTTTAATTTAGAGATTTATTATAAGTGGAGATATAGATAAATAGTTTATAAACAATTGACCTAGTCCCAAACTAAGCAAAGCTTGTACTACGAGTACTAAGGTGTCGGTACACATACTTGTATATATCTATGTATTGTATAAATATATGCTCATATATATAAAAAAATCATGAGTCAGGCCCAGAATCATCATGCTCTAACAAATGTCCTCAGCGGGATTCGAACGCAGGACCTCCAGCTTCGTAAGCTTGGTCACTACCAACGAGGCTAAAGTGGTCGTCATGTATACTGGGTGTTTTCGGGGTCGATCCGGAATGACTAAATGCGAAAAAGATAATCACACTGAACAACATTTTCCATGAGACGAACTAATAAATCGCAAAAATTAATCATCTAGTCCATACATTTACTCTCAATTGGCTACTTTCCTAAAGAAATATATTTTAAAATTTATTCCATCAGTTACATTATCAAAAAATATTGGACACGTATTTTTTATTTTGTCAATCAAAAAATAGTAGTTTCTGCAATCGTTATATAATGTATGCTTTTTAAGTCGAGTAGGTACCACGTTTAGGCCACGAAGCTTGCTGAGTGGCCTAATTAAGGTACGAGACTTAAAAAGCTAATTATATAACTATTGTATACAATACTTTTTCTACGAGTCAACGGAAATGATAATTTATTAAACAAACTTGGTATCTATTGAAAATCGCCCTGCTGAAATGAAGCGCAGCAGCTTAGCACCTTTGCGCGTTGATGTCTTCACAGTTATCTTATACAGTTCCTGGATTCATAAGATGACTGCTGGCGGTTATCTTATGAATCCACGAGCTCTCGTGGAGCTCCAGCATTAAAAAGTATGTGATCTTAGTTTCGTGTACGAAATCTGAATTCAAAGATTAAAGTCGACGAGTAGAAAAATAGCGGCCAAGTGCGAGTCGGACTCGCACATGAAGGGTTCCGTTAAATAAATTGCAGTTTACGATTTATGACGTATTAAAAAAAAACTACTTACCAGATGTCGTTCAAACTATTTTTTTATTTTTTTTTAATCTTTATTTATCATGAGAAGGGGTTTTGTCACGCAGTGACTATGCGACCCCGTAGGCGAAATCAATGTACATTATAATTATATGTTAGAGGTAGGTACTTATTCTAAATTGGTAAGTTTATATTTATAACAATGCTTTAGAGTATAATTTGCATAGCGTTCTGGCCTCGTCTGACAACGGTGAAGCCAGAATGCCATTACAACAGCCTATATTCCTTAATACTAGAAATGTCATCTGATGTCGTTGGGCCTCATTGCGAACACATTCCATCAACACATGTTGTACGTCTTCCACTACATCGCACTCATGGCAGTTAGGTGAGTCCGTGATGCGCATCAAAAATTTAAATTTGTTTGTCGGAATGTGTCCGGAGCGAAGCCTGAGGAGAGTTACTACCTCTTTCCTACAAAGTTGTTTATCAAACCATGGGACTCGAGGTGGCTGACACTGAATTGTTCGATACCATATTCCTTTTGTGCGGGACCGCTCATCAAAATATTCCCTCCAAACGTGTCTGCACTTTATTTTAACTTTGCATAGTATCTCGCTGTGTAAAGGTAAACAATGAAATGGAATACCATCAGTTATCGCAAGCCTCGCCGCACGGTCCGCCTCCTCGTTGCCCATGATCCCAACATGAGACGGTATCCATTAGATAATCACCTCTCTATTTAGTGCTTGAAGTTTACAGATAGATTGAAGAATAATGTAGGCTATCGGATGCCCTCGACCAGTCGAAGGTAGCCGAGCCAAATGTGAAAGGGCACTTTTAGCATCTGACAAAATTACACATTTTTTATGTTCTATAGTCTCTATAAATGACAATGCTTCGGCTAAAGCTATGAGTTCACAGTGCATTATGGAAATTTCGGCATGTATATAAAATTTTGCGTGAAGACCTATCTGAGGGTCAAAAAATTCTGCCCCACAACCACTTTCCTCTTTAGAGCCATCTGTGAAAATTGAATAAAATGAGCTGTACTTATTTCTTAGGAAATCGGAAACTGTTTTGCCTAAGTCCTGTTTATTCATATGTTTTTTCGCACATTTAATACCATCAACAAATATCTTTATATTGTCCGATAAATCGTAGCTGCTAATCCATTTGTCCAAAGAGTAAATTGGTAATTTCAGACTTGATTGAACAGGATAGCAATTATATTGGTTACTTGTTTCAATGAGTAGTGGTATTTTCTTTCTTCTCCAGTACATATTTTGACATGAATTATTTAATTCCTCTAGGACCTGTATCGTAACGTTATTGTCGAAGGATTTAGCTCTTAAGTAGAATTTGGCAGTTAGATATTTCCTACGAATGAAAAGTGGTTGAAGGCACAGCTCACTTTCCATGACGTGCGTTCGGGAGCTTCGTATAAACCCGCCTATCACCCGCATAGCCTGATTTTGTACTTTATCCAGCTTACATAAATGACTCTTAACACTAACGTCGTACAGGAAGCAACCGTAGTCTAGTCTGCTGCGTAGGGTTGCTATGTATAGGCGTCTAAGATGCGTAGGATGGACGCCCCATTTAGAACCAGCTAGAACCTTAAATACATTTAAAAAGGTCTGTGTTTTATCCCAGGTTTCATTTATGTGACGACCCCATTTCAGGCTTCTGTCTAGCCACATACCTAAATATTTCACACTATCTACCTGCTCTATTCTACTGTTATTTATACTTAGTTCTACCTTATATTTGTTCGTATTTCTGGGATGCCCTCTAGTAAATACACAGACTTTCGTTTTTTTGTGTGATATGTTTAGACCCATTTCTCCCGCCGCGGCATTCAGTATATTTAGGGAGCCCTGGACGACTGTAACTGCATCGGTTAAATTCTTACGACTGGTGTAAAGTACAAAATCATCCGCGTATTGTGACACAAATATGTCTCTCAGTTGTTTACAAATGTTTATGGTAGCTATATTAAATAGCAAGGGGGACAAAGGGTCCCCTTGAGCTAAGCCCGTTCCCGTCACACGAACTAAAGGATTCTGACCCATCAACTCAATAGTCAATTGACGCGAATGCAGAAATTCCCACAAATATTTACAGATTTGATTATCCACTCCAAGATGATCTAAGGAGTTCAGAAGACTAATCAAGCTAACGTTATTGTAGGCACTGTCGATGTCAACAAAACACCCCACTGTGGCAAGTCCTCTGGTGTAGCCAGTTTGAATTCTAGAGACTAGCCTAGTTAGATTGTCCATGCAAGATCGGGATCTCCTGAAACCTGTTGTTTCATCTGAAAAATAACTACCTTTCTCCATGTACCATTCTAGTCTACGAGTTATGATTGTGTGGAAAATCTTGCATGGACAAGATAACAAGGAGATTGGTCTAAACTTAACATCTACATCCCCTGTGCCCGGTTTCGGTATAGGAACTATTCTAACGTTTCGCCATTGAATTGGGACAAAACTACAAACCATAAACACGTTAAATAGATTTACCATTGCCTGTTTAGCAGTAGCCGGGAGGTTTTTAATCATAGAGTAAGATATGTCATCAATGCCTGGTGCCGTATCTGATTGTTTTATGGCGTTCGTGAATTCCCGTACCGAAATCGGTGAAGACAACTCTAAGTTGTTATTAACAAAGGTAGGAGCCACTGGAGTAACATAGTCTGGAGCCAAACTACACAATAGGTCCTCAGCTTTATCATGGGATATGGTGCTCATAGGTCTTTTATAACCCTTGAGCCATTTCATCTTATTCCACATTTCGCTTGAAGACGTAATACTATCGATACTGTCACAAAAGTCCTGCCATGACTTAGCACTTCCTTGACGCATCACTCTTTGTGCAGCACTGACCTTACTTTGTAAAAGAGCCAAATTATCCGGTGTAGGGTTTCGTCTGAATATTACTAGCGCTCGACGCCTTTCAGCAACAGCCCTTGATATGTCCTGGTTCCAGTATGGTCTTGGTGTGAAGTTTTGTTGACTTATAGGATCTTCGCATATTTTAATTATTGGGATAGATTCATTAGCAGCTCTATCCATCGCGTCAATAAAACTATCATATGCAGATTGCGGGTCCTCGGGTAAGGTAAATTCCATAAACTCCTTCTGTATAGCGTCTCTGTATTTTCCCCAATCAGCTTTTTTAAAGTTACGTTTCCTTTTGTGAATCTTAGACATAGATATATTAGTTTTTATTTTGATCATTAAATGGTCGCTGCCCAGACTTTCATTTAGTACCGCCCAATCAAATTTCAAGGCTATATCTGCTGAGGCTAGTGTAACGTCGGGGGACGACTTTTGTATCGTACCATTTACCAACTTAACTCTAGTATGGGTGCCGTTGTTCAAAGAAACATAGTTGTTTTCTAGACTGGAGTCAAAAATTTGGTCACCTCTTGTATCTATTCTCGTCGACCAATTAGTGTGATGGCCATTCAGGTCCCCCGCTATCAGTGAGTTACGGCTAACTAGAGTAAAAATCTGATCCCAATCGCTTAGTGAGGTATTGGTTGATGGTGGGCAGTATATAGATATTACATTTTCAATGTGCTGACAGTTAAGTACCTTAATGTATATTATTTCTATACGTGGATTTGACAATTGGACGTTGTTGCATCTCTGCGCTTGAATTGACTTGTGAGTTAGGATTGCCACGCCCCCATATCCATCGCCACGATCAGATCTAAAGATGTTGTATCCACTTATACGTAGTTGAGTGTCCGGGTGCAGCCATGTCTCGCTTATTAGAGCAAGATGTACCTTTTCCTGGCGTAAAAGCGATTCAAATTCTAAGCGTTTTGGGCGAATGCTCTGAGCATTCCATTGTAGTACATTTAATGACCTGTGTGAGTTGTTGCGATCCATAATTGTTTGATAAAATGTAAGCATGGCCAGTCTGTCATATATTGCACTATAAATGAAATTGCCCCTTCGACAATGATACTCACACAGCTCGTCAGTTTATCGCCCCAGGAACCACCTTCCTCTTCGAACATTTTTCTTTTCAGTTTATTGAGTAACAACTGCCAGGTAATTTGTTCCTTGCACTGCGCTCGTTCTTCTCGCGCCTGCTGTTGTTCCTTGGGGTCATTCTCACTGTCACTTATTACAGACATATTATCAAACTGTATCTCTTGTTCCTCTCGTTTTTCTTGTTCTAACGTTATTCGAACTTCCTCATATTTCCTACTTTTGTTTGAGTTCTTTTTCGTTGTTTCAGAGGTATTTTCCCGCGTCACACTCGCGTAACTATCGCTTTCGGGTTGTTCTTCAGGAGGCTTCATTATTCCTAGTACAGCTGTCCCGCGAATTGGTGTATTTAGAGGCGGAATTTGCGGCACTTCGTTGACCTGTATAGGTGAAGGTGGAACGTATAATGTCAGGGCTCTCTTATACGAACAATTGAATTCGGTCATCAGATCCCTAAGTTTTCTCTCCTTAACATATACCGGGCAAACTTTGGCCATAGCCATATGACGACCCGAGCAGTTGTTGCAGTGAAAGGTCGTCGTGTCACAGTTGGGGTGACCCTGGGAGCATTTAGGGCAGATTATTTTATTAGAGGGGCACATCTTGGCTGTGTGACCGAACCGCCAACATCGAGAACACTGCGTTACTGGATAGTTATAAGGAGTGACCTTGGTTCTCATATCATAGATATATACATGTGTCGGTAAGGATGCCCCTTGAACGTGATTCTAACCGCTTCGCTCATTTCCCACTTTCCATCACTAGTATTTCTACGCTTTAAACGTTTGACTGCTAGAATTTCTACGTCACTACGAAGGTCTTGCATAATGTCCTCTTCAGACAGTTCAAGGTCAACGTCAACAATGACACCGTATGACTGGCTAATTTCAAGCGTTCTCTGGCACTTAAAACCTTTCTAGTTAAAACTCTTGGATTGCAATAAAGTGTCAGCGCTAATCTCGTTATTAAAATGGATGAGCGCTTTGTACGCATTGATGTACTTAACGCGGCTAACACACTGAATATTTTCCTGTTTTAACATCTTAGCAAACCCGAATTGTTTAGGTAATTTCTCCGTACAAGTCACGCATATTTCTATTTTATCTTCTGGTATACTGATCGCACCGTTATCGGTTCCCATTCTCCCTAATCTTTTGGCCTTCCGCCCCACATTAGTCCACACTTCTTCCTCGTTCACCACCCTGTCTCTTTTTGAAGGTCGCTTCGGCTCCATGTCTTTCCCGCTCTGTAGGATCTTACTGCTATCGCCAAACAACATTATTTCTCTGTCACTGTTTTCCGTATTCAACTCATTCTTCTCTCTTTTATCACAATCCGAATTCTCATCGCTCTCCATTAGGGAATAAAAACTGTTTTAACACCATTACATTCGTAAGCAAAACAATACGCGCTTCGCGTACGACCTTGAGACGTTCGAATTCCCGGAACCGTAATATCGACGCGTCTGTCGCTAACCAGAGCCCGCGCGCGAACTAATTTTCGGTGGAAGTTTGCATGTACATCATATATTTTTTTGAGTTTTATCATTCTCTTATTTTAGAAGTTACAGGTTACCAAGTTTCAACAGTATAGCTCTTATGGTTTCGGAAAAAAATGGCTGTGACATACGGACGGACAGACAGACGGACATGACGAATCTATAAGGGTTCCGTTCTTTGCCATTTGGCTACGGAACCCTAAAAATTATAAAGATATACTTAGCCCGTTAAAGTTCCGCGTCACGTCACATTATGGCACACTTTTTAGCAATATGTGACGTCACGAGGTTTGATAATCTTACTGACGGACAAAATAGCATTATATTTTTTTTACCCAGGAAGGTACCCAAGTAACTCTTAATAAAATTGGTTCTTATTTTTTTTATATATTTTATACTATATGCCAAAAACATCGAATACCTTCTTCTTCCGTCCCTGGTCCCAGTTCATTTGGAGTCGGGTCTCCTCACTTTTCTGCGCCAAGACAGTCTGTTAGTGAGGCAGACTGACGGAACAAACTGTCGTAATCGCGGACACTCCGAACAAAAGCACCAAATTTTTTTCAGGTACTAGTTAGGTACATAGCTTTAAGTTTTTGATAGGAACCAACTCCTCCGACGGCCATCTTTTTTTTAATGGGGTCCATTTTGAATTATAGATATATTATTAATATCTCGGGATCTAAATCACTTAGAATCACAAACTTGGTGTCTAAGTATACATATTTTGGGGTCAGGGAATTCAACTAGATATTCTTTAAGGTCGAATTCCCACAGGATACCAAACGGAACCCTGTTAATAACCCTCCGATGTGGGTCCGTCTATCTGCATGTCAGTAATAGCAAGACTGTTTAAATTTTCACAGAGTTTAAATAAATAATAAATAAATATTGCTGTTATAACTAAAATTAATAAAAATAAACAAATACTAAAAATTATACAGTGCTCCCATATTTACATTGAAAGTCATTTTAAGGCGTTTTTTTTCTCGCTTTTTACAAACGATCAATCTCTAGAACCGTAATAGATGGACACTTGAAATTTCTGCAGACTATGTATGACTATATCTTTTATAATAACAAATAATAAAAGTATAATAAAGTTAACAGTCTAGAGTCCTGACACGTAGACAGACGGACCCACAGCGGAGGCTTGGTAACGGGTTCCGTATGGTATCCTTTGGGAACTCGACCCTAAAAAATATCTAGTTAAATTCTTTGACCCCAAATATGTATATTTAGACACCAAGTTTGTGATTCTAAGTAAGTGATTTAGAACCCGAGATATCAATAATATACATATAATACAAAATTACCCGCATAAAAAAAAGATGGCCGACGAAGGAGTAGGTTCCTATCAAAAACTTAAAGCTATTTACGTAACTAGTACCTGAAAAAAATTTGGTACTTTTGTCCAGCGTGTCCACATTATCACGTGAAACTTTGGTACTTTTGTCCAGCGTGTCCACATTATCACGTGAAACTTTGGTACTTTTGTCCAGCGTGTCCACATTATCACGTGAAACTTTGGTACTTTTGTCCAGCGTGTCCACATTATCACGTGAAACTGCCCTACTATGTCCTGGGTTGTCGCTTCAGGCAATTGGGCTCTCTCGAGGTCTCTCTTTATCAATGACCACCAGGTCAATGGTGATGGACAGCCCCTACCGCGTTTGTGTTTAGCTAGGTTTAGGGCAATATTAACAACTTGAGGTCTATTGACATGTCCGTACTAGCAAAGGCGGTTCTCGGTGAGTTTGTCGGCGAAAAACCTACCTTCTGATAACTACTTACTTGAGATAGATAATTGGGTTGAATAACGATTAATTTAGGAACAAAACAAACTGCTACAAACATGCATTCATTCAATTTGAGACGCTTTTTAGGGTTCCGTAGTCAAAGAGTAAAACGGGACAATATTACTAAGACTCCTCTGTCCGTCTGTCTGTCTGTCTGTCTGTCTGTCCGTCTGTCTGTTTGTCTGTCTGTCTGTCTGTCTGTCACCAGACTGTATTTCACTGATACCGTGATAGTTCGAGGTGAAATTTTCACAGATAATGTATTTCTATTGCCGCTATAACAACAAATACTAAAAACAAAATAAAATATTTTTATAGATAATGGTATGGAACCCTTCGTGCGCGAGTCCCACTCGCACTTGGCCGGTTTTTTTTATAAATATCTCATTATCACCTTATCGTAATTCTATTTATAAATGACATGTTGTTTTCGTCTTACTAATGTTTAGTTAGTCAGCATTGACATGTGTTATCATTATTGTAATGATAGGTACAGACTAGAGTGCGGACAATTGATCATATATTTAAAATTATTAACGTGCCGAAAAGGAAAATCTTAAAGGTTCCAGAATCATTCTCATATAAACAGTAGTCAAGACAAATGAATGAAAAGTGGAAATTTTGTTGGAATGGAATCAATAGTGAGCTTAAAGATAAAAGCAAACGTCAACGGAAACTGAAGCATCAGATAAATTGAAGAACTACACGTTAAATTGTAACATATAAGACGTTAAAGATTCCGGAATCATTCTCATAAGACAAATGAAAGATAATTCACTCTAAAAATAAAGTTTAAACCGACTTCAATTCAGTACTTCGCCAAGCCACATAGATACATTCATGTCCACATTTCTTTTCCAATTAACCACATGAACTGCTCTTCGAGAGCAAATGCGTTGATGACTACCGAAAAACCCGCTATGTGTAGGCTGATAATATTTGACGAGTTCCGTCGATACCTCAAGGATCTCAGAATTAACACTTCATTAGTTGCTACTTCAACGAAATCATGTCAGAATCTTTGATATGCTTTACATCTTTGAGGAGTTCCATAAGTCATCTGTGGTCACCAAAATTGTGATTTCCGAGGGTAAATACATATACGAGTTATAATAGAAAATACTCAAATCACGACACGTGTGCGTATAAAATTTGAGGGTTGCCCTCAATTTCCCTGGGATCCCATCATCAGATCCTGACTTGGTGACAATGGAACCACCACGGGAGTATATTCTTTCTTTGAAACTGAAACATCAGAGAAATTGAAGAACTAAACGTTAAATTGTACCATTTCAAACAATGATTCGATTTTAATTTGGAGGCAATCTAACACCGGAAGCAAGCGCGTGTCAGAAAAATAACGTTTTTCTTCGCTAGTGAAGCCGCAGTCTTATCTTCTGTTGGGCTACTATCCACTATCGTGTCTGGGGCACGAAAACGCCAGACTGTCGCCAAATATCCACCGAGACAGTATCCAACAGTAATTAAAAACGAAACGAATTAAAAATGTTTTTAAAATATTGCTCTCCGCTCCACTGCGTTCTCTACGTCATGTTAATCCATGCTGTGGTCATAAACGGCAAAAGTTACGACGGAATGTCAATGAGTTCAGTGGTGAAAGACGTGTGCAGCAGAAACTTATCTAATCTGATATTTAATATATGTACCGGAAATATTTCCGTTACGGATATGCCAAAGTCGAGTCTTTCGAAACTGAGGGGGAAAAGATCTGCGGCTTTTTATAGCATGCGGTTGAAGAGACAAGTCGTCAACGAGTGCTGCCTGAGCAGTTGTACGGTAGCTCAACTAGTCGAATATTGCCCTGATAGCTGGTGAAAGTGTCTGCGGCGAATGAACTTACCTTCAACGATGGAAAATTTGTGATTGTGATAGTTATTCTAGTGACATTATCGAGGTAAACAAATGAAAGTGTAAATACAACGCAAGTAGGTAAGGAATGTACTATGGAGTTGTATTACAGTCCCCCGCGGCTATGAAGTCAATCCTGACACATTGCGCAACTATGAAGTTTCTGAATAATGACAATGTCAACCATAGGAAAAAAATACATATATTCAACCCTAGAGGCATGTCTCAGGATTGACTTCATAGCCGCGGGGGACTATAGTTAACAAATATTTGTGACAGATGTTTGAGTAAAGCGGGGGATAAAGTATTATACATATATGTTATTAAACTGTTGGAAAGAGTGATGTGTAAAAGTTTCGTGTTTTTAATTAATGTTTTTATGGCCGCAGTAACGCGGAGCTTGGGTAGAACGTTTTTACGATCTCATTAATTTAGTAGAATTGTTGTATACAGAAATAAAAAGTCATTATTTATGGTTTGTATTTAATAAATAATAATAATAACAATATTTATTCATACACAATTGTTAAACTTTTTAAATAACACTTTGATGCCTCTTTTTAAGTAAATTATACCTGTGTTAAGAGGCACCGCTCTTCATTTATCAGAAGGTGCAATCCAATTTGTGAATAAAAATAATTGACAGAATAAGACATTAAGTTTACATACTTAGAATCAAGAGTATTAAATGAACGGCTCAATAGTTTAATAATATTTTTCTACTCGTCGACTTTAATTTTTGAATTAAGATTTCGTACACGAAACTTAGATCGCATACTTTTTAATCCTGGAGCTCTACCAGCTGGTGACGGAGCTCGTGGTTCCATAAGATAACCGCCAGCAGTCATCTTACGAATCCAGGAGCTGTATAAGATAACTGTGAAGACATCAACGCGCAAATATACTAAGCTGCTGCGCTTCATTTCAGCAGGGCGATTTTCAATAGATATCAAGTTTGTTTAATAAATTATTATTTCCGTTGACTCGTAGAAAAAGTATTGTACACAATAGTTATATAATTAGCTTTTTAAGTCTCGTACCTTAATTAGGCCACTCAGCAAGCTTCGTGGCCTAAACGTGGTACTCGACTTAAAAAGCATACATTATATAACGATTGCATAAACTACTATTGACAATATCTGTGACAATTTAACAATGAACTAGTAACTAATTGTAAGTAAGAATTAGGTACCTAATGCATGTGTGTTGATGTTTGAAAGTAGGTATGTGTGTTTGAGTAGGTAAATTTTTCATTAAAATAGGTTTTCTATTTCATGATAACTTTTTAGTTTCATTCAGTTTGTTGTCCATTCGTAATATGATAGGTGGTGAATGTTTATATGTTTATTTTAAGAAGTTATATAAATAATTTAGGCGATTTAAAAATGTATTGCCTGTTTGCAAAGGTTGATTTTATTGAAGTAGTTTGGATTATATTATCTTTTCTTCTTTGGTTTCGTGTGATATACTCGTATGTGTATGGCGAAGATTTGTGCCGTCTTAAAGTCGTAGATACAATGGGCTTGTGACCTTAAATTTGTTTACGATTCCATTCGAACCAGTTTTTGTAGAAGAACAAATGTTTGTATGGAAGCAACTACATTTAAAGGACATTAATACCCAAAAAATCGAGTTAAAGACGGACCTCGCTGACAGCAGCCGAAACGCTTCATACTGATTGGCTTTAAAGTATGACGTCACACCGTGCAATTTGCACTAACCGTTGCATGGAAAATGAAGTAAATTGCTGTTTCGGTCGCGAAATACTGCGTTTAGGTCCATAGTTGTCATACAAATTTGTTTCTACAAAAGCGTAAGGATTCTATTGGTACCTTTAAATTTACTATTGGACAATAAATAAATAAACTTTGTTTTCTAAACTTTCAAGGTTCATAATGAGACGATCCGAGAGCTTCGCTCTCAGACTCAATAGTATCTAAGGGCGGAATTACTCTTTTAAATTGATAGATGTTAGCGTTGTGGGTTTCAGGTCCAAATATGAAGGGATTGAAGCTTTCATTCGTTATCATCCTGTTAATTATGTATGTAAATAAGTAAGATATAAATTGCGTTAGATGCTATTCTAGGCTAAAATCAAGACTACAATTAAAAGTGTAGAAAACTCGCGTTTCGTCCAAAATAATTGGTTTAAAACATACTTCAGCATACTAATTCAGTATTGTTGGATTAGTGTATCATTTAATGTGTGCTAGATCTAGATTTATAGATTCATAAATTAGAATAGTTAGGTTAGATTTTTTAGGAATGGATCGCTGGCCAGCAAGAAAACGCGTGGACGGACGCGCGAGCTGCAGAGACATTCTACCCGCGAAGTCGAGAAAAGTGCTTATCGATCGGCACTGTGGGGCGAGGAACGCTCCCTGGAAAATGGGCCTTATACCCTTTTTGTTAAGGTATATTTTCAGATGAGGAGTCGGATTAGTGGCGTGATCGTGTTAGTGTTGGCTATAAATACCCCGGCGGGCCGAGGAGCGTTTCACTTTTCTATGGGACGTCGAAGCGAGATCACGCTGCAGAAGGCAAAGGCGGCCAGGCTAGGCTGACCTCTGGGCGCGTACTACTTCGAGGCGGAACAAGGCTGGTCACTGCTGGGCTGCATTACGGCTGTTGCTGAGAGGAATTAGAGTTTGGTAAGGTCGCAAATGCCTTTGCGATCGTCTGGTGAGATTGAATATTTTATTTTAAAGTGTGACTAATCATAGTGAATTCTGGAATTTCTTAGGGAGTAATTATCTTGTGCGCACATTGTCTTGAATTGAGTGATTAATATTTAGGCAATATCTTTCTGCTCGTGAACTGATATGATCTTATATGATCACGTGTGTATTTTGAATATGTGGCGATCTAATAGGTTTATCACCTAATAAATGCACTTAAGACATCATCATATTAGGATTCCGTATACTCCCATGAAATAAAGTGAACACTTATTATAATCTAGTCATTGCAATCGACGCGGCCTGTTACTGTTACAATGGTAAATAATTCCTAATTGTATACCAGTATCTAGTGGTTAATTGTAGGTACAAATGAGGGAAATCTTTATTAAAATATGTGCTAATATTATATTGTAATTTATTTATGGAGGCGCGGGTCACCTTTTGCTCGGGGCGTCAAAGCGGGAAGAGGACATGCTGAACCAGGGACCCTACAGGTCGCTGAGACAGGCCGGTACGTGTCTGTACTATTAAGAGATTAAAATCTGGTGAGTGACCTTTATAATCACTGTATTGAATGATTCTGAAACTTATTAATTTGTTTTTGGGGACTATTATCTAACCATGTCAACGTTATCATAATTGTATTTGTGTGTCGTAATCTAGTTCTACTGTATATAGTTGGGGAATATGCTAGATAAAGTACGAGCGGTTTATGTATAGGTTATGAACGGATCTAGGTCATTGGTTAAATAACTGACAATATTACAGGAATGTTGTTTTGTTCTACATATATATTACTAGTTGATTTGTCACTGCGATATGATTGGGTTCCGTGCGCGCCCACGAGATAAAGTGATCAATTATTATACGACAACCTAGCTATAGCAATTGACTCGGTCCGTGGTACGCGTTACACTATGAGGATAGATTGTTAAGATGCGGATTAAGCGACAAATATTACCACAAGTTCATATTAATATCCGGTGGTTAGTATAGGTGCTGATGGGTGGTTAATTTACTAGATTAACGCAACTGAATAAAGTAGTTATATACACTCGTGGCTGTGTGCTCGGTGTCGAGACAACCATATCCACAGGGCACATTGAGGACCCTGGCCACACGAGAATTCTCCCGAAAGGGGCTTCTTAGTCAGCAGAGATGTGCCCGCACTAGAGCGCCAGTCATAGATGTGTAGACAGAGTGAGTGGCTGAGAGTCTTCAATCTTGCAAATTGAGGGACCTCACTGGTCGAGCTGCTGTCTTAGTTCTAACAACCCTCTTAACAAGGGTTACGGTTGTGTTGGTTTATGAAGTAATCAGATGTACTTATAGATATATTGTGTGGAATTCCTTGAATGAATGAATCTAGCGTAGTAAATTAGTTATGTACACCTGTGGCCGAGAGCTTAGCGTTGTGGACAACCATATCCAAAGAGCACATTGACGACCCTGACCAATACGAGAATTCGCCCGTTAAGGGGTTTCTTAGTCAGTAGAGATGATGATCGCGCTTAGGCCTCCGTCACGGATGTGTCAACGAAGGTAAGGTTGGTGAGACCTTTCAGTCTTGCAAACTGAAGAGTTTCGCTGGCCAAGCCGTCGTTTTGCTTTAACCGAAGCTTCTTACCGTGAAGCTAGCTATGTTGATTTTACAAGGGAATCCAACACTTTCGCTTTAGTAACGTCAATAATTAAGTAGGTATCTTCTTAGGTGGGGTCGTTATTATCGGGATCTCAACAAAAGTATCGCAGTGGGTTGGTAATTAATTATCATTCGTCAGTTCAACTGTGCATTGTCGTATATTTAACATTGTTCCGACTATAAAGTGCCTTTGAGTTGATTGGGTGAGATTGGTTGCTAAGACACTGTGTTACATCCATTGAGATATTTTGGGGATGAATTGTATTATAAATTGCTTAGGAAAAGTCAGTACTAATTGGTATTAGATTTGATAGAAATAACGATAGGGTAGGCGGAATCAACAGATGAGGTGGGATTACTAGCGAGTACGAGCAGCCGCGAGCGAGCGAGAGGCGAGCGCTACAGTTCGCTAACAACTCTAGGATTCATCGTTAGGGAGAATCGATATTACACTAGACATTACGCCATTCATGTACCTGTAAGTAAAACATGCACTAATATTCTATTTCAATAGACTATCATCACATCATCATCAATATCTTGACTTATGATTATTTTCATTATTATATCATCGCATCATCATCAATATCTTGACTTACGATTATTTTCGTTATTATATCATCGCATCATCATCAATATCTTGACTTCTTCATGATTATTTTCATTATTATATCATCGCATCATCATCAATAGAGACCCCATCATGGCCAACACAGGTTGACCACTATTGTATTGCGAGTCTGTTTAAAGGGCGTCACCTACCACATAGCGTAATTTATCACTTCCCACAACTTAGTATAATAAGGAATTTATGCCCACTTTAGCCTCCATAATTGTGCATCACTTAATGAGACTACTGAATTGTAAATTAATTCTAAGGAACTAGTATAATTGTCTTACTTAAGTTATAGGTTCTACTAAAATGGGGTTAATGTACAACTTCAATTAACGTGTAACTTTTTCCCTTTATAGAAATACAAACTTCATACTTCTCGAAAAGGGCCTGGGTCTATTCGCACAACGCGGAGCCTGGCCACTAGACGAAATCACACGCCAAGCCACTTCACCAGCGCGAATCACGTATAGCTTAGGTCTTAATAGGTCTTCGAGGTTAGGTTCCAGAGATAATAAATTCTAGGTTAGATTACGGCATTGTAGGCCTGGAGTCGGACGGTTTTTTATTTGACCGAATCTCTTTCCGTCCGGCAATATCCTAGGAGATGATTTGGTCTGTTAAAGTACTCAAGCTCGATTACTTTAACATAAATAACGAGAGATTCTGTAGCTGTAGGATAGATTTACCTAGACTAGAATAAAACCCAACCTTTCTAGTAGGATCGGCCGGAACTAACTCGGTTTTTCTATTCGCTTTGGTACGAGTTAGTATTTATAGGAACAAAGTGGATATCTAGTACAATCGAGTCTTGATTTTACTGGATTAATTAATCAAAGGTTCTTTAGCTTCAAAACAAACAAAATTAATTTGATATTTCTATGGTAAATAAATGATTTATTTTCTCGCTTACTATCTGTTTAATTTTATTCAATAGCTTTTCCTTCAGGTAGGATTCCATTTTCAGACGACTAGAAGCTTCTCAGGAGCTTCAGCTTTCAGCTAGGGGTTAATTTAAGTTCAGAATACAAAAACATAAAAAGACAGCCATTTAAGAGGTTGAATCGTTACATTTTGGTGAGGCCGTGATCAGGATGAAAGTAGGGTTTTAAATTCACTTTTTAGTATCCCGGGTTACTACAGAATAGAGTATTTTAGATATAAAAAAAAATAAAATAAAAAGAATAATAATAAAAGAAAATTTTTTTTTTTTATTACGTGATTCGCTTGGTGAAAGGGCTAATTAATTTTATTTACAGATTTTTCTGTGTGTGGGTTATACAAATAACCCACATTTTGTTGCCGTGGAGTAGATAGAGAGATGGAGTTTGTATTTTTTTATGTTGTGTTGTGTATTATTTTCAGGATTTTCTTTCTACTTTTAATTTCAAAGGGATTTTCACGCGCGGCACGTAGGTGAATTACTAATCAATAAGTTTATATCACACTAAACTATGAAAAATATGCATAGAAATAATGTTGTTGTAGACGGAGGGCTAATATTATTTTGACAGAAATTCATTTGGGGGTACACATTTTTATTCCCGACTGTACTTTTCTACACATGTTTACCAACTGCTCATTGAGACGATTCTAACGAGCCCAAACTCGATGGGTTTGTGTCATTGTATCACGAAGTTCCTAGGCCCATCTTCAAACCCCAGCATCAGATTAGTTCCTTGTCATCATAACTTTAATTTGTCATGTGATTTATACATTCGTGCGAAATTTTAGGCCGAACGGAAGTCGGAAAGTGAGTCTTATTTAAGAATTAAGTATAAACGTAACAGTACCTAAACACTCTTTTCATCGGACAGTCGTCTAAAAGTAGTGCCTATGCGATATTTGTAAATTAGGGGGGCAGCAATGTTTTGTGGGAGGGACTTACGATCTACCATTGCAATAGAGGAGGGTCTAATTTAAGAATTAAGTAGAAGCGTAATAGTAAATACTCTTTTCATCGGGCAGTAGTGTAAAAGTAGCGCCTACGCGAAATTTGTATAAAAGGGGGGCAGGAATGTCATACGGAATGGCCTTACAATCTGCCAATGCCATAGCACAATTAAGTAGGTTCCATATACATCAGGCGGTTGCGGTAGTAGTTAGGTATAATAAAGTTTAGGTATAATGCTTTTATTCCAAAATAAAATAAAAATAAAATAAAACGGATCTAGATAACCTCAAGATAGTATTTTGTTAAATTAGCATCTTATGTATTTAGCTACGATTATTTCATCCTTCATATTCAATTGTTGCATTTGAGTTCGCAAGAATAGTGTTGAGGTCATTGACATCTGTCCCGCGGTTGGGCAATTATTCGTTAAATAGTGGTTAGGAAAGTACCGGTGGATGATTATAGTACCAAGGACTTAGGAACATACTTAAGAACTCATCACATAATAGGGGTTAGAGTTATAGGTAACTTTCGTAAGCTAGGGGAGAAAAGTAGGTACGCGTTATACCTAGTTAGTTGACCTAGTCAAATTGAATCCAATTCTCGGCGTTTACGTTAAATCGATCGCTACTAAGTATTGTCCGAAACCTTAAGTACCTATAACCTTGCGGATATTTTCTACGTAATCGTCTTTGTAAAGAAAGTAATTGTAAGAATAGATAAGTAGGTAATTCGCGCGAGTTATATTCATTAACCAGTTAAAATGATAGGAAACTGGAGCGGTTATCTGTTACAAGATAATGCGCATTCGAATCGGATTAGTTCCGGCTAGAAATTCAAATACCTAAGATCAAAGGTACACTATAATGGACTTTGTTGTTAGGTCATTAAGGTCAAAAGGTAAGCTGTGTGTAGGTATTTAAATGGTTGTCATCGTGAGTCAGTGAACCGGTTGTATGTACGCGTGAGATTTCAATTTTTAATTTCGTAGGTACATAAAACCACTTTGGCAGGGTTAAAATAGTGACAGGGTCGAAGTTAGACAACAAGTAAAGGGCACCTAAATACCTGCCTAGCTCCATAGAGGTACATTCCTGACATGGTAGGACTCACACATTTCCACATAAATACGCGGCCACTCTATCACATTCACTTTATAATGTGCACCAGTTCAATTATCACTACATTGATTTATGTTTGAATACACACTAAACCACAGTAAAACACTTTAAACTGATTAAATAATAGGCCTAAATATGCGAGAATTCGGCTCGTTGAAGCCCGCGCGCAAACTAAAAACAATTTTAAACATCGAACTTAGGTTCGGGCAGCCATTTTGGAATCTAGCGACGTCGCGGCGCCGGTAATCATAAAGATTTTTGGCGGGAAATTGTTGTTTAATTTGATGATAAAGGAGTACCTAATATTAATTTACTATATGTCGCGTTCGCTTATAATTTGGTGGAATGGGTGAACAGTTTTAGGATCATAGGATAAATATTTATGTAATGCATTAAGGTCGGTCTTAAATAAAGCGCGTCGCACGTAAAATATTTTGACACGGAAAATAATGTAGCCAGCTAGATGCGTTAATATTGATAGTAACTTTATGATAATGGCATAGTGTAAATTATTTCTAATAACTAGGTAATAATATAGTTGCTTTACTCTTGAGGTGGTTTTTCTCACGGGCCGGAATTGATATCGGCGAATTAAATATATAGGAATTAGTATGCGACAAAATTAGCTTTGTGTGGAGGTTGCAAGCTAAATATAAGAACTAATTAGAGCCTACATATTTTATATTGGTCAACTCTAATAGGTATGTTAAGTACCTTTAAGCGTCACGCGGGTTTACGTGGGTACAATGTAATGAAACAGATAATAGATAGATTGCGCCTTACAAAACTTAGCGAAATAAAGTTTTAGACCCATCACACACTGTAGGTATAGCGAATTTCATTGTAATCAGTAGCTTAATTAACGCTAACGTACTTACGAACGTTCGAATTAGAAAATAAGTAAGTAAGTAATAATATATTTATATATATAGATATAAGATTAAGGCGCTATTGTATTAGGTCAACCTGTAAAAATAGTTGCTGTACTGAAATAAATAAATAAAATAAATAAAAAAATAAAATAAAAAAGGTAACACGTGTTGGCAAGCGAATGAAATAAAACGAATTCATTGAATAAGGATATTCCGAAATCCGTCTGTCTGGTTTAGTTACTTCATGAGTCATAATTATAGAGCGGGGTTTGTGAAGTTTCAGAATAATTTAAATAATTAATTATAATTCCAGTCAAGTTAGGTTTTCATATATATATATGCAAAACCAAGCACGCGTGATCTACGGTACGACATTATTAGTTAGCGAATAACTTTGATACTCAGGTTCTGAGGCGAAAGACTTCGCTGATAGGGATTTCCGAATCTCACGGGAGATTCAGCTCTAAGAAAGGGGGGCAGAAGGCTTAGAATTGTAAGACAATGTGTGTAGGGCATGAAATTGATTAACCGCAACGCACTTAATTATTAATAAGGTAGTGTTAAAGTCATGGGTTCTATCAATAGGGTTGAATGCAATTTAAATGTAGGTAGGTATAGTAAGTAAATATAGTACGGATAAATTCATTGATAGTTACGTTGATAGTAAAATTTATTACTTACGTATTTTAAACAATGGTTTCAGAATTTGTCAAGTATAAGATGGATAGTTGTCCCAGTCTGAAACCGAAAGATTAGAGCTTGTCAGACAAATACCATATATGTACCGGTTCACGTCAGGTTACGAAAGATATTCGCCATGTTTACATTATATGGTAACAGGGCAATTCGGAGAAATTATATTAGTAATACCAAGTTGTGCACGTTTTATTATTATTATGTACTTTAAGGCAGGAGTCGTATATATCGCATGGCACTTTAATTGGTTACCATAGTATGTGATACTGGAGTATGTAAACTAACTGTTCCACCTCTCTAGTCATTGTTGAGGTAATGTGAATTTCGAAATGGGTCGTTAATTTCGCAAGTTATCTTAACAGCGCACTGGACGATTGGTTTGTCCGGCGGGCTATGAATCGCGAGCGTCCGGGTTCGATCCCCGGTACGGAAAAATCTTTTTGTGTTTTTTTATTTTTGCTTTACTAACAATATTGTGGGCTACTACTTTTTAAACCTTTGGTTATTAAATTGAACGAATTTTACAATGTTTGGAGTAAGTTAAGGGTAATTGGGGATACTTATATATTTAGGCGTTTATAGTTTTAACATTATGCGATTTAGGTATTCATCAAATTGTGTATTTGTCTACGACATAGGGTCCGTCTATTTTTTTTCCATGAAGTACCTATGACAAAAATGACTTATCAGTTAATGTAAGAGGTTGTAATTAGGTATTATTTAAGGGTCTGCGGTATAATTTTACGGATTCATAAAATTATCATCGAGGCACTCGCGTAGGTTTATTGAACAGAACGTATGGTTGTTTATAAACGATATTCGTATTAGGGCATATTTCCAAGTTCGGTTACAAAACTAGCGCAAAATAGGTCAGATATTGGTCACGTAGGAAAATTAATCCGACCCGTGGCGGGGATATTTTGATACTAGCGACGAACGCAAGTGATATTTCTCTCATCCATGTAAGAAATAAGTAGTCGGCCGATGGATTAACTGTCGCATGAGTAAGATCGCGGTTGCTTTCCGTTCTTTCGTAACCGTTTAAAAGAGTTTAGTACCTTTACTGAATTCAGTGCTGGATTAAAATAGGCCTTATGGTTTAAAATGGGAAGATTTTAAAGGAAGAAGGTATAAATTACTTACGGTTGATTGACATGACACCCACTAGTTGAGTTCCCAGTAGCAGAATTCATGGTTTCACTAGCTTCACCTTAAAACTAACTAAGTATACATTCTAATGCACAACACTGAATAATGCTCGTATTATGATACGTTGGAAAAGGCCAAAATAGGAGGCAAAACACTCGTTGTTGCACTATACCAGTCAGGCGTAACTGGAGCAATTTATTCCTTCAAATAATAGCAATCTAGACACTAGTTATTAAATTATTTGATTAATTACGACGAATGTTGTTTACAAAATTTGTCTAGCGAGGCCGCGGGAATTTGACATTTGCTGATTTGGGTTAAGATCTGTGGTGAGGCTTTAATGTACGGCCAAGTGGCGTGTTTAAACGGTTGTTACGGTTTAGGAAAAATTAGGAGTTGTGAATATATAAAGCCTGAGCTTACTTAGAGGTGGTAATTTAATTCTAATGGGGTTTTGTCATGTGGAATACGGTGGCGGAATGAAGGGGTTAATTCGGTTTCGAGTCAAATCATTTACGCGTTACAAGAGCATCTTACATTTATAAACTGTGTATCAGGCAAGTGAGGTATTGGGAATTATGTTAAATTTTTTTTGACAAGAGAGTTCATATTTACTTAGACGGATTTTCCTTGCCTACTAACATTAAACTAGGACCTTTTATTAGATAGACCTTGCCAGTACGTTGTGTCTAGTTGATAAATCTAATGATTAATTTCCCTGCGCTTAAAGTTATTAAACTATAAATGTGATTAACAGGTCCTACCAATGTCAGAATTCGCGTCGATTTATAAGGGGCCTTTTGTAATTGGGGTTAGCATTGTGATTATAAAATACTCTGATACTACATTATATCCAAATGAGAAATCCTAGTAAGTGTTTGTATTCATACCAAAATTTGTAGACATCCCATTGAAATTGAGTCGCGCATTATGTTGGGTGTACATTATCGTTTGTAGGGCCATTATCGCTTGTATCGCGGGAGGGTTAGCGTAGTCGGTTGTCTTTAATCCATTCGGTATGATAGCTTTTGCGAGGGTACTACCACAATTTTATTTAGCATTTTAGACGATAAATATCAAAAAAAATAATGATAAGTAGAATAAGAAAAGTTATAGTCTGTGTTAAGAATAGTTACGCGATCCACTCACCGCTGGTTCAAATCGCGCGAATGAAACCGTAAGTACTTCGCGTTGTTCGTCTCACACTAGATATAAAAAAAAGGGGAAATTTAGTACTTTATGCTTGATTCCGTGCTTAAAACTAGAATAGAATAGGCAACTTGTAAGTTGTAAATAAGATATTATGTGGTCGAGATCGTAAGGCGTATCGATAGTGTGCGCTCACGGGAGGTCGTGCGTCGATAAGGTTAACCGACTTTCAAAAAGGGGAGGGCTCTCAGATGGGTTGTATTTTACTTCTTTAAATCAGGTTGGACGTTAATTAAAGGCGCCTATATAGGTTGTTCAACAACAAATTAGGTACTTGTTATAAAATATTAACAAAATGGTTGGTTGTAGTATGGGAATTTAGGTATTTTTAATGCGTAACATTTATCGTCAGAAATATTTCTAAGTCAATAAATTGTCCAATATGTAGTTCACGATAGATTATACCGGTAGCTGTTAAGGTAGATTCGAGATCGCCGCGTTGGGGGTGGCAAAATTAGCACTGACCCCTGGTCTTTTATTGATATTGAGAGGTTAGAGACCAAGTTATACTGGCTGTAAGCAATAAATCGATTTGAGTCGAGTCGATCTGCATTGGCGAATATCAAGGTTGGCGCAATGACCGCGGGATTGTCTCGCTATCAACTGGGCTGTTATTCTGGGCGTACTAGGGAAGCACCTCACCTCACCTCACCTTTCACCACTAGCGAAAGTAGATCTATACCCGCAGCGCTGAGTCATCGTTACCATCGTCATCATATTAGCCGGTAGACAGCTACTGTTAGACAGGACTCCCCCAAAGAGTACTAGCGGTTATATCCCAATATTTAGTTGTTACGAATTGCGGAGTCTAGAGATATTTGTACGTGACCTTTTAGGATGACGTAAAATAAGTTACAGGATAAAGGGACAGGAATGACTGATAAATTAAGTACTAGATTGTATAAATTTATTATTCTTTATTTTGAGTTGGCGGGAAATTTTAATTTTGTTCTTGTCATCCCTTCCTTTCGGAGAAAGTAGGTATACGGCGGATTGACGTCTCATAGGTATAAAGGGGGAATAAGATAACCTGTTGTCGTGCGTGTCAAATTTTAGATACTTAAGTTGAAATTTTAGATCGCGGCTCATCTTGGTTTTAAGGGATTCCTGACGGGTATCATTTTCAAGTTATACGGGATGCAGATTCTAGATTTAAGATTAGTTTGGAATCCAGGATGGCTGATAAAAATTTTGAAAGAAAAGATCGGCGTAAATATCATTTTCGAGTAATGCACGGATGCAGATTTCAAATTTTGTGGCTAAATTTGGAGTTCAAGAGGGCAGGGTTGGCTTTGGAGAAGAAGAGGTCGCGGCTATCGTATTCGATTAGCTTGTGATTGTTTATTTTGAATTACGATATAGATGTGGGGGGGGTAAAGGCGACGATGTTATGACAGCGTGAAGGCAGTTGCAGTTGCGGGAGCGGAATTTCAAGCACCGATTGAATACTAGTTATTGAAACTTACAGGTATTTTATGAGAGCGAAGAGATGGAGTTCATAATAAAGGAAAGGAGATGAGGGCCGTGATCGTCTAGTGGTTAGGACCTTACGCAGTTATAATTATTCCGGCTTAAATTTATCTCAAGCATGGAATATGGTTATATATTTTGTCCACATGTTATGCGCTAGGTAGTGCATAAACAACGTTAAATATTTACATGAAATAATCCATTTATTACAGGTATATCTTAAGATGTATGATGCGTTTGTCAATACAATATTGACATCAGGCGTTAAATTTATGTGGGTCCTAATAGGGCGTGGGTGTAATCTTCATTTAGTAACCGGCGAATCTTACGTTTGCACAATATATGGTATTGGCGTAAGACTAATTTTAAACTTATGAATTATGTATTGCAATTTATCTGGTATTTACTACATAAATTATAGTATTACGAAAATTTGAGATCCAACTATAAAATTATTTAAGTTGTGAGAATGGGGAGCAGTTATTTAATTAATGACTGATAGGTAAATGGTAAATGGGATATGGCTTAAAATTTTGATATTTACGGGTTACTCTAGGAGGGTTAATTAAGTTTGACTTACTGTCTTTTATAATCTTCAAACATATGAAGGGCAGGTTAGTTGGCTGTGTGCGAATAGGGCTGTGCGGATCAATTAAAGCAGTAAAATTTTGTTTTGCAAAATAAGTAAAGTAGTAATATTATATTATCACTTTGTTCTACTCTTCATATCATAATTTTCTCGTCTTATAAAGTAAATGTAAATTCTCATAGCATATAACTTGGGAAGAACATTATATATCATTAATGTGGTTGTACTTTCGGATTCCGTTTAGTTGGTCTAAGTCGTGTTTAGGGCAAGGGGATTAATTAGGTTGGGAGGGTATATGTGTGTGTTCGTTGAGTTAAGAGATGTATGAGTCCGCATAAAAGGCAGCGTTGAGTGTGTGATTGTATGGTAATAATGGGCTTTTACCGACTGGCCGGAGTTCGCAGTGCAACCTAGGTTTGTTGGTACTGATTGATCTCTCCAAACCATTTTACACCGGTGTTTCCGCAGTTATAGTTTGGTTAGGTTAAAGTCATAAAATGACAAGGTCCTTGTGTGACTAACTGTGGCGACACTATACTCTACAGAAGCTAAGCTGAAAGGCTAAGCTAGTCTTATCTTCGTCCTACACATCTCTTCGTGGCAAGGATACTTCCGACACCATATTCTTCGGGATGATTTGTCAACGAACATTCATTCTGAAACTTAAGTAATAATATTTTAACTTCCATTACTGGGAATTTATCAGGAATTTCCTATTATATGTTAAGTAATTTGCAATGTCAAGATTACAATCTTGCAAGGGTTCAATGAACATGGTTTGTTGAAATTAAATTTAGTAAGGCTGTTATTCTTACACGATGGTGAAGTGTTGCATTTTGTATTTGAGTAATGCAAACGTATTTTATAGTAGTTACGACATTTCTACAGTAAAGCTGGGTGGGGCTTGGACGCATGTAGTCGGATTCTCTATTGGATGTCAAGGCACTTCCTAGAGACCCCACGGGGTTGATGAATGTTACTGTGTGCGACTGGGTCACGTTCGGTATAGAGATAGAGTATCATCGCGAACGACGATTAAAGTTAAAGTTTGTTTGATGTTTTGTCAGTATTATCACTATCGTTAATGGTTTGATGGTGCTGTCAGGACATTGAAGGGATTAATGCAAAATTAACCCAGTAGTTTATGAACAGTTTGCCTCTAGTGTGGAATACAGTCTGAAGTCGGATATCCTAGTCAAGAAGAAACATTCTCCACTGGGTTTGCTTGGTGGTTATCTGTGTACTCAGTGTTCTGCTGTTCGCATGGGGAGTTATTGTAATAACATAAACCGAGATATGTGGTCGAACCTGGATCCTTGGTAGCCAGAAGGTATCTGAGGGTTCGGGGTGTTAGTGCAACATCGTGGTCATTAGGATCTATTGGGCTCACAACCTAGTACTTTGTGCGAATGGGAGTATTCTGGGGAAGTTTTCTAGCGGCGCCGACCGAGATATGTGGTCTAACTTGAGTTTGTAGTGGCCAGGGGGCATCTGTGGGCTCAAGGTGAAGCTAGAAGATAATTATATTGTGTCATCGGCCGAGATATGTGGCCTAACTTGTACTGACGGAAGCCAGAAGGCAACTGGAGGTGCAAGGTGGTGCAGTATAGGGGTTTGTATTGCCAGCCGAGATATGTGGCTAAACTTGAGTTTGTGGTGGCCAGGGGGCATCTGTGGACTCAAGGTGGTACCGTAGGGATGGGTATGTGTGTCATCAGCCGAGATATGTGGCTAAACTTGTGCTGACGGAAGCCAGAAGGTGACTGGAGGCACAAGGTGATACAGGGGCTATTCTTCAACGTCCATCACCAAGCAAACGTAGTGGTTAAACATTCACACATCTAAAATACACTTGTTGGAGAGATCGATATATCAACGAATTGAAACTTCCCGAGTTATGGGGTTGGCATTTTTTGCAAATTATAATCATAGATTATTGGTCAGAATTAATTGGGAGAGTAATGTAAATAGACACAGCTAACAAATCTAGCCTTCAGTTAGAGTAATATTATATTTAAATTTGGTATAAAGACAGTAGGTTAACGAAATTATCTACTCAAAGTTATTTTAAAGATTTACCATTAATAGGTCGCAATTCCTTGTTTATTGCTTAGGTATGTTTTAGATTGTGATAATGCTTCGCTCAAAATCGTAGATTTCTCGCTGTGCATGATCATGGGGCAGAATGAGACGATCCGAGAGCTTCGCTCTCAGACTCAATAGTATCTAAGGGCGGAATTACTCTTTTAAATTGATAGATGTTAGCGTTGTGGGTTTCAGGTCCAAATATGAAGGGATTGAAGCTTTCATTCGTTATCATCCTGTTAATTATGTATGTAAATAAGTAAGATATAAATTGCGTTAGATGCTATTCTAGGCTAAAATCAAGACTACAATTAAAAGTGTAGAAAACTCGCGTTTCGTCCAAAATAATTGGTTTAAAACATACTTCAGCATACTAATTCAGTATTGTTGGATTAGTGTATCATTTAATGTGTGCTAGATCTAGATTTATAGATTCATAAATTAGAATAGTTAGGTTAGATTTTTTAGGAATGGATCGCTGGCCAGCAAGAAAACGCGTGGACGGACGCGCGAGCTGCAGAGACATTCTACCCGCGAAGTCGAGAAAAGTGCTTATCGATCGGCACTGTGGGGCGAGGAACGCTCCCTGGAAAATGGGCCTTATACCCTTTTTGTTAAGGTATATTTTCAGATGAGGAGTCGGATTAGTGGCGTGATCGTGTTAGTGTTGGCTATAAATACCCCGGCGGGCCGAGGAGCGTTTCACTTTTCTATGGGACGTCGAAGCGAGATCACGCTGCAGAAGGCAAAGGCGGCCAGGCTAGGCTGACCTCTGGGCGCGTACTACTTCGAGGCGGAACAAGGCTGGTCACTGCTGGGCTGCATTACGGCTGTTGCTGAGAGGAATTAGAGTTTGGTAAGGTCGCAAATGCCTTTGCGATCGTCTGGTGAGATTGAATATTTTATTTTAAAGTGTGACTAATCATAGTGAATTCTGGAATTTCTTAGGGAGTAATTATCTTGTGCGCACATTGTCTTGAATTGAGTGATTAATATTTAGGCAATATCTTTCTGCTCGTGAACTGATATGATCTTATATGATCACGTGTGTATTTTGAATATGTGGCGATCTAATAGGTTTATCACCTAATAAATGCACTTAAGACATCATCATATTAGGATTCCGTATACTCCCATGAAATAAAGTGAACACTTATTATAATCTAGTCATTGCAATCGACGCGGCCTGTTACTGTTACAATGGTAAATAATTCCTAATTGTATACCAGTATCTAGTGGTTAATTGTAGGTACAAATGAGGGAAATCTTTATTAAAATATGTGCTAATATTATATTGTAATTTATTTATGGAGGCGCGGGTCACCTTTTGCTCGGGGCGTCAAAGCGGGAAGAGGACATGCTGAACCAGGGACCCTACAGGTCGCTGAGACAGGCCGGTACGTGTCTGTACTATTAAGAGATTAAAATCTGGTGAGTGACCTTTATAATCACTGTATTGAATGATTCTGAAACTTATTAATTTGTTTTTGGGGACTATTATCTAACCATGTCAACGTTATCATAATTGTATTTGTGTGTCGTAATCTAGTTCTACTGTATATAGTTGGGGAATATGCTAGATAAAGTACGAGCGGTTTATGTATAGGTTATGAACGGATCTAGGTCATTGGTTAAATAACTGACAATATTACAGGAATGTTGTTTTGTTCTACATATATATTACTAGTTGATTTGTCACTGCGATATGATTGGGTTCCGTGCGCGCCCACGAGATAAAGTGATCAATTATTATACGACAACCTAGCTATAGCAATTGACTCGGTCCGTGGTACGCGTTACACTATGAGGATAGATTGTTAAGATGCGGATTAAGCGACAAATATTACCACAAGTTCATATTAATATCCGGTGGTTAGTATAGGTGCTGATGGGTGGTTAATTTACTAGATTAACGCAACTGAATAAAGTAGTTATATACACTCGTGGCTGTGTGCTCGGTGTCGAGACAACCATATCCACAGGGCACATTGAGGACCCTGGCCACACGAGAATTCTCCCGAAAGGGGCTTCTTAGTCAGCAGAGATGTGCCCGCACTAGAGCGCCAGTCATAGATGTGTAGACAGAGTGAGTGGCTGAGAGTCTTCAATCTTGCAAATTGAGGGACCTCACTGGTCGAGCTGCTGTCTTAGTTCTAACAACCCTCTTAACAAGGGTTACGGTTGTGTTGGTTTATGAAGTAATCAGATGTACTTATAGATATATTGTGTGGAATTCCTTGAATGAATGAATCTAGCGTAGTAAATTAGTTATGTACACCTGTGGCCGAGAGCTTAGCGTTGTGGACAACCATATCCAAAGAGCACATTGACGACCCTGACCAATACGAGAATTCGCCCGTTAAGGGGTTTCTTAGTCAGTAGAGATGATGATCGCGCTTAGGCCTCCGTCACGGATGTGTCAACGAAGGTAAGGTTGGTGAGACCTTTCAGTCTTGCAAACTGAAGAGTTTCGCTGGCCAAGCCGTCGTTTTGCTTTAACCGAAGCTTCTTACCGTGAAGCTAGCTATGTTGATTTTACAAGGGAATCCAACACTTTCGCTTTAGTAACGTCAATAATTAAGTAGGTATCTTCTTAGGTGGGGTCGTTATTATCGGGATCTCAACAAAAGTATCGCAGTGGGTTGGTAATTAATTATCATTCGTCAGTTCAACTGTGCATTGTCGTATATTTAACATTGTTCCGACTATAAAGTGCCTTTGAGTTGATTGGGTGAGATTGGTTGCTAAGACACTGTGTTACATCCATTGAGATATTTTGGGGATGAATTGTATTATAAATTGCTTAGGAAAAGTCAGTACTAATTGGTATTAGATTTGATAGAAATAACGATAGGGTAGGCGGAATCAACAGATGAGGTGGGATTACTAGCGAGTACGAGCAGCCGCGAGCGAGCGAGAGGCGAGCGCTACAGTTCGCTAACAACTCTAGGATTCATCGTTAGGGAGAATCGATATTACACTAGACATTACGCCATTCATGTACCTGTAAGTAAAACATGCACTAATATTCTATTTCAATAGACTATCATCACATCATCATCAATATCTTGACTTATGATTATTTTCATTATTATATCATCGCATCATCATCAATATCTTGACTTACGATTATTTTCGTTATTATATCATCGCATCATCATCAATATCTTGACTTCTTCATGATTATTTTCATTATTATATCATCGCATCATCATCAATAGAGACCCCATCATGGCCAACACAGGTTGACCACTATTGTATTGCGAGTCTGTTTAAAGGGCGTCACCTACCACATAGCGTAATTTATCACTTCCCACAACTTAGTATAATAAGGAATTTATGCCCACTTTAGCCTCCATAATTGTGCATCACTTAATGAGACTACTGAATTGTAAATTAATTCTAAGGAACTAGTATAATTGTCTTACTTAAGTTATAGGTTCTACTAAAATGGGGTTAATGTACAACTTCAATTAACGTGTAACTTTTTCCCTTTATAGAAATACAAACTTCATACTTCTCGAAAAGGGCCTGGGTCTATTCGCACAACGCGGAGCCTGGCCACTAGACGAAATCACACGCCAAGCCACTTCACCAGCGCGAATCACGTATAGCTTAGGTCTTAATAGGTCTTCGAGGTTAGGTTCCAGAGATAATAAATTCTAGGTTAGATTACGGCATTGTAGGCCTGGAGTCGGACGGTTTTTTATTTGACCGAATCTCTTTCCGTCCGGCAATATCCTAGGAGATGATTTGGTCTGTTAAAGTACTCAAGCTCGATTACTTTAACATAAATAACGAGAGATTCTGTAGCTGTAGGATAGATTTACCTAGACTAGAATAAAACCCAACCTTTCTAGTAGGATCGGCCGGAACTAACTCGGTTTTTCTATTCGCTTTGGTACGAGTTAGTATTTATAGGAACAAAGTGGATATCTAGTACAATCGAGTCTTGATTTTACTGGATTAATTAATCAAAGGTTCTTTAGCTTCAAAACAAACAAAATTAATTTGATATTTCTATGGTAAATAAATGATTTATTTTCTCGCTTACTATCTGTTTAATTTTATTCAATAGCTTTTCCTTCAGGTAGGATTCCATTTTCAGACGACTAGAAGCTTCTCAGGAGCTTCAGCTTTCAGCTAGGGGTTAATTTAAGTTCAGAATACAAAAACATAAAAAGACAGCCATTTAAGAGGTTGAATCGTTACAATATCTTTTTATGATTTGAATTATATTTTGTAATTTTTACTTTATTACAATCATTTGATGGTTTACTATCCATTTAGCAACACGACGTTATCATTTTTAACACCACGCAACAAGCCTATTGAATGTATGAAAAAAATTACAAGTTTCTATGGAATTACAGCTGCCGTCGCCATATTTAACGTTGATCGGTGTAATCGAAAGTTGGTGCAAACAGCAGGTCGATCACGTAACGCATTGTGCGAACGTCGGGTAGGTCTAAATGTCACTTTTTATATGGAAAATTGACAGTTTAATTGTACCGACGCGCGTTCGGAACGTTACGTGATACCCCTCTGGCCTAACTCAGTTGCGGCAAATAAAAAAAGTGTAAATATGACAAGGACAATGAATAAGATATCCCTGTCTGGCAGATTTATTGAGATTTGTACAAGCAAAACTCACTAAGTAATAAATACCTACTTAAATCAGAGGTCAGTGACAGTTTTGGTAACTACCAAAAGTGTCACTGCTCTTCAAAACCTCATATCTCGGTATACGTAGTCGATATCGAGGTGACTTTTGCTTGTCACCCGACGATATCACCATCTCGCTCGGTCGTGGTATTATTAGTACTATAGTGTGCCAATAAAGCGTTATTTGCAAATAAAATTATTCAGTACAATCGTGCTTATATTCACGAAAAACTCTTCTTATTGGCGGTCACGTACTGCGCACCAAACATTACCTCTTTTAAACGCCTGAAATTGTTGTCGTTGTCCGAATATTATGTGCGTGACATATCATAATAAGCTGAGGTTTATCTTTGAAGCTTTTTGGGTACATTTAATTGTCATTATCCCATAGCAAAGTGCGGTCGTTAGAAGTCACATTTATAACCAAAACTCGTACATTATTTCTCGGTACCAAGTTAATATATCGTATTGGAGTGTCCTAATCGGACCTTAATTTGATTTGCGTGCAGAATGGACCCGATAAACCGCTTAGTAAAGGCAAAATGAAATTTATGGTCCCGTGGATAACTCCGCAAAAAGGGCTATAATAAATCTTCTCTCTAACTTAATAAAATCTTGTTGAGCGCTTTATCTGAGTCTGTGACCGCAGACTTTTTGAATATTCTCCTTAAAGTGACGCGCACGTCTGTTAAGTGGTCCCTTTGTTTCTCAAAGAATTGTACGAGGAAGTCATACTAGTATTTTCCTTACCCATGAACTTGTCATGTTCCTTCATAGTGAGGATTTTTTTTCGATAACCAAAAAAATATTGACTTACACATAAAAAAAATACCATCGCACATCAAAACCGAACTTTTATGAACGTTCAGTATTTAAGCTATGCAAATCAGTGTTTTTTTAAGTTGGTTGTTTTTTTCTGGATGTGCCTTGAAATACTACTATTTTGTAAGTAATAATAGGGTTGCATTGCAAAAATGTGACGACAGTCCTTCCAAGCTTTAAGGTAACCGTGCTAGTCCACGAAGTTGCTTTAGTGTATGACATGGGCAATGGGCACTTTATGGCAAAGCAATATCTTTCTTCATTCGAATTTAAGCCATGTCACTTTGACATAAAGTGCCCATGTTAAACACTAGTGCATCATCAAGGACTAGGACGTTTAAGTACCTTATATTAACTTGTCTTGTTAGCTCGTTACTATGTGAGGGTGAAATCTAGCAACTGAATTTGAAAGCATTTATAATTTATATTATTAACAGATTGAGATGAAAGTTTTCATGCTTATGTAAGTTCGGTGACAAGACGATATTATGGCACCACCGAGCTGCTTAAAGGATGACTCACGCTCGAACGGTCCGTTTTCTAAGAAAAACGACGGCGTTTTTGCGCGACCGAGGCATACCCAACCAGCAAAAACTAGTTGTATAAAGGTCCATAGAACGTTTCGTAAACTCTATTTGGTGTCAGTCATCAGTGCTATAAGAGGCATAAGAACTATTACAAACCCCCGGTTTGGCGTAATTATATTTCCATTCTGTGATATAGTAGAACTATAAGCGGAACGATTTGGGTCTATAAAATGGATATAATGGTGAAGCATATGTCAATTTGTTGATATACGCGATATCGTGACGCTTCTAATAGTGTTTATTTTTGTACTGTAGTAGATTCTGGTTTCGCAGTTATATCTCCATTCAGTGACATAGTGAAACTATAGCAGTGTCAAGCGGAACGATTTGGGTCTATAAAGAGGATATAATGGTGACGCATATGTCAATTTGATGATATACGGGACACCGTGACGCAAATATTGTGCTTTTTAGGGTCCCGTACCTCTCTCTCTCTCTCTCTCTCTTCCCAGCTATATATCCCACATGGTGGTGGGGTCAGCTTTCCTCGTCTTACTTCTCCACTTCGCTCTGTCCTCGACATCGGTTTCGGATAACTTGCTCTCTCTTATATCTCTTAGCACTACATCCTTCCATCTTGTTCTGGGTCTGCCCCTGGATCTTCGACCAGAGACGGAAAGTTGTAGTGCCAAGTTACCAAAATAGTTTGGTGGCCTCCTCTTCACATGACCATACCATCGCAGCCGGCTTTCTTGGATCTTATCGGCGATGTCACGGACGCCCAGGCTTCCTCGTACGTACTCGTTGCGGATTTTATCGAGCCTGGTAACGCCGCACATCCACCGTAACATCTTCATTAGGGTCCCGTACCAAAAAGGTAAAAAAGGAACCCTTATCCCTTAACTCTGTCCGTCTGTCCGCATGTCCGTCTGTCCGTCCGTTCGTCTGTCACAACGTTAAATATCTCAGGAACTACTTAAGCTATCAATTTGAAATTTGCAACAACTGTTAAAAGGGTTAAGACAAGTGTATGGAAAATGAAAAAAATAAATAAACATTTTTATTTTCTGTTTAAATGACGAATATAATGGGGATTAAAAAATCAAAGTCAAAGTAAATAGATCAAATGGGGTATCATATGAAAGGGGTTAGGTTGCACTTTCTAAAACCGTTTTTATTTTTTTCTAAAGTGGTTAAATTGTGATTTATTAAGGAAAATGTAGATAAAAATACCACCCCCCCTTATCTCCGAAGTTTGCGAAGCGTTAATTCTGATATAATTACATGTGATTAAGAGTAACATAAATAATACAGGAAAAATAAAACAATATCGCTATCTAGCTTATTTTTTTTATTTATCAAAAATAATTTCTTAATTAAATTTGTAATTTATTTACTTTTGTATGAAATTTTATATCTTCAAATTCCTATCAGATTACCGGTAAAGTCCCTTCTTTCAAATAAAAAATAAATAATCGAAATCGGTACCCGTGATAAAAAGCTATCGCTGATAAACAAACATACTAGGTTATAAGTTGTTAGTACCAAAATGCAGAAGGCGCTTTGCAACGGTAACTTCTACTATGAGCTGTTTAAGATTGTTCAAGAATGAATGGGGTCCTGACATTGACGGGTATGGTGTATGGAAGTTTTTACGGACCCTCGGTGCGCGAAGTAGACATTATTAGTATTCATTTCACGTCCAGGAGTGCAGCAATTGTGCAAGTAGGTTAAAAAATACAGTTTTATGTGTGTTTTAAATAAAAAGGACTCCAAAATATTATCGTGGTAAGTAGGAATTTATTAACTTGATATATTTATTTGATGAATTATTCGTCCCCTATATTCTGTACACAACGACATGCGCACGCAATTTAACTGTTAGACTACTACTTATTATGTTTTATGAAGGATTTTCAATGCGCCATCGTTTTACCTCCTATACTAAAAACCCTTTCTTCAGTAGGTTATACAGGGTGTAATTTCGTAAAGTGTACATAATAAAAGGAGAGAAATTTCAGCCAATTTTATCGGTGAAACTGTGTAATGTTTTTTTCTAGTAATTTTTTTTTACAGAATTTTTAACATTTTAGTAAAACTCGGGCAGCACACCTAATTCAGACGATATAACGTTTGATCCAATGGTGTTAAATCAAATTAAAAATGCAGAGTATGCACAAGGAACAGGGTAATAATTATTAATAACAATTGAAAACCAACCATAAGAAAAAATCCGCAAAAGAAATTATTGTTTTTGAAAAATGGCTACCAAAATTTCGAATTTTAAAGGAAAAACCCAATTTCCTAAAGAAAACGCACATTTACTTACCATTTTTTTTTGCTTAGGATTAATCCTCACTTAATTTCGATTCTAAACCCGTTTTCAAAATGTTTCCGACTTTGAAAAATACCACGCAAATGGGTGCGTAAATCTAACCATGCGTGCGTGCGTTTTCTTCAGGAAATTGGGTTTTTCTTTTAAAATTCGTAATTTTAGTAGCCATTTTTCAACATCAATATTTTTTTTGCGGATCTTTTCCTCTGGTTGGTTTTCAATTGTTATTAATAATGAATAACCTGTCCCTTGGTAATACTCTGAATTTATTTTCATTTTAGCACCATTGGATCAAAAGTTATACCGTCTGAATTAGGTGTGCTACCCGAGTTTTACTAAAATGTTAAAAATTATGTAAAAAAAATAATAATGACAAAAAAAAAATTACACAGTTTCACCGATAAAATTGGCTGAAATTTCTCTCCTTTTATTATGTAAACTTTATGAAATTACACCCTGTATAAACTACTGAAGAAAGGGTTTTTAGAATAGGAGGTACAGTTCCTGAGATTACCCCCAACATACAAACTTACATTTCACAGACACAACAGATTACAACTCTTTATTATTAGTATCGGCACAGATCAAAGAATACTGAATCGGGGACCGTTTATATAATAATATTTTACCGGTAATAGTTGCATTTGACTATTTATACCGCTAAATTGTTTAATCCTAATTTATGTTTTCCAGTATTAAGTCATATCGTTTTGATAAATTACTATTTATATAACCTACCTATTATCAAAATATAATTAACTGAACCTGAAATAATTTGGATGGTATTCAAGTCAGGTCAGGTCCCCGGCATCCGAAAAGAAAATTTTGTAATCGAGTTTCGTTTTCTACATGTTTATACTGGAAATTAGGCGGAGCCTATCGGCACCTACGGCATTGTACTAAGAAAGGTTAACAAAGGCGTCTATAGGGTTCACGACAATTAATGGATTTCATTAAACCGCATTCTTCTCCCAACATCTCGAATAAGGGAAAATAAGTTTGTATATAAACTTTTCTGAAGTAAAAAAGAACATGGAAAGTAATATTGACATCAATAAAAAAACCAAAGTTGACACAATACGTCTATCAGTTTTTGTAAATAATTATTGTATAGTTTAAAACATTGTTTATTTTTTATTTTCTTAATTTACTCAGTGTTGTATCCATATGTGGCCGACTCAACATTTATAATTTCTCATGCTGAAGGACTTAGTACAACAGGTTTGAGTTTAATTCTAGTTTATAATTTTACATTGTCACCTCGAGTCAAAACAGGAGTTACGTCACGTGACGTCACGCAGCCAAAGTCACGTGTTCAGCGCACAGTAGTTTATTTATTTATTTATAGTTTAGTACATTACCGATAAAAAATGAAAAAACGAAGACCTTATTCCAAATCTACAGCATGAGACGAATTGAATGACATATCATTTATTAAAATCGGACCATAACTATAGATCTGATGGCATGTACAAAAATCGGCCTCGCGTAATAAAAACATAGATAGATAGATTAATAATGAAATGTACTATTGTCATTGCTCATAACCCAAGAAGTAGCTCCGACACTCTTATTGGCTAACAAAAGTACCAATGACAAGATTTTCGCCGCCATTACATGACATAAAAGTATTCACTCAAATTTGAAAACAGTGATAATCTATCGACAAAATTAAATTCCGACCCAGCATGGAAACTTGTTACAAATAACTGACGTATTAACGTCATATGATCTGTTAAAAAACCGGCCAAGTGCGAGTCGGACTCCTGTGTGTTGATAATTTTCCCGCCATCTTCACACAATTTATTTATTCGTATGGCATGGGTACAGTTCTTTACAAACTTATATTAAGACCATTGTGGGTTAGAACTGTATGTTGCTGCGAGGCTATTAGAATAAGCAGTGCAGCAGCCAGAAGTCGATTACTCTTTAGCACCACCCGGGGGACACGTGCAGGGAAACTGAGGGTAAATCTTCCTGCGGACGCGAGTATGTCGGAGTGTGGGCGTATTTTGGGATCTCGGGCATTGATAAAGACAACGATATTAAGTTTACAAGCTTTACTTCGGACTTCATTATAGCATTGTTACGAAAGTCATCTGAAATACAAGGAACTGGCAATTTCGGTTCGCAGGTTCCGTCACCCCAAACCATGTTCGCGTTTATTTCTCCATCCAGGAGAGCTTCCACCTTCTCCTCGACTTTTCTCTTCAATGACATTCAACTCAACCGACTATTGTTCTGTCTCTAATTCAAATAATACCCGTTATAGCCCTGTATTGGCGCACATTTCAATGATGACATTCGCAGGATTATAGTAAAGCACATTACAACCGGAGTTCCAAAGAAAGTAACAGAGGGCGCTGAAGGCAATATTCTTATCTCCGACACGGCCATCTTGACAATGTACGCGTCCCTGCGTACACCTGTAAATAAAAAGGTCTGGAATATCTAAATCCATCGCTCGGCCTACCTGAAATATGCGAAAGTTGCCCCTTTCTCTGACCAACTTAATGACGCTTAACAGTTGCATTGTTCACTAATTGCATTCATACGTACGTAAAACTTTAGCAAAATGAGAGTAGGTATAACAGTAAATCACTTAGACGCACGCTCAGAAACATATTAAGAAAAGTAAGTATAACTGTGAAGTGTCAAGTAACTAATCACAATTATGTCTGCGGGTACGTAAAACCTGCAGTAGTTTTCAACATCCACCCAATTTAAGTTATGCATGTGTATTTCCAAGTCTTAGTTGGCTATAATTTATAAAATAGAGCTGTTCAAAGCACTCTATGAAAAATAAGTTACTTTGGTTATATTTTACACAAGAAAGAGTTATCGTAAAAAGAATTTAAAATTTCATGCGCTTTTGAAAGATACGTTCCTTACAAAAAAAAATGTTCAACCCATTAATACCCCCAAAACTACACACCTTTTTGACTCTATTTATGTAATACTCGTAAAGCCGTAAATTTCTATATCTATACCAATTTTAAGCTTCCTATGTCATACGGTCTTCGGAAAAACGGGCTGTAACAGACGGCCTCCGACTCCGAGTGATCGCATAAGTGTTCCGTTGGACCAACTTTGGTACGGAACACCAAAAAACGACGCCCTAAGGGACGCAGTAGGACCTACCCGGTGTGGTTTATGAATGATATCATTGTGAGTTGATAGGCTAAGGTGGGAAATTGCTCGTCTAAAGTTGATAGGCGTTAGCGTTATGAATTTCAGGTTCAAATATTAAAGTTTTGAAGCTTTTAATAATTATTATTCTATTAAATGCATATAGCCAGAATTAAAATACAATGAAGAAAAGTGGATTTAAATACTGAAACATTGTGTAAATCTTTTAATTTGCATAGGTGAGCTAAACTCTTTAGAAGCAAATAAATAATACGTTTTTCATATATAATAAGGCCTCAATTATAAGGTTTTAGTTAATGTATGTATAGCAAAGCTGATGTTTAGTCAACCTGAAATCATGAAATTGTAATATATCAGGACTTGATTAATCCAACCTCAAAATATTCAATTGTAACAATTTTTCTTAGTTTTTTGCCACTGTATTAAAAAACGTCGTTCGATACACGTGGAAAAGTAAAAAGCACTAGTGCGCGAAAACCATCTTTCCGCACGCTAAACAGCTACGTAAAGTAGTAATTTTTGAGCAACTATATTAAAAAAATATTATCGATCGACACGGCTTGGTGAGGTATTGTTATGGGTACATGGGAGGTGTGTACATGCAGGCTTACTCTGACGACGGAGTATTATTGGTGAGAGGAACGGTCCTAAACGTCATAAGAGACATAATGTACAGAGGCCTCAAAGAGGTGTTACGATGGTGCAGAGAGAAAGGGCTGGATCTAAATCCAACGAAGACGAAACTGGTGTTATTCACTAACAAAATGAAGAAGGTCAACATGAAACCGATAGAGATACAGAGCAAAGTACTAGAGATGGTGAAGGAGGTAAAATATCTTGAAGTGACACTGGATAGTACACACACCCACATTACGGAGCAATCGGCGAAAGCAATTAGAACACTATACCAATGTAAAAGGGCAGTGGGAAGAAGATGGGGACTGAGGCCCGAAATGATCAACCGGATCTATAGGGCAATCATATTACCCACGGTGCTATACGGAGCCGTAGTATGGTGGTATAGGGCTCGTATAAAAGAATATCAAAAGGAACTGAACAAGGTGCAGAGACTAGCATATCTGGTGTCTGTGTAAACAACATCAGCTACGCGGACGATATGGTGCTGCTGAGCCCAACGATGAGTGCACTAAAAAGGCTTACGACGATATGCGAATTGTATGCATCCAGACATGGGTTATGCTACAATGTTAAGAAAAGTGAATATTTGATCTTTAAGGCCCTCGGTAAACGTCCTGAAAAGATACCGGATAATGTGCCAGCTGTTATCTTTAATGGCTTTCCGCTGCGAAGGGTATACAGTTTAGGTATCTAGGGCATTACCTTACCGACGACCTTAAGGATCAAATAAACATTGAAAGAGAACGCAGGGCACTGGCGGTGAGAAGTAACATGTTGGCTCGCAGGTTTTCTCGTTGTTCCACCCAAGTAAAAATCACCCTTTTCAAGGCGTACTGTCAGAGTTTTTACACGAGTAGCCTGTGGCTTAACTGTACTCAACAATCGCTTAGAGCCCTCAAAGTCCAATATAACAATGGATTTAGGGCACTGTTGAGGCTGCCCCGCTTCTGTAGCGCATCACTAATGTTTGCCGAAGCTCGCACCGATGATGGGTTTGATGCCATTGTACGGAAGAGAGCCGCTTCACTGGTGCGTAGGATGCGGAGCAGCACCAATAAAATTTTAGAAATGTTTGCTGCAAAACCTGATTCCCCCATTTACCTTCGTGTCAACAATTTGATGATTGCCAATGGAAAACTGGTTGGCAATCATTAAGTTGTTGACGCAGGCATTGTGTACGTAAAATACTGTACCTACTTACCACATACAGTATAAGTTAAATTTAATTAGTAGTTTTAGTGTTTAGTTTAGTTAATAATTATATTCTAACAATAGTGTCGTAAGATTGTAATTACTAACCAATGGATCATCAGTTATCTGAATAAATAAATATTTATTATTATTATATCTGATGGTGACGGGGGCTATGAGAACGACCCCGGCACAAGCCATGGAAATACTGCTAAGCATGAAGATAATGTGAATTGAAGTAGACAAAAGGGCCATGGAACAGTTGTACAGAATGAAATTATGTAAAGAATGGAGAGGAAGCTGTGTGGACAAAGGACACGCGCTGATACAGGAGGAGGCGCTATCGAAGTTACACATGATAATGGCCAATAACGACCTTATAAAGAGGCAGGAGATATTTGACAAGAAGTGTAGAATACACATAGGAGACAGCTGGAAGGTAGACTTCGAGCACCCAATGACAGTCTGCTTCACAGATGAATCAAGAAAAAAACTAGGCAGGACAGGTGTGCTAGTGTTTTCCAAGCAGAAGTGTGCGCGATAACGAGATGCGCATAGATTAAAGGAGAGACGATGCAAAAGACTGAGAGTGTTGTTATATATACGTATAGTCAGGCAGCATTGAAGGAACTCTATCAGCGACATCGATACGAATACATATATGTACCAGTGTGTAACCGCCATACGATAAATAAATAATTGAAGGCAACGGTAACATCCGCTTTAGTGAAAGAATGCAAGGAAGAGCTTAACAAGATAGGAGAAGCCCCAGGTGTGACGGTGGTGTGGGTGCCAGGACATCAGGGGATAGTGGGCAATGAGAGAGCGGATAAACTGGCAAGGGAGGGCGCGGGAAGGGAGTTTATAGACCCAGACCGGTCCTTCCTTTCTCGGCTTAAGTCACACAGGCAACAAGATCAGGAGAGAGAATGGAGGGAGAAGCATCGGGATGTAGACAGACAAAGATGATGATAGAAGGTATGGATCACAAAAGGACCAGGTATCTGCTGAGACTGGGTAAGAGCAATCTGAGATTGCTGACTGGTCAATACTCTAAATAGACACTTAAAGATAATAGGTATAAGTAATGATGCTTCTTGCCCACACTATGGGGAGGAAGAAACGAGTAAGCATGTACATGCTTACTCAACTTGCTCGTACTTGCATGTACGGTGCCGCGTACATAACACATTCCGCTAGTACTAGCGGAATGTGTTATGTACGCGGCACCGCGGTTTAACACATTTGGTAAAGATTATGTTAGAGGAGCGGGTATTGAGGAATATCAACCTTAAAGATGTCCTTCTGTTCTGCAGGAAAACAAGAAGAATGGAAAAATTTGATAGGGGAACGCTGCCGGGACAGTAACCTTGAGCCCAAGTTTTAGGAAACTGGGCTGAATGACCGCGACGAGTGGTCGACTGCCCGCCTGTTTCCGGCCAGGCGTCTCTTCACAATATCAACAACATCAACATTGTTATGGGAATATATCATCAAATAGGGTTTAAATAAGGGTTGTTCTCAGGTCGAGGCCAAGTTAGGCTGGTTTTGGATACTAGGAAGAGTAAATAATCAGCGTGCGGCACTTGGACGGGTTTACTTTGTTACGAGCGCCAAGAAAACCACAACTACAAGCCGCAAGATACCCGGGTCGTTCATCGAGGGTCTACCTACTCCGGGGTGCTGAGCCTGGACATCCTACCAAGCACTACGGCGGGTTAGTACGTGTCAAAACAATCAAAAGAAGTATCCCTGGTGAGTTATTCTTACTTATTCTATTTTATGTGATTCTAAATTTGTATTATTGAAGTGATTTCGGGGAATTATTGGTTAACCATTTCAACGTTATCAGACTTGTATATGTGTGTTAATACTGTAGCAAGTTGTAAAAAAATAAGACTTCAACTTTTGTCTGTGATGAGAATAATGTACAGAGGTATTAAATAAATTAACTCGGTACACTTACCTATAATTGCTCGGATTTCAGTCGGACCAAGTCTTTGAATCTTCATGTCAAAGGTCCTCTTGTAGTGAGACTTGGGCTGGTGTGCCTATCAGGTGATTAGTTAAAATGCCATATCCTTTAACATCTTATATATTTCTGAGTAATAAAGTGTCTCTACTTTAAATTTAAGCGAATATTGATCGAGCAAACGCGATTTATATCTAACCGAACGCGGAGATCCCTCAAAGTCAACGACTCAACACAATGCAACCCGATAGCGACCTGGCCAGGAGTACGGCGGAGGTTCGGAAACAGTCACTGACTCAACGCCACAGTTGGTCGCTGGCGATGTCCTCACGCGTCAGCTCGCCCAAGCTGACGGGATACAGATAGTCGTGACGCGATGCGACGTCCCGTAGAGCACGTTGTCTCGCGGGTAAGTACCTCGCCATCGTGACCGGTACGGTCACGGCCGAACGGCGAACGGCGAGCGGCGGCGCTATCCCGTCGTGAGCGCACCCAGTCACGATCAGGGATCGGGACCGGGCCCCTGAGGTCTGCGGTACGGATGGATGGTGGAGCCTGCGTGAAGCACCTCGGAGTGCTGGCCTGCGCAGGTCGCCTTGAGGGCGTAGATTCCGCGGCGCTCCCTAGACAAGCGCGCAGAGGAGTCACGAGCCCACAGGCTCTGGAAGCTCGTAGCCTACGGTGGAATGGTAGACCGGCGTTGCCTTAATGCGCCATCAACGTGGCGCGCACGAATACGACGCACAACACTTTGTTGTACTCGCAACCACTGCCTACACAAACGCTAACATCATACTTGCGAAATTAAAACGTGTTGGACATCTTTTAATCAACCATGTGTTCGCCTTTTCAAAATGGCGGACCGGCAAAAACCCAGAAGCCGCGCGCAACCACGCGCCATGAAGTCAGAGGGCCTACCGCGAACGGCATTCGAAGTTTCCTCTCTCTGTCATACTTCGACGAGTTCGGACATAAGTGCGACAGAGAGGGAAAACTTCGAATGCCGTTCGCGGTAGGCCCTCTGGAATCTCTCTGTCATTCGTCCGGTCATCTTGTCACAGATCCAAATCCTGTCTACCGAAACTCCTTCGGAACGAAACGTTGGTATTAATTTGTAATGTCGCAAATCGCTATTAATTTAATTAATTATTATTTTATGTTACACATAAACTACTTCGAATAATATGTTTTTCAAGTTACTTATGAACTGTTTACTTTACTTATGAATTAATACGTTTAATACGATGACATTAAGCAAACTACTTTAAAACAAAAACGCGAACGGAACGTAGCGACAACTGACAGCAGCTGTCGACGTTTTATTTATGTTTAAAAGTTTAAATTGAGAATACCAAAGATAAATAAATAGCATAGATGGAGTATATTAAGTTGAACAAAGTTCCTTATCTAATACGCTCTTTACTCTAACGTCAAACTGTCTGTGTTGAAACGAGGTAGCATCATGTCTCCAACCCTATCTTCAAGCCGTGCGCCTCACTTAACCTCGGCGGCCATATTAGCTTGATAGGCAGCTGGATATCAAAGGCGTTGTCGTGTTTCGCTAATAATTTGTGGTTTTTTGTATCGAAAGTGATCTTTTGGTTAAATGTACGCATTTAACATTAAATATGGCGTGTGTGGTACAGGGTATAATCACCGAATGGGTGTACTAAGTGAAAATAATTCAAGTGCATCATTTCACTGGTAAGCTTTATGACATAAATATTGTTATTTTAATGTTTGTTAAGTATGAAATACCTGCAGATCTTATTGAATATTGATCACTGGAAAAGCATGTACAGTTTTTTGCATCAATTTTGCGTATTTGCATCAGCTTTACATTATTATTTCAATTATAAATAATGCAACCCGATATTTTGACACTTCACATACCACATCGTGTTGTACTTGAGATCCTACTAATAGTCCGGTGGCCGACTGCATGAAACCCTACGTGATAAAAAATAGAAGATGCCTACTCTGTAGGGGTAGCTGACTTTTAGTCACTTCAACTGCTCTTGGTCGGCCGCGGCTTAACTTGGCAAATTTTGCGCAAATGGTAAAAAAGTAGTACAAAAATTCATCGAAAAAAACGTCATCGAAAAATAGAATGGACAACTCCACATTCCTCTTTTCCGTCGCTCTTCGCCTGGGAGTGACCTGCGTTGCCCCACATCGCTGTCGCTGTGGTGACCGAGTCGACCAGCTCGGCCACCATGGTCTATCCTGCTGCAGAAGTGCAGGTCGTGCACCTCGACATGCTAGCCTGAACGATATCATCCGTCGGGCCCTAGCCAGTGCAGGAGCACCTGCCATCTTGGAGCCATCCGGTCTTGCCCGAGATGATGGCAAAAGGCCCAACGGTATGACCTTCGTGCCATGGAAGATGGGACGGCCTTTAGTATGGGACGCGACATATGCCGACACCCTAGCGCTCTCCCATCTCCGTGGCACCTCCGTGAAGGCTGGCGCTGCAGCCAACTCGGCCGAGCTCCTCAAACGGCGCAAGTATGCAAACATTAACAGTGGTTGCATATTTGAGCCGTTTGGGGTTGAGACCTTAGGACCCTGGGGGGAAAGTGCCGACAGGGTCTTTAAAGAGTGCTCGAAGCGACTCGCCGAAATAACGGGTGACCGGAGGGCTGGCTCATACCTCGCACAGAGGATAAGCATTGCCATCCAACGTGGCAATGCTGCCAGCCTTTGGGCACGTTGCCCAGCGACGGCGAACTGGGGCAAATATTTTATTTGTAAGTTATTTTATTTTATAAGTAGTTAAGTTTTAGATATAAGTTATTTTATTTTATAAGTAGTTTAGTTTTAGATAGGTATAGTTTTTTCAAATATTCAATTGTTATTAAATTCTTATTATTTTTTTGATAAAATGTAGCCGAATGAAACTTGTATGGTAGGATAGCTGCCTTTGAGGATAGTAAAAAAAAGTGGTCGAAAGTGGTCGGCCAAATCCAGTGTTGGCAGGTTCCTGTGTCCGACCGAATTTGTGGTACCACGTGACTGCTGCATTTTACGTCATCGAAAAATGGAATGAAAAAAACGGATTATAATAGCTAAGTTAAATCTGTTGACGTATGTCTTGATCGGCCTCACCTTAGCCTGGCAGTTTTTGCAGTCCGACCACATTTATAAAAAAAAATTGCTTGTTTCAAGTATTGAAAATATGGTTTTTTTATTGCTTACACTAAACTAATAATGTTGAATTTAATAAGACTATCGCAATATACTGCCGTGCTTTTTTAAAAGGCAGTCTTTTTCATATAATTTAAATTTTTGACTGCCTTTTTAAGAATCACGGCAGTATAGTCATAAGTCATAACCATGCCGATCGACCGGTATCTGCGAGGCCGCACGTACCGGCGTTCGGCTACATCTACTTGGGGTCGGCTTCATCTACTTGAGGTCGGCTACATCTACTTGAGGTCAGCTACATCTACTTGGGGTCGGCTCCATCTACTTAACGTCGGCTGCATCTACTTGAAGTCGGCTACATCTACTTGGGGTCGGCTCCATCTACTTAAAGTTGGCTGACACTGTGGCGTTTGTACAAAAACGCCACTGTGTCAGTCCGACTCCAGGATGCGAACGCGAAACCTATTCTGCTGCAGCGTGGAGTCAGTCAAGGAGATGTTGTTTCCCCAAAACTGTTCTACGCTGCACTGGAGGATTTTTCAAGACTCTGGACTGGAGAATGCAGACATCAACGACGAGTACATCTCTCACCTTCGGATTTATGACAATTTAGTAGTCTTGGCCGAGACCGTGGAGGCCTTAAGTACGATGCTCGATGACCTCAGTGAAGTTTCCGAGCGAGTCGGTCTAAAGATGAACATGGATAAGACGCTTTACGCTCAGAGTTGTAGACGATTATATATACCTCTGACAGACTGTCCAGTTCCAGCCTGTCAGCTCGGTTTGACCAGTGTGTGTCCTGAAATGTAGTCGCTCACTATGGGCCTCAATAGAAGGCTAGAAGTCACTCAAAGGGCAATGAAGATGGCTATGTTGGGAGTTTATCTGCGTGAAATAAATAGAGCTGATCCCAAGTAGATGTAGCTGAGCTCAAGTAAGATGTAGCCGACCTCAAGTAGATGAAGCTGAGCCCAAGTAGTTGTAGCCGACTTCAAGTAGATGGAGCCGACCCCAAGTAGTTGTAACCGACCTCAAGTAGATGGAGTCGACCTCAAATAAATGGTGCCGACCCCAAGTACCTAGATGTACTTAACTGACTTCAAATAGATGGAGCCGAACCCAAGTAGTTGTAACCGACCTCAAGTAGATGGAGCCGACCTCAAAGAAATAGAGCCGACCCCAAGTAGACGTAGCTGACCTCAAGTAGATGTAGCCGACCTCAAGTAGATGAAGCCGACCCCAAGTAGATGTAGCAGAACGCCGGTACGCGCGGCCTCGCAGATACCGGTCGGTCGGCATGGTTATGACTTATACCTACTGCCGTGATTCTTAAAAAGGCAGTCAAAAATTGAAATTATATAAAATTGTATGAAAAAGACTGCCTTTTAAAAAAGCACGGCAGTATATTGCAATAGTCTTATTAAATTAAACATTATTAGTTCAGTTTAAGCAATGAAGAAACCATATTTTCAATAATTCGAACAAGCAAATTTTTTTTATAAATGTGGTCGGACTGCAAAATTGCCAGGCTAAGGTGAGGCCGACCAAGACATACGTTAACAGGTTTAATTTAACTATTATGATCCGTTTTTTTCATTCCATTTTTCGATGACGTAAAATGCAGCTGTCACGTGGTACCACAAATTCGGTCGGACACAGGAACCTGCCAACACTGGATTTGGCCGACCACTTTTTTTTACTGTCCTCAAAGGCAGCTATCCTACCATACAAGTTTCATTCTATTTTTCGATGACGTTTTTTTCGATGATTTTTTGTACTACTTTTTTGCCATTTGCGCAAAATTTGCCAAGTTAAGCCGCGGCCGACCAAGAGCAGTTGAAGTGACTTAAAGTCAGCTACCCCTACAGAGTAGGCATTTTCTATTTTTTTATCACGTAGGGTTTCATGCAGTCTGCCACCGGACTATAACATCGATAACATTTGATAGTGAGTTACTGTTACTATACGTTTTAGTGTTTTTTTTATATAAATAGGTTTCCGGCTGATTTAGAATTAAGAAAGGAATGGGTCAAAAATATAAACAGAGGCGAGGAATGGAGTCCTACACAATACTCAAGGATATGCTCTGCACATTTTGAAGAATCCTGTTTTAGTCTGGGATACACTTGAATAACTCTCCATTCGCATGCAGTGCCAACAATAATTGTTAATCATCCCTTATCATGTCAACCGTGCGTACCAACAAGTGTTCAGATTATACAAGTCATATGCACAAAAGTCCTAGTACGTCTAAGACTTATTTAGCTAGTCTGGTGTGATTTATTCAAACAAGTAGCAAACAATATCAACATGAACAAGTCAAAATTTGTCAAAGTGCTCATTTGTATTGATTTAACCAGACAACACTTTCACAATGTTCGCAGTTTTTATAACAAACTTGTATTGATTAAAGGTTTATAATGTTTGCAAGTTTTATAAAATTTGCAAGTGATAATTTAATAAACAAAAAATATGAACTACATACGTCTTTTAATTTTTCCGCGTATACCCTACAGTAGCTGCCATAAGTATCAAATTAAGGCGAGACACGTTCAGATCGATTCGTTTTGCTGCAAATTTGTCGGATTGTACTGTTTATTGAACAGGGCCCAGATGCACCATCCTCCTAGCGTTATTCCCGATTGTGCCCCAAAGGGCCCCGCCCGGGGCCCGCTTTGACACCTAATCCCAAGATTTGGCATAGGCACTAGTTTTACTAAAGCGACTGCCATCTGACCTTTTAACCCAGATGCACCATGCGCAATACCATAAGAATTCGCCAAGCTAGTCAGGAGAGTGATATTTTGGACCAGTAAATCCAGTTTATTTTATTTTATGATTAAATATTTTATCGACAAAAGCTTACTATGAAGATTACACAACACTAGTCGTGATGACATCTGTCAAATATATAGTTGAGAATTTAATCCATAAATGGGTCCATTGCACCATTAAGAGGGCGCTCGTTTTTTGGTCAGGAATAAGCGAGAATGACGGATTTTTGACGTTGTAATTCTAAGAAACGGAGAGCTTTTTCTAGATCCTGATTACTTATTTGCATAGGTAAACTCCTCATATTGGTCCTAGCCGCCTCCAATTTACGAATTACTGAATACTTTAACCGAAAATACCCGATTACCGACAGTAGTTTTCTGAAGAGAGCGCAGAGTCATAAGTTTGAGCCCCTAATACTCCATGATGTTATATGAGAACCTACTTGTTTTTTTCTATTTTCACTAGCGTAATATGTTGCCATTGCGCCTAGCCGCCTCGAATTTTCCTTATTCTGCACGTATATATATGTAAACTGTTCTCAATTACACCATATTTGTCAACAAAACCTTACTGAAAACTCAAGGATTTTCTCATTATTGTTGAATTATTTGTGTATTGAATCTTACACAACATTAAAGTTCATGCTTGTACCAACAAGATCCAGTCCAAAAAATATAACTTTAGTCAAAATTTATATTTATAAATAATTATTCAAAACTAGTATAAATTTACCGTCGCGCGGGAATATATCTCAGTACCGGCTGAATAGCCCTCCGAGACAGACGTGTACTGTGTTTATTTGTGGCTATTCACGAAGCTAACCGGCCACTCTTCAGATAAAATAATATTATTTTGATCTCTGACTAGGCATAGTTGTTACCAACCTCGGGGTCAAACTATACTGGGGATACATTCGTGAGGCTAATCGAGACAAGTTATGAATTGCATAGCTGCCAGATAAGACGTAGTGTAGCGAAAAGGCTCAAACCCACAGTATATGTAACATTTAAAATTGAACCTTCTACCTGAAACAAAAGTCATACATTTCAATGGTGATGTCTTGTGGGTTGGATCCTTTTGTCTAAACTACGCGTTCTATAGTCAATTATTATTGTACGAGTGATCGTGATACTTGATAGATTTAATTTATTTACTTGTTACTATCAGTCCACCTTGTGGAGGGTCCGCTGCAGTTTCCGGTACGTAGTCGCCTCTCGAGAACAAAAATTTGCATGTCACCGCGTGACGAGATAGATAGTTCTATACATATATTATAACTAAGAACATCCAATTGTACTCTGTCTTATGTGAATAAAGATAAATGAAATGAAATGAAATGAGAACCTCCCCGCCCCAACGGCCATTATGATTAGTTAGTATGTATGTATGTATGTTAGTTTGGGCGAAATCTTCAAATTAGGTACAATTATCATCTTATATTAAGTATCTTCGGTGACAATGCCATAATGTCATAGAGCTGGTCTGATGATGGAGTCGGAAGGTGGCCATAGCAACTCCTAAACTCAACAAGATAAAGCCATCGAATTTTGGCTCATTTATTTGGTCATGGCACGGCAAGACTTGGATGCTGGATGATTTCCAGAGTCTGATGATGGAGCTGGAAGGTGGTCATGGAACTCCTAAACTAAACTAGATAAACCCATCTAGTTTGGGCTCATCTGTTTTGTCTTGGTAAACACTTTGGTGATGGATGATTTCCAGGATCTGATGATGGAAGGTGGTCATGGGAACTCCTAAACTAAAATAGATAGACCTATCTTGTTTGGGTTTGTGTGATTTGTCTGTACAAGTACCCACGAACCAGCGACATAATTATGCAGGGTTATTGAAAATAACAAGATGAATAAAATTTTTTTTAAAAAACAAGCTTATATGGCGTTTGTTAAGTACAGCACGATCCTACCTTGCATTTAGTAATTATTTTCGTTTATATATAATAATAACACACACCGGGGGTTTACACTGGAAAGGGAGATTTTTACGTGGTTTTATTACATTTCCGAGTCATCATCATCATCATCATCATCATATCAGCCGAAAGATGTCCACTGCTGGACATAGGCCTCCCCCAAAGAGTGCCACAATGGCCGTTCCTGCGCCACCCGCATCCAGCGGACTCCCGCGACCTTTACCAGGTCATCAGTCCACCTTGCGGGGGGCCTACCCACGCTGCGCCTTCCGGTACGTGGTTGCCCTCAAGAACCTTTCCACCCCAACGGCCATCGGTTCTACGTGCAATGTGCCCCGCTCACTGCCACTTAAGTTTAGCAATTCGGAGGGATATATCGGTTACCTTGGTTCTGCTGCGGATAGCCTCATTTCTGATGCGATCGCGCAGAGAAACTCCCAGCATAGCCCTCTCCATTGCCCTTTGAGTGACTTTGAGCCTTCTTATGAGGTCTATAGTAAGCGACCACGTTTCCGTGCCATATGTCATCACTGGCAACACACACTGGTCAAAGACTCTCGTCTTGAGACACTGCGGAATATTGGACGAAAAGATGTGCCGTAGCTTCCCGAATGCTGCCCAGCCGAGTCGGATTCGACGATTGACCTTCCCTTCGACATTTCCGAGTATCACTCTTTATTTCGAAATAAATGTTAAAAAAACCGGCCAAGTGCGAGTCGGACTCGCGCACGAAGGGTTCCGTACCATTATCTATATCTAAAAACGGCAAAATATCTATATCTAAAATCACGTTTGTTGTATAGGAGCCCCCTGTAGCCTAGTTAGTAACTTGGAAGTGACTCTACCTACGAAGCTGGAGGTCCCGGGTTCGAATCCCGGTAAGGGCATTTATTTGTGTGATGACCACAAATATTTGTTCCTGAGTCATGGATGTTTTCTATGTATTTAAGTATTTATTTATCTATATAAGTATGTTTATCGTCGTCTAGTACCCATAGTACAAGCTTTGCTTAGTTTGGGGCAAGGTCGATTTGTGTAAGATTGTAAAAGAAAAAGAAACAAATAAAAACTAAATTAAAAATAAAAAGATGTATTCTGTTTTTTAGTATTTTTTGTTATAAATAGCGACAACAGAAATACATCATCTATGAAAATCTCTGTCTATCACGGTTCATGAGATACAGCCTGGTGACAGAAGGACAGACAGACGGACAGCGGAGTCTTAGTAATAGGGTCCCGTTTTACTCTTTGAGTACGGAATCCTAATAAGTGACATAGGTTTTAGGCTCAGAACATAAAAAAAGGGAGAAGTGCCGTACTGCTTAATTTCAACCAAAACCGATGTCCCCAGTTTTCTCCCACCGCAGCGCCCACAGGCACACCCATTGAACCGTGTAAAAACAAAGACTCGGGCGTTGCCAGTGAGTCTACGGCAACATGCAAACAAGGGCTGTGATTGGCTTAAACGCACTACACTGGGGGGGCGACAAACGTTAAAATTATGTTTTATCGACATTGATATTAAAATTAATATTATGTTATGATATTGATGGGTAACAACTTCAAAAACATGGTAAGTTTATGTGGTGGTATTTAAACTTCTAGCTACAAGTTTAAATAACACGTGTTGTTAACTTACCATAAATCGCAAAAGTAAAAAATATTGACGAATACCTACAGAGTAACATAAACGGCTTTTTATAAGTTCGTGTTCACATACATTTAAAACTCTGGTCATATCGATATTTTTGACCTGTAGGTACCAGGCCGATCCGACTCGCATTTTGGCGCGAAATAATATGTCCATTACTCATATTACGAGATTTAAGGCTAAGGGCGAGTATCCACCAAAGATGTGCGAAGATGTGTTACCATACATTTTACACCTAGGTTTCAAGCAAGCGAGGTGTCAAATATTCGAAAAGTGTACGGCTCTTATTAAGTGGTTGGAAACATTTTTCTTGAAAATGTTACGAACACATTAACTCTTCTCTGTACAGGAAACCAGTTAGGACCTCTGCCAGTAGCATCTATCCATTTTTTTAGAACCTAATCGGATTCTTTGGAAAACTGTAATAAGAAACCGAGATTTCTTCTTCAATTATCACATTTGAAATGAAAGTAAAAAATACTCATTTAAAAAAAATTATTGGTAATAATATCACATTTTAAGTTGTTCTGAAGCCATTTGCAATTAAATTATATACTTGTATATACAATTTTAATATGTCTATTTACCGTTCATACTGCAACTTAGTGAAAATCTTATTAGTAGGTACCGTAAACATTTTGTGCCTTTTAATCTTATTAGTTACCTTTAAGATAGGCACCCAACGAAAACAAGTAATTAAATAAAATAAAACAGCGAAAGTAGTCGAAATAAAATAACTAGTATGATATCGTACTTCTATTTTATCGATTACGCGTAAATTGTAACTGCACTTTGGCACCGCTCTAGTTTGCGACGCCAAGCAGCGGCCGTACCACTAAAAAATTCAAGCATCGTCCATATCCATAGTGGTTTAATACATTGCGCCGTGGTTTACTGTATTGAACGATCAATGTACAACGCAAAGTACAAAAATATGCTTTTTCGTTCGATATGTTAGTTCGATCCCGAGAAATGATGCGGCGTTGCGTTTATTTATTAAAATATTAGTTTTTACTGACTTAAGTGAAAATACTAATACTCACATGTGGTGCGTGACTCCACCATTCATGTAGGTTTTAGTTTCATTCCTATGTTTGCATGTAACCACGCTACAATTCGGCATTTTGAGTAAACGTGGAATAACATTTCAGATTCACGGCAAATTGCGACTAACATGCGGTGGGCAGTGACATGCCCATTTGGCCATGTCGCACCGACACGCGCCAAGCCCCCGTTTCATATCTATTCCTTTTTATCATCTGAGGTTTTAGGCTTTTGAATAAAATCACGCATTAATTAATTGCATTCTAGATAAAAAGCTGTGTTTGTATAATTTATAATTTTCAGTTCCTTTGGTAAGAAACGGACATAGCAATTTCTATGAAGGGCAGTTTTTTTTTACTGTCCATAACAAAAAAAAATTTCTTCAAGAAATGAATACGTAAGTACCCAGTAATTTCCTAGTAGTGGGTCTACTGGTATAATTTCATTACATTACTATATATAAATAAGACTCAGATAACATGCAAACTATTAATATCCGTAAAACAAATTATTATTCTTATTACTGACAACTTTAAAACTCGTTAGTTTATTTTATACTAATTAAACGAAACTAAATATTATACTTTGTCATATCATAGTATTTTAATACAAATAGAAAACCTGTGCTCAAAAATCAAATACTTACTTTATTCAAGTTATCTAACTTCGCTAACATGATGTTCTAGCTAGAACATCATGTTAGCGAAGTAATACTTACCATTTTTTAGTGCAAGTATCAATATCGGTCACGGAGTTAATTCAAACGGTGCGCTATTTGCATCGGCAAGCTCCGCGGTTAGTTCTATCCCGATCGCACTTACATATAGCTAGAAAGGGACGGCACCCGCGGCTGGTGCGATCGCGCTGTGCATGTGGGTGTTAGGTACGTTTGTGTGGGTGGTAGTAGTATTTACACACACAAACGCACTACGCGTGTCAAAATACCGAATTCTGAGCGAGCGCTTTTTTGAAGAGCACTCTTAAAGACCAAATAGAGTAGCCATATTAAATAAAACGTTATTCAAATAAAGACAATTTTGTGGTATCGACGGTAAAATTTTGTAAGGTGATTTTCACGCAATGGATTTTATGACCAGTTTGGTTTTATTTGGTTTGTTTTGATGATTGAGGAGTTCCACTACCCTCCTCCTGACTCCATCATCAGACCATCGCCACCAAATTTAATGTATAGAACTCATCAAAACAAACCAAATGAACAAGCCTAACTCGACGGGTATACAAGTAGCCATTGAGGAGTTCCACTATCCACCTCCTGACATCATCATCAGACCATCGTCACCAAGTTTAGTATAATGTATAGAACTCGACAAAACAAACCAAATGAACTCAAACTCGAGGGGTATACAAGTAGCCATTGAGGAGTTTCACTATCTACCTCCTGACTCCCTCATCAGACCATCGTCATCAAGTACCTCAATAATGTATAGAACTCGACAAAACAAACCAAACGAACACAAACTCGAGGGGTATACAAGTAGCCATATTGAGGCGTTCCACTATCCACCTCCTGACTCCATCATCAGAACATCGTCACCAAGTATTATGTATAGGACTCAAAATAAACCAAAAGAGCCCAAACGCGAACATATAATTATAATATAGACTGCAAATTAGATGATTCATGAGTCTACTAGTGCCTCTATACCGATACCAAATGTGCTGTGTTTACCCCCGAGGGCCCCGAACCGAACTACATTCATATTCATGGATTTAAAATAGAAAATTAAATTAAAACTACGTTAAATCTAAAAAAGGCCCTCGAGGCATTGTACCGAGGATGCTGGCGGCATTTCCTCGTTGAATTGCAATGCTGATGCGTTGCGCAAGAAAGCCGCCAGCTCTTCGGTCACCAGTTACATCAGCCAGACGTTTCGCGATTTCCGCAAATAACTTATGCGCACTGGGACCCCAGGGACCGAGGGTCACTGAAACCGAACCGGGCATACTCGCTAGCGGATTTCTGAATTTTTCATTATAATTATTAAAATACGGAAAGAGGAAGAAAACTTTTATTTCATACCCAAAGTTGGAAAACAGTCTTTAAATTCAACTAAGCTAACCTTCAATAGTGTAAATAGACAATATCGGAAACTGATTACATTTAAAAACATTAATGTATCAGCTAATTCAACACAATAATAACGGTTCATAAGTGTGCAACAGAAATCTAGAATTATTATAATCAAATGAAGTAATATTTCTACCATCGCAAACTATCGTGTCTGGAAGAGTAAAGACATACTAATTTCAACCTTAAAAGCTAAAGCATAAAGAACTAAATGAAAGAAACGATACGATCACTGGTCGTGAGGCGCATGTTTACGCACACTGGGCCTAGCGCGCTAAAACGACAAGCAAATTTCGACCTTATTTCCAAAGAGCTTAGGTGGGTTTTCGATGCACTCATCAACTCTTCAGAGTTTGGTGATTTTACCAACGTCTCCAAGCTCGTGTCGCTTGTCCCTTGTCGCTTGTCGCTTGTCCCTTGTCGCTTGTCGCTTGTCCCCATGTCGCGATAGGGACATGTCGCTTGTCGCTTGTCGCTTGTCGCTTGTCCCCATGTCGCGATAGCGACATGTCGCTTGTCGCTTGTCGCTTGTCCCTTGTCGCTTGTCGCTTGTCCCTTGTCACTTGTCGCTTGTCCCCATGTCGCGATAGCGACATGTCGCTTGTCGCTTGTCGCTTGTCCCTTGTCGCTTGTCGCTTGTCCCTTGTCGCTTGTCGCTTGTCCCTTGTCGCTTGTCGCTTGTCCCTTGTCACTTGTCGCTTGTCCCCATGTCGCGATAGCGACATGTCGCTTGTCGCTTGTCGCTTGTTCCTTGTCGCTTGTCGCTTGTCCCTTGTCGCTTGTCGCTTGTCCCCATGTCGCGATAGCGACATGTCGCTTGTCGCTTGTCCCTTGTCCCTTGTCGCTTGTCCCTTGTCGCTTGTCGCTTGTCCCTTGTCGCTTGTCCCTTGTCGCTTGTCGCTTGTCCCTTGTCGCTTGTCGCTTGTCCCTTGTCACTTGTCGCTTGTCCCCATGTCGCGATAGCGACATGTCGCTTGTCGCTTGTCGCTTGTCCCTTGTCGCTTGTCGCTTGTCCCTTGTCGCTTGTCGCTTGTCCCCATGTCGCGATAGCGACATGTCGCTTGTCGCTTGTCCCTTGTCGCTTGTCCCTTGTCGCTTGTCGCTTGTCCCTTGTCGCTTGTCGCTTGTCGCTTGTCCCCATGTCGCGATAGCGACATGTCGCTTGTCCCTTGTCCCTTGTCGCTTGTCCCTTGTCGCTTGTCGCTTGTCCCTTGTCGCTTGTCGCTTGTCGCTTGTCGCCATGTCGCGATAGCGACATGTCGCTTGTCGCTTGTCCCTCGTAGGAAAGTATAAAAGGCCGAGTCGCAGTAGTATTTGGGTTCATTCAAGTATCATCGATCAGACTGGTTGGGTCTCTGGCTGTTTTTGTTAAGAGTTTGGTTTTTTCTTACCGTTGGTTTTACCGGGTGTTTATTATCGTTATATTAAAGTGCAGTGCTTATTTTTGTGAGACAGGCCTGGGAACGTGGCTTGCCATTGCGGAGGAATAACTCCGCAATGAAGAGTTATGGTTCTGGGTACTGGAATAGTGTCTAAAGTAGTTTACTGTTTTTATTATTATACAAGCCAGATCCCAGTCTAGGTAAACACAATAAACAGTTTGTCTGCCTCTGTAGTCTCACCTAACGGTGGCAACGAGATTACGGTGGAGTCTGATAGCGTAATCAGATTATACGAGAGGTCTGTGTCTATGTCTCTTTTATACAGACCAAGAGACAGCCAACACTCTCCCACGTGGATCGAGACTCCTCTACGTTCTAAGGCGTGGCCACAGGTTGGCACAGGAGGATACTCCGCTCGCCGAAGTTCTGTAGTACTCGAGAAGCGGGCTTCATTAAATACGTTTATATATGACCTTAATATACACAATAGGGCCGTCCTACCCCTTGTATTCCCTCTAGACTGCGGTCGCAAGGGGGGAGGACCTTACATTGGCCGGTACGTTGCTATCTCAGTTTCGCCGACTGAACTTGTTACAGATATTTTAGGGATACATTCTTATTTCTTGAACTAAGGTATGGTTCAAGAGATAAGCAGCTTAGGGACTTCAAGATAGGCATAGGAGTAAATTCATACACTGTTAAGGGCATTTAGGCATAAATAACAGAAATAAGGGTCTACTATACTAATAACAATAATGGAGTTTTAAATTGCTAGCGTGGGCGACTAAGTTCTCTTTAAGGGCAAAGTGGTGTTTGTTATGTATGTATAAGCGGGTAGAATAAGAAACGTGAGCTGTCACGCGTCAGTCGCGAATATACGTTGCTTGAGCCTCAAGAGTGTGTTTCATTGCTGCCTATTTATCAGTGGCGACGAATGGATAAAAGTATAAATAACTCGGTAAATACGCGTAAATATTAACTAAACAGTGTTATTAAGTGTTCACAATGTCCATTGGTAAAATGAAAGAATTCGACATCATTAGCGGGAACTGGTTATCGTACTGTGATCGACTTAAAATGTACTTTAAGGCGAACGACATAAAGCCGGAATTACATCTGCCAACGTTAATTTCATTAGTAGGTGATCAAACATATGAACTGATTGCAAACCTTACGAGTCCCAAAAATGTGTCGACATATAAGTTTGAAGAAGTGGTTGATATCGTGGGCGAACACCTACAACCGAGGCCTTCTACAATGGCTGAGCGGTATAAATTTCGGCAGCGGCGGCAGCAGGCCAGTGAGAACGTGGCGCGGTACGTGGCCGAACTCAAGCGATTATCTAGGTATTGTGAATTTGGGGAAGCTCTTGAGGAAAATTTGCGCGACCAACTGGTGTGCGGGATAACTAGTGAAGTCATCCGGCAAAGGCTTTTTGCGGAGCAGACACTTACTTACACTAGGGCCGTGACTCTGGCGATGTCTTTAGAAACCGCTGAGAAGGATGCCGCGTTGGTCGAGGGCGGCCATCTACAAACGCAGGAGGGAGTCAACGCCATGTACGGTGGCGCGGGAACTTCGCGAGGCGCTGACCAATGTACAGCGTGCGGCGGCTATAATCACGTTGCTAGAGGCTGCAAGTTTAACACTTACCAGTGCAGCGAATGCCGAGCTGTAGGGCATTTACGAAGAGTGTGCCCGCATCTACGACAGGCGGGCGATGGGCCGCCCACCGCCGGGGCGGCGACCAGAGGCTCCAGCAGCCGCGGCCGGGGACGGGCCGGGCCGCGAGGGGGCCGGGACCGGCGTAGGGGGCAACATATCCATTTTGTGACGGAGTCACCAGCTAAGGACGAGGAAGAAGATGACGTGTCCTCCGAGGAGGAGCCGATGTACCAAATGTCCTTAAGGAATTATCCCGCGGTGAGCATTCTTATCAACATAGATAACAGAGAAGTACCTATGGAAGTAGACACCGGAAGCGCGTGTTCGTGTATTAGTAGTGACACTTATAAAAGATATTTTAAGCACTTATCCTTACAAGCGTGCACAGTAACACTTAGATTTTACGATGGAAGTACCGTAAGACCCTTTTACGTACGAATGTAAAGTACAATAATGTTGAAAAGTTCTTGGATTTATATGTAATTGACGGGGGGACAACATCGTTACTAGGTCGCCAGTGGCTGGCCGAGTTGTCTATCAAACTACCAATATTCCAAACTAACAGTGTAAATATAGGCCCCTCTTTGTCTGTGGTCAAAAACACGGATATTGATTCGGATGTGTGTGCGCTTGTTGACAGATATTCTAGTTTGTTCGACGGGGCGCTGGGGCGGTACACGGGCGGGCGCGCGACGTTGCGCGTGCGCGCCGACGCCGTGCCCGTGTACTGCCGCGCGCGCCCGCTGCCCTACTCGTTGCGCGGCCAAGTGGATGCCGAATTGGACGCCATGCTACAGACTGGTGTTATCGAACCTGTTGACTTCTCGGACTGGGCTACGCCACTGGTGCCCGTAGTTAAGCCTAATGGTAAAATAAGGCTATGTGCAGATTTTAAGGTCACACTGAACCCCGTTTTAATGGTCGATAGGTACCCATTGCCAAAGGTTGAGGACTTATTTGCCGAGCTAAGTGGGGGTCAACATTTTACTAAAATTGATTTATCGTCCGCTTACAACCAAATTGAGTTGGACGAAAGTTCAAAACTGTTCACTGTGGTCAACACTCACCGGGGTCTTTTCCGTTACAATCGATTGGTATATGGGGTATCAAGTAGTTCCGGTATCTTTCAAAGGACTATGATTAATTTATTGAGAGATATACCGAATGTGTCCATATTTTGTGATGATCTATTAGTAACGGGAAAGGACCGAAAATCACATTTGGCATCGTTAGCAGCGGTATTTCATACGTTAAATGCAAATGGCCTTAAATTGAATAAAAGTAAGTGCGTATTCTTTGCAAGTTCAGTTTCATATTTGGGGCATATTGTAGACAAGAGTGGTATTAGGACGGACCCGGAAAAGGTTAGGGCGATCCAGGAAATCCCGGAGCCAAACAACGTTTCCGAATCACGATCCTTTCTTGGCCTTGTAAATTTTTATGGCAGATTCGTAAGGAATTTAAGTACCATTTTATCGCCCTTGCATAACTTATTGAAAAAGGTAACTCGATGGGAATGGTCGCGTGAATGTAAAAACGTATTTAATGAAGTTAAGTCGTTGCTAACGGGCGCTGAGGTATTGAAACATTACGATCAGGACGATCAGCTGATTGTAACGTGCGATGCGTCAGCGGTCGGGCTCGGAAGTGTGTTATCACAGCCTGCGCGGGGCGCGGGCGGGGAGCGCCCGGTCGCATATGCATCCCGCGCGCTGACCTCGGCCGAGCGGCAATATAGCCAGATTCAGCGTGAAGCGCTTGCTATTATTTTTGCGGTAAAAAAATACCATCAATACCTATACGGCAGACGCTTCTTACTACGGACTGATCATAAGCCGTTGGTCTCTATTTTCGGGCCGAAGGCTGGGGTCCCTTCCATGGCTGCCAGTAGATTGCAAAGGTGGGCAGTTATTTTATCAGCGTACGATTATGATATAGAGTATGTGCGTTCTAACAACAACGGTGCAGATGGGCTATCGCGACTACCGTTGCCTTTCAACAAAAAAACAGACCCCGAACAGACTTATTTACATTTTGCTCGAGACGCATTTTTATTGGATTACAATATTCTCAAAAGGGAGACGTGTAAAGATCCCATATTAAGCCGAGTGGTATCTTTCGCACAGGACGGTTGGCCGGTTGACAATGACATTCGTCAACTTCAACCGTATTTCAATAGGCGGGCTGAAATTTACCTTGAATTAGGCTGTCTCATGTGGGGGCATCGGGTGATAGTACCAGAAAAGTGCAGAGAACGCGTATTAAAGGAGTTGCACGAAACACATATGGGGATAGTTAAGATGAAGAGTCTTGCCCGTAGTTATGTGTGGTGGGCCGGCATCGACGAAGCTATCGAGGGTATATGCCGCACGTGCGCAACTTGCGCTGCGCATGCTGCCGCGCCGCCGGCGCACGCGCCGCGTCCGTGGCCGTATTATATTAAGCCTTGGTCTCGACTGCACTGTGATTTCCTGGGGCCAATGGCGGGCATGAAGTTTTTAGTCATAGTTGACTCCACTTCGAAGTGGATAGAAATTTTTAAAATGAAAACCACTACGGCTACCGATGTTATTAGCAGATTCCGACGTCTTTTCTCGCAATTTGGGTTGCCTACTCAAATTGTCTCTGACAATGGGCCACCATTCAACAGTGAAGCGTTTAAGTCTTTCTTGAGTTGGAACCACATTGAACAAAGTTTGACAGCACCTTACCACCCATCGTCAAATAGCGCCGCAGAAGTTGCAGTCCGACTATGCAAAAGCGTAATTAAAAAAGCTCTAAGCGATGGGGTCGACGTGGAGACGGCCTTAGATAGGTTTATGTTGTTGTATAGGACTACAGAACACGCGACTACCGGAGAGAGTCCCGCCAAGCTTTTACAAAACAGGTCGTTAAGGACAGGTCTTGACGTGATTAAGCCGGATAGATCGAAAAGGGTGGAACAAAAACAGCAATCGCAGGTAGAGGCTGCAGGAGGGAGCCGTAGAGATTTCAGAACGGGAGACGAGGTTTATGTTAAGGATTTCCGTCGAAATCGGGTAGGGGACTGGACGCCCGGTCAGGTAGTTGAACGCGTGGGTTCTACCAACTACAGAGTTAGGGATAGTTTTGGCAATGAGGGTCACCGTCACGTGGATCAATTAAAGCGGAGGTCCAGATCGTCCTTAGGCATTTCTGTGACGACAGTTGGGGATACAACAGGTTCAGTAGGTGCGGATAGTCGGAACGATATGGCCGGCAGTACAGTAACGGCACCTCCAACAGATGTTATAAGTAGCAAGGAAAATGAGCCAGCTAGAATATCTACCAACTCGACGACTGGTGAGCCATCAGCTCGGGGTGAGCCTTCGGCGCAGATTGGGGTTCCAGCTACAGATACTCCGGGGGGCGATGGTGACACATCTACCAAGGGTCAGTCACCACAACATATCCCAGTTCCTACACCATCTCTGTTATGTCAACATCGCCCCAAGCGAGATAAACTATATGTAAAACGTTATCAATTCGACTTTGATTAAATATGTTGTCTGCAAGTATGATATCTGTCTATCTGTCTTGAACATGCATAGCAAAAATATGAATACTTTCTATGAGGTTTATTATTAGCGCCGACTTAGTAGTAAGATGGATTAGCGTAAGTAAGTATATATAAGTGTTAATTGAGTGGTGAGGTGTTATGTATGTATAAGCGGGTAGAATAAGAAACGTGAGCTGTCACGCGTCAGTCGCGAATATACGTTGCTTGAGCCTCAAGAGTGTGTTTCATTGCTGCCTATTTATCAGTGTTAAGTTCCGTATGTCATTACATGTGAAACATTAAGGTGTAACGATCAATTACTAATTATCATCAAAGGGTTATAGTTCTATTTATGATATTGGGATATCTTTGCAGGATTGTTTCAGAAAGATGAAATGATTCTGGGCTTTATGGCAGGCTGAGCAGTCCATAAAATCCAATTAGGTATCTTATTATCGCAAGTGGAATGTTTCTCTACATTTAAGACACAATTTAGGTTAAATATTTCACATGTAAAGAACGGAATGTCTTAGCATTACCTACAGTTTCCCGCTATAGAATGGTCGTAGGAGTTTGACCATATAAATTAATTATAAATATTGTCACTTCTAAAAGATGTCTGACGAGTTTGTTTGGTGTTTTTTCTCGAAACAGACCGCTAGGTTGGAAACACTGGTAGCTTCATTCTTTGGGTCTTAAACCCTTAGGTTAGTAAGGGAGGTAACTTGTTTAGGGCGTCCAAACCCTCATCTAAACAAGATGTAGCTGTGTGAGTGATTAAGAGATTACCACACAACCCGTCGATAGTACTTTTGTTCCTAAATACAAGTATCTAGGGAACATTTCTAGCTCACTGTAGGGTCAAATAAATAACCTTGTTTATATGAATGATAAGGCTACATCTTGTTCAACCGGACGCGTAATAGGAGTAGGGGGATTTTCTACCAAAAACAAAAAAATATTTTAAATCATAAAGTAATTATAGAGAATAAATTCTAGTCCTCAATATTAGCACTTGATTTTATCTAGAAATACAAAAATAGCAGTTGGAAGTTACGTACAGATAGGCTAGCTAAAAATATTTAAGGGATGAAGAGTCTACGGTTTTCTGTCAAGCTATCATAAAAGAATCAGGGTTATTACGGTGCACAACATTACAGGGTTCCTACCACTAGCGATCACATTTGGCCAAATCTTCAGGTATTCGTAATAAAAGCACGCAACGAAAGTAGGTTTAATACAGTAGGTAAATAAGCGCAATTACAGTAGAGTCGTCTTTAGAACTAGTTTAACGCTAAAGATTACATAGGGTTCTGTGGAGTAAAAATATCAGTAGGCGTTTTCAGCGTCAGAGTAGGTTTCAGTAGCTAGTTACGAAGGGTCGTTTCAATTTGGTTCCGTGCCATAGGATTTCTTCAGTAGCCTGTTTCAGGCAATTTGTTGCAGAGTGAAGATGGAGGTTAGCTTGGCAGGGACTGTAGACTCTTCATCAGCTAGGGACTCCGACAAGTCAGGTGCTAATTTAGGATTCCATCTGAAAATAAAAATAAAAATATTTACTACATTATTTGTATATCGCCACGGTAGCCTAGTGGAGAGCTGCGGTAGCCTAGTGGTTCGGGCATGCGGATGTCGGGCGGCGGTCGTGGGTTCGAGTCTCGGCTCGTGTCAGTGAGTTTTCGGAGCTTATGTACGGAATATTTATCGTTGGCTTTTCGGCGAAGGAAGATATCGTGAGGGGGCCGGTCTGGCCCCGGTAGTGTCTGGTTTTCTGCGTTGGAGGGTCGAAGGCGGTCGCTTTCGTGAAGCTGGTGCTAGTGCCGAGTCTTGGTATTGGATGTCGGGGCGGACCCCGGGCTCCTTTTAGGGGGCGCAGCCGGGAGTGGCACTAGAAGGATGATGATATTATTTGTACATCGCATGGTTCCGGTATAGCCCTCCGAATCGCTAGACGTAGGAGGCGGTGGGCGGAGCGCGTTGCGCGTGGAGCCGATGGCCGTTGGGGCGGAAAGGTTCTCAAGAGGCGGCCGCGTGCCGAAGGGAGAACTGATGACCTGGTGAATGTTGCGGGGGTCCGCTGGATGCGGGTGGCGCGGAACCGGTAGAACTTTAAGCTATATTTACTTAAAAGTATTGTGGCACTCTTTGGGGGTGGTCTGTGTCCGGCGGTGGGCGTCTTTCGGTTGATATGATGGTGATAATGATGTTTCCGGTAGAACTTTAAGCTATATTTACTTAAAAGTATTGTGGCACTCTTTGGGGGAGGTCTGTGTCCGGCGGTGGGCGTCTTTCGGTTGATATGATGGTGATAATGATGTTTCCGGTAGAACTTTAAGCTATATTTACTTAAAAGTATTGTGGCACTCTTTGGGGGAGTTCTGTGTCCGGCGGTGGGCGTCTTTCGGTTGATATGATGGTGATAATGATGTTTCCGGTAGAACTTGAAGCTATATTTACTTTAAAAGCATTGTGGCACTCTTTGGGGGAGTTCTGTGTCCGGCGGTGGGCGTCTTTCGGTTGATATGATGGTGAAAATGATGGTTCCGGTAGGGCTTTAAGCTATTTCTACTTAATTATTTTGAATAGGTATTATCCCCTAACTTAGATGTGAGCTCCAGATGGCACGTGTGCGCATTGCTCTTAACTAAAGCGTAGGCACTGCAACTATCGTCTGATGCTTGAACACCTTCCAATAGAGAACCGGGGTATTCCCTAATAATAATGATCGCAATGTTTAAATTAAATAATTTTTGTTTATCTTATTTGCCTAAACTGACACAGTCAAGTTTTTTTGGTAAATTATTTTAAGAAAACAGCTTAGAAGTAAGTTGTCCAAAAATAATTTGATTCTTGTACCTCGCTAATACATATTATTAATTAATAAAATGATCCTAGCTAAAATTTTAAGTTGTTTTATAAGGTAATATATTTCTGCCCTGATAATCGCAAATGCAGTAATCGACATTTTTGGGATTTTCACTTTTTTGCAAAAATGACATCCCAAGAGCCTAATCTATACATAAAAAAATAATTTTCATTTTTTTTTTAATTATAACCATGTTTTTTATGTAACCAAAAACGCAGTACTTGCATAAAAATATTACTTGTGCTAACAAAATCTGCAGCATTCAGCATGTGCTAGAAGTTTGTGCAGTACTTGCTACGTTTACTGCGGATTCATTAGCCATAAACTTTTTTGCAACGAATACTAACTAATGCCAAACGCAGTATTCGACTTTACTGCATTTGAGTGTAGCAAGAATAACAAAGAGCTACTCTTGCGATGCTAAACTAAACGCAGTATTCTACAGTGCTGCGTTTAAGAGTAGCGAGAGTAACAAAAATATTCGTACGCTTCAAAGCCGCACGGTACAGTGCCGCGTTTCGTGCTAGCAAATCAGAGCGTCGACGTCATTCGCAGACGAGACGCGTGTGCCGGCTGAGCCGCCGTGCGCTACATGTTGCATTTTCTTTATTTAAATTAGGTTTGTTTTATTTAATTACTCTTTTAACGTTTTTCAACGACGCGTGTTTTGTGCTGACAAGATTTTCAATAAGTACATTTTAGGTTATGTAACCTATACACTCACGAGCAAAATAATTGCATCACTTTGCAATTTTTCATCTGCACCCTATAATTTTGTAAACGGGGTTATTTTATAAAATATTTTAACGAGTTTTTGTTACCTGAAATCTAAGCTCTGCAAAAAGCTAACAAATATGAAAATTGACCCAATATTTTTAACATTATGGGCATTTTCTTGGTTTGTGGGCATTACCGCCTTAGTAGGTGCACGAGCTCCCTTTGTCGCCTATATAACGGGGGTACAGGAGGGGGAGGGTTATCAGTCACTTATCAGAAGTCAACCGGTACATATCTCCGCATATTTTCCCGTGAAGAAGAACCTGAAAACATGGATACCACTGAAGCTGAAGTCGCCGCAGTCGTCAATTTGCTGCAAGAGAGCCGTAGCCAACAATCAGTAGCTGCCGAGCTGAATTTAACGCAATCTACAGTTTGTAGAGTCTACCCGAGGTTCCAGCAGACTGAGGCAGTCACTTCAACACCAAGAACCGGCCGCAGAAGGTGCACATTGGAGCGGGACGACCGCTTCAATGTCACGTCAGCTCTCCGAGATCGTCACCAGACAGGCGTTTTCCTTCAGCAGCAACTCCGTGAGGTCCAAGGAGTAACTGCCAGCGTGTGGACAGTCAGGAGAAGACTCAAGAAAGTCAACTTGACACCGAGAAGAACGACGGGGCCCAGATTGCTGCCACAATACCGAAGAACACGACGTGAATTTGCTGCAAATCACGTGAACTGGACCATCGAGCAATGGACCCGGTTCTTTTTTCGGACGAGTGCAGGATGTGCCTGAACGGCAGCGACAGAAGAGGACGAGTCTACAGGAGAGCAAAAGAACGACTAGTATTCGCAGTTGATTAGTTTTATTGTATAGTGTAATTCCTTTTATTTTATATTTCGTTTAACAGTGTATTAGATTTAAGTAAATCTGTAATGCTGTCTAAATATATTTAAATAAAATAAATAAATGTTTTGGGGCGGCATTTCTTACAACAGGCGCACCGAGCTGGTTTTCGTGCCTTCTGGGGGTCATGGACGTGGTTTGAACGCTGGAAGATACATCACTGCGATCCTGGAGATGCACGTTGTCCCTTACAAAGGAATGTTTGATGAGGTGTTCATTTTATGCAGGATAATGCCCCCTGCCATACCGCAAGAGATACCATCACCAACCTTTCCGAGGTGTACATCACCACGATGAACTGGCCAGCGATGAGCCCGGACCTTAATCCGATCGAACACATGTGGGACTGCCTAAAACGCAGGGTTCAGAAGCGGAAACCTGCCCCGTCCAACATTGAGGAGCTGAAGGAAGCCTTGCTGGAGGAGTGGGATGCCATCCCTCAGGATTTCGTCAGGAAGTTGATAAGATCCATGCAAAGGCGCCTAACTTGTGTCATAAGAGCTAGGAATGGCAACACCAGGTATTAATTTGTAGTAATACATTCTATGATTGTTAAATTGTCCTTTTATTGTCTGTTTTCATTGAACAATTTTTTATACATTTCCGACTGCTTTCAGTTTTCCGACGTTTTTCAATATTTGGATTGGAATTTCCTTGAAAACCTTTACATTTTCTACTGCCAGCTTTCATTTGGTACCTCATTTGTCAGTTTTGGGTAACAATTTACAAAGTAATGGGGTGCAGATGAAAAATTGCTAAGTGATGCAATTATTTTGCTCGTGAGTGTAGTTTGAGTACCGGATATGTAAAAAGAATCGATTTTATCCCAGTCATCGTAAGGAAATGAAATGGGGGGGGTGAAAATTTGTATCGAATCTCATAAGTAGTTATAATGGTTTCTTCTTTCACTCGCTAAGAGGAGATCATTTTGTACTTTCATATTAAGTGGAAGTCACGTAAAAAGTAACATTTTGAAAGTTATTTCGATAATAAAAACATTTTTTCTAGAACTTACCTAAAATCTGTTTTATTTCGTCTCTTTGTCACTTAAAATATCCAGAAGTTAAATCCTAACAATACTTTTAACTAGTACCATGTACAAAAATTGGGCATGATTGCGAACTAGAAACGCAGTATTGAACACTTGCTAGGTGATTTTGCAGTAATAAACACAAATACTGCATTTAGTCTTAGTAATACTGTAAGGCCCGCAAGCCCAGATAGTTGATGAAAATGCAGTACTGCGTATTTTATCCAAATAAGGCAGTAAAGTAAAGAAAAAAATACGTCAATAAAAAGCTTGATTTTTTTTACTATTTTTCAGTACACTTCAAAAGTTATACCACATAGATTTGTTGTATAGATATCACAAAATATGTTTACCGCGTTTATCTCGAAACCGCCATTTTGCAAGTACTGCATTTGCGATTACCAGGGCAGCTTTATTCCCTGAGGTTACCCAAGTATTCTAATGACATTATGTTTAGAAGTCACATTGTTCTAACTGGGAAAAGCTCTACATATTTGCAGAAAATTTTGTATATTGTTGAAGGTTGTATTGTTACAAATAGCCCATTGAATGGTAATATATGTGTGGCGTCCATTTTATTCGTAATTACTATCTCATTAGTGACAGTATTGTGGCACTCTTTGGGGGAGGCCGATGTCGAGCGGTGGGCATATTTCGGCTGATATGATGATGATGATGTTTCCGGTAGGGCTCTAAGCTATATTTAATTAAAAGTATAGAATCAGCGGTGCGAGAAAATATAAATAAATAAAATCATTGACTTTGGGTGGCGTAAATATATAAATAATTAAAATCTTAGGTGAGCGGGGGCGTGTTAATTGTTCCTAAACACGAAATTCATACTTGTTGTGTAGTGTCACACTATGAAAGCTAGTGCCGGGATTACATCTTAATATGCCAGGGAGAAAGAAGACATATATATATATATATATATATATATGACAGAGGGCTAAGTAATGAAAGAGGAAGGCACTTCACTATAATTATCCACTATAGTAGGGATTCCGGCAATATTTATGAGTTTTAATGAATTGGGGGCGAGCTTTAATCGCGAGAGGAAACAAATATAATCTATTTGTAAATTCTGGACACCCTAATCTATAATAATAATCATAATTTATTTCAGATAAAAATAAGATTCTGTCAAAACTTAATTTTTTTTATGCTGACTGTACTTTTCTGTGGATGCTTGTTCAGACGATGACAGGCCCAAGCTCGATGGGGTTGCCTTGGTTTAGTGATGGGTTCTCATGGTCATGTTTTGTCCCCATCATCGGTCAGACTGTACAAAGCGGGACCGGTTTAGGGACTTAGAAAAAAAAAACAAACATTTCTCAATATTTATCGTTTTAGGCTTAAATTAGATTGAATCATGTAGGTTGCGCTGGGATGGGCATGTTTTGGTTATAAACTTTTTCTCTCGGATCAAAATTTGCCGGGATATTGGGGTTCAAGTGTCAGTCATTTTTAACAGGTGAGACTTAAAAAATTTCGGTGTCGAGAGATTGATGTCAGTATAACACCTCATTTTTATTCATGTGTCCGATGGGGGATGCTGAAATGGACATAAAATTACATTTAAACTTTTTCTCTCAGATCGATATTTACCGAGATATTGAGATTTTGGTACATCATTTATTTGATGATCGACTAAGTCATATAACCATTTTTGATTTTAAAGAAAAGTTGTTCAAGTAAAATATGCTTATTTTTGCGTGTTTTATACGATACAATCATTTAAAGTAGGTGTCATAATGATACCACTTCTGGTGGAAATATTTCTAAGTCAAAAATTTTTCAATCTTTGGAGCACCCGGGTCCGGTCATTTTTGATTTTAAAGAGAAGTTGCCCAAGTAAAATATGCTTGTTTTTACATGTTCAATATGTTGCAATCATTTAAAATAGGTGTCATAATAATATCACTTTCGACGAAAATATTTCTATGTGTCGGCCCCACTTTGCTACTTTCTATCCCCGTCATCAGATCGGCTTGGTGTTGCCGGGTGATTAGGTGTCGTCTAGAGTGGGTCTTTGTCGGAGTTTCAGCTCATTCGGATGATAATGTATGCTCGGAGCTGGTAGGCGGGGTTCCACCCTAGCGGGCAAGCTTGCATATATGATTCATATATTATATACAGGGTACATACATTGCGGGCTGATGGAGGGTTTGTAATTAATGTGGCTGGTATATGAAATTCATTTTAAAATGTACCTTGAAATGTCGGTGAAACTGGTGAGCGCTTGAGCGATTCTATCTCCACAGGTATGTACGGCTGCAGGTTTATTTATTCGTGATTGTTGATCCTTTTTCTTTGACAGAACAGTGCATACATCGTTTTACGGAATGGTCATTGCTGACGGGGTTAGTTTCTTAAGTGCTTCTTGCATTCAGTAGTTAATTTTCATGTAACCTGAAACGAAAATTATTAATTTGAACAAAATTCAGCCAAAAATAAGTCTTAATTATTAGAAAAATGTTTAATATAAATTTTTAGAACTATAAATAGGACAGATAGCAACAAATCATGTGGGTGCCTCATAAGAAGTATTCCACTTTTCATGTTGTTGCAAATTATGGAGATATTCAGATTTGAATCGCTTCCAAAGACTGGGCTAGCGAATCCATTACAAAAAAAAAACGTGACAACAAATTAGTTTGTCATGACCATGCCAATCAATCATGTGGACAATATGCTTGCTTGCCAGCATCAAGTTTAATAGAAGTGAAGCTCCATACAAAATATGATATTGGAAGCATAGTCAAAACGGCTCATAAAAACAGAGAAATTAAATGGTTCAGTACCTAAATGGATGCTTGGCTGCTGTCAGGGTCGTGCCGCACTCGTTTTGTCCATATATGGGCATGGCTTGGTTTTGCTTCTCAAGCAATGGATATCTTGCCAAATGGAAATGCATCTTAATGAATGCCATTATTTGTCGATTATTTGATGAAGTCATGATGAGAACATCTTGTTAAGCATTTTCAACAGGGTCTGTAGGGAGATTATTATATTATTAAACCATTAATTAATGCAAGAATATATAATGAATCGATAACCTAAAAATAGTGATACTCTGTTATGAGACACGCTTAAGACGCCAGCTATTTTAGGTTATTTGGTACCTATGCACGTTTAATTTCGTTCCTAGAAGAGGGTTGTTGTATAACTATGAGCCACTGTGAATAATTAAAGACGCTTACCTTAAAGTATGAACAATGAAATCTGGTTATGTACTTTTGTTTCACGGGATTGTATAATCGGTCCATTGTAGGGATTTGCGTCGTTTTCAGCGTGATTTCAGGTGGTTCTTTTTCGAGTTGTGGCCTGTCGCGGGGCTTGTTAAAGTAAAAGTGAACGAGGGAAACGCAATGTCAAAACCAAAAACGGTTAAAAGCGTTATGCTACGTATACACTATGCCTAAGTAAGCAGGGAAGTGGGCTGGGACGTGGGCAGCGCGAGTGAGTATTTGATCCGTCGTCAAACGTCACCGCGTTATCAACGTTTGTGTTGCCGTGCTAGTTAGTCTACAAATGTGATCATGTTGTTATCATTTTTCTGTTGCGATGGGTTTCCAGCATCCACCGTCTCCTGGTACGACGAACGCCGTCGTCGAATACTTTTTCATGACATTAAAATAGTTAAACAAACTCAGGAGGCAAAGCACAGGAGGTATGATTAAGGCGTCCTCCATTCCACAATAATCTAAATTTAGCTGACGTAAGTCGTCCTCCACTGCCCGAGGCCCAACACAAAAAAGGTATGGAGTGGCAATGTAAACGCTCACTGCCCTTGACAGAAGTATTACGGCAGGTAGTAGGGCAGCGTGAGCGGCAGTGGAAGTAGCATAGTGTATACGTAACATTAAAATATTGCCACAGCGAAGCGTATTGATATACCATAAATGTGAAAAGACCCGCAAATGGCACGCCATGTCAAATTCGTAATATTTAAAAGAAGGGAGTTTTTTTTTACTAAATAAATATTCATGGGATAATTTTACTGAAATTAGTTTTAAATGCAAAAATTTTAGTGTAGCTACAAATAGCCGGTTCCTTTAATTACCTGGATGTGTATGGGGACCTTAGGTGAAATAGAAACTCATTTCATTCACTCACTCATTGTTCATTGTCTTATAAAAATCTGCAATGAAATACTTATTATAAAGGTTTTAATTAATAACCTTCAACGCTTTGCACACAATGTTGTTCAAAGCTCCTTTCTGTCTAACCTTTTAACTTCGTCCTCTTATCTTATCTTAAAACGTCAAGTCATACTAAGTATTGAAGGTTTTATACAGTTCTAAAATGATCATGTTTTTGACATATTGTATACATTACTGAATAATTAATATGTTTGTATGTTAATTACTTTGATTTGATATATATTTACCTTTATAGTATAATCCGTCCATCAACCGTGTCAGTAGCAGACAAGCCGAAAATGGAATGTCATATATTTGTTTAATATACCATCTAGTCTTTCAGCCACCCACTGGTGACACGGATGGTTGGTTAGACTACACATACACACATCTTACTCGTATTGCGATATAACAGTGATAACTTAAACAATTTGTAGCAACTCAAATTCCAGCGACACCTATTATTTCATTGTAGAGAAATATATTTTTAGGGCTCCGTACCCAAAAGCTAGGACTCCGCTGTTCGTCTGGTTGTCTGTCCATCTGTCGCCGGGCTATTTCTCTAGCCGTGAGGGTTGGTTGGTCGAAGTTTTCACGGATTATATATTTGTTGCAGCTGTAACTTTAATACTTACAATGCTCCGAAAATACATTGATAGATGAAGGGAAGTTGTTGGTTCTCAAAATATGATGATGATGATGACTTCATTATGAGAGCGGACAGGTAGCGTTGTTTTGAGGAAAGCAACGAGGTAGCTTAGGCATTTATTAGAGCAAGAGAAAGTTGTTAGGACGTGAAGATGAGTAGACATTATCTATACATAACTTTCTATGCTCTGTACGTCTAGCACAACTTGCTGCTAAGTCGAGTCGCGTGCAACTCAGCGACTTCTGTCTCACTCGTATTGTGCAAATTAGAAAGAGGAGACTTGTTGTGTCAGTTGTGCTAGAACCGCGGGTACGACACTACAAAATAAGGCCTCTAACGATGAAAGGAAAAATGACGGGAAAACAAGGACGAAATATACTTTATTATATTATCATACTGAAGTCAAACATAATGCCTTCAATTATTTACGTACAAGACAAATACAAACATTGCATCAGAGAAATCTTGTCCAAACCTCGCATATACAAACAACTGGATGACGAGTAGTATAGCTTAGTTGCTAGTGACAGCCACATTATGAGTTATCACTTATCGGTATCATACAGAGAGTACAGTGAACGCATTGCTTTCACAATGAGAAAAAATTGTGCGCTGAAGTGTAGAATTTCTTTTGAAGGAAAAATGGATGCCAGAACTTTGCTAGTCCGGTGTAGGATGAGGCCTCCACATGCTTTTGCTTAGTGCTTCGCAGGTGTAGGGATGATGGCTCATCACAGTATCATGCAGGCGTTTCTGGAAACATAAATATGGGAATCATTTTCAGTATTCAATAAACTAAAAGCTCTGGCGGGGGGTACGTAGAGATTATGGATTGTGAGATATGAATCATTGTTTAGAATTGATTCCTGATAATACATTATCCAGTCAGGGAACAAGTAGGACATTAAATCACCATTGAAAATCAATATTATGAAAGGTGAATGGAATATACACACATACATACATAGGTTCACACCTTTAAATGAGTTGTCAGGCACTGACAAAGTATCAGGACAACACATGCATTAAAAATGTACAGAACCTTATTGAGGATGAAATTTATAGTATGCCGCTCAGAGGGAGAATATGCTCACATTACTAAATGCATACAGAGTTATTTAATTACATCAATGATATAATAATGAAATAATGATTATAATTACCTTTTACATTTCGTCACACTGGAAGATAAACATCCATGGGCCGGGTTTTTACGAGGCTGGGTGGCGGTGTTTCGCATTTATTATACCACTGGAAAGCGAAACAGATAGAAGATTAATGTCAATTAGGCACAGCAAGATTATTTATATGCACTTGAGACGGATGATACAATATATATTTCTAGGAAAAAGAAATGGAATGAAAATATAATGTTGTCATTTAACGGGAACAGATTTTAACAAACTATTGGAGTTGAAATTAAATGATAGTATGATTTAAGAAATAAATATATACATCTATGCAAATACCATGTGTACTTACAAGAGAGTCATCCAAGTGTTGTGATGGAGCAGGGACATTTATTAGAACGCATGTGACAAGGCTCTTGGCCATTTTATAATGATATATCCAGCTGCATTGTGGAGTCATTGATAGCGGATTTCACTTCTAAACGCCGCACGCACTAACGATACAGATTGTTGAGTTACATATTTTTCTTCAATACATTTGTCAACCCGACATATGACAATATAAAGGGGTCCTTTCGGTGCACATAAACATATAATCGTTTCAAACACCTCTGCTGTTAATTTAGTTAGCAAGAGTAGGTTATTTTCTCTTCGGATACGTCATTTAGTTTAATGTAGCGCTCCAGTTGCTGTTCAAAACACTCGTATTTATTTCCATCAAAAGGTTGTAAATTTACATTGGCCATGTTAGTCGCACTTCTTAATTTTCTTTGTTGTATTTTTCTGCTTATTTTCACAATGAGGTACCAATATCTGCCGTAATCCATCTACTGTCAACTTATCGTCAAAGACAATGTCTAAGTGTGTAAGTTTTTCTTGTAACTCAGTTTTTGATAGTTTGTAAATCCATGATGTTTTCTCCCATGTTACGTCTATAACACTCTTGCAGCTATCCGTCGAATTATCCGAATCCAAATCGGATGAAGATTCTTGTTGTAAATCCGATCCCGACATTTAAACCACATTTAGGTTAGTTTAGTAGCACTTCAAATGTCAACAAACGTGAAGTTATCCGCACAAAACCGTTCCACACATAATGGCGCCGCCGCCTTGTTGCGAACTTCAGACTGATGGTGCCGGGTTCATACTCATTTACAATATTCTTAATTTCACAGAAATTTATGTGGTCTTCGCTGATTTTACTATTTAATTTATGTTCTCTGGGTTCTTGTTTTCTCGTTGCCAATGTAGTATCTCAATAAAACCCGCGAGTTAATTAATCTGACACAAATTACACAACAATTTTAACAGACGCCATAATTGCCATATTAGGAGAGAGCGAGACAGAGCATCACTAGCGATGTGCGTTCGTAATAGGGCCGGGCTACGAACATCACACAGATGACACCAAAGATGACAGTTGACGTTCAAGGGGTTTGCGGGTTATGTGATTCCACCACGATTTATCAGCACAATCTGTCAATGGCATAAGTGGGTGTGTCGTACAGCCAATCAAGGGGTCTACAGATTATATGACTTCGCCACAGTTGTCAGCAAAGTCTCCAACCAAAGTCTCCAACTACAATTTCATTCAGTGTGACCAGCAAACAGTAGGGAAAGAATATTCATTCAAACTTCTCTCGTTAATACCTTTTTCACGTGCAAGTGTATCCGTTTTTCTAAAATCACAGAAAAGTTTACACTAAAACAAACAGAGCCCGGTTCAGTACTATAAAGGTTGGCTCTGGCACAACACTCCAGTTAATTTATTCCATCTACAAGCGGTTTTAAATTGCGTCCATATTCGAGAGGAACTAAGTAAAATATTAAAACAATATCCTTTTCTAAAATCGGTGATAATTCTCAATTCGATTTATTTGAATATAAAGGTGTGGATTAAATAAAACACTTGACAGATCATGCAAAATCCATGGTCCAAATTGTGATTTTCATGCAAACAACTCATTTGACGGTTGCATCAGCAGCACAACATGCGGACGATAACAAATGATTAGCTTCTGACAGATTGAGGCTGAACAATTTTGACATGTAAAGACTTCAGCAGAAAAATCGTGAAGTGATTAATCGACAGAAGATATCGGGGCGATAGACAAAATTGACGTTCATTGACTAAATTATTAATTCTTTAGGGTATTCAGTAATTGAAAATTATGTATTACATTAGTTACATTGAATATTATTAAATAATGATGACTTTGAATGACTGTGACATTGCAACTAAAAATATCTATTCAACAAAATGGCGGAAACATTACGGCAGCTTATATGAAATTAGTGTTTTATAAGAAGTCTACGAGAAAACTAATTATTTAAATGGACGAATTAGTATTACAGACAGACTGTGTGGACGCGGTTTAAAGGAATTGATACGGCTAGGAAAAGTTTATGAATTTCTGAACGGAGTGTCATATTAAGTAAAGTAGGAACTGTCATATGACAGTTCAGAGTCAGTGAAATTCGATTTTGTTTTGAAGATTAATCTTGGTTTTCAGAACTAAATTAGTGAATAATCTTTTGATGTGATACATTTCAAATGTACTATCCTTCAGGAACAGTAAATTATGAGATGGTGACAGTGTTTCCACGGTTATCAGTGTGTGTAAAAAGCGATATTTGGAGTGTGCTAGGTTGCACAAGTTTAAGTGAGAATTATTATTCCATATTGCAGGTATAAATACGATGTCCTTTCGTATTTTGGGAAACAGGTAAGTCTAACTATACGTTTTTATCTAGTATGTTGCAACGTCAAGAGGAGCTTCTCAAAATTATAAGCAGATTCTGTTGTAGGTGAGCCATTTTCTATGTCTGCCTGTGCGGTGGATGTCAAAACAAATTTTAATTGTATAAAATATAAATTTATTTGAGTCAACATAAAACAACGTATTTTTGGAATGGGATATAAACATTGAGTGTGTCGGGGACGATCATGTGTAATTATTTTATTATAAAATCTATATTGGAGTGATTCATGGTTGCATTTAATTGTGAAGCAAGAAAACCAATTACTATGTGATACTAGTAGTACTAAATAGACAGGGTGATTTTAATTGACTGCCGGAGGGGAAATTGTGCTTTCTAAGTATACGTGGGGTTTTTCTTGCATATTATAGTTTGGCTGGGTTCCGGATGTTATGGCATGGGAGGTGTCAAAGCCTCTTGGCTGACAGAACAATATAGGGTTACGTTTTTGAAACAAAAGGAACGGTCTGGGGTCTAAGAGCAAAATGTTATTTTTGGTTTGTCACTTACAAAAATAGGTTAATTTCGTAGTTTGTTGGGACTAGAAGTCGGGATAGAAATTATATTGCAAGATATGATCTAGCTAGACAGTGGACATAAGGTGTAATTACATGTGTATACAGCAATTAACTTAAATCGAGAACAAGCCTATGGAAGGAAATAAGGGGTCAAATATGACACTGACGAGGTATATTGGTCATAGCCTGGTGACGCATTTTTATGTCATGAGCTTAGCAATTGGAAGGCGAAATCATACCTAATGGGATGAGAGTATAAATTTACTAGTGTTATAAAACTAAATTAAAAGCGCACATTTGGTATTCTCAACCTAGTGCATAATTTCCACTGATATCCATAATAGTACTTTGGCTCAGTTGGAAGACGTCAGCTTTCCAAGATGCGACCGGAGGTTCGAACCCCGACTCAGGTCTAAATTTATCTTTTTGTTTTTTTTCATGGTGCATTTAAATTTAGTTTTGTGGTTTGTAAGTGTGTATTTATACAACGACGAAATAGGGATACGAGATAGCATATTTTTCTTGCAAAACTAATTTTGGGAAAAAAATATTAATTGGTCCTTTTCTTTGATGATGGAATTGGGTAGATTTAGGGGCTGATGGTTAATTTTGAATGAAATGTACCTAAACAAATGAAATATCAAAAATTTCCTTTTCTATTATCTAGGTACATTCGAAGTCGGTGCGTCGGAGTTATCAAAACTTGCTTGACCTCTGTTTAGTATTGATAACGGGAAATTAGGTATCCGGACATACTGGCTTTCGGTAGTGAGGCGAGTTGAGGTAGTTTTGTAAATTGTAAAACTGATTTCGTTGCTTTTCGGTGGAGCTGTTATTCGGAACGCGCTGGGGCGCTTCGCCTCACCCGTCACTCCTGGCGAGACTGGACTCCTACTTGCGCTCGGTTGTTGAGAGTCGCGGCGTTAGGGTTGTAATTGTTGGTGAACGTCTGGGCGTTCGGGTGGGCATGATGCAAGTTGCAAAATAGCCGAACAGGAACTTTGGAATTTTTGAGTTGGCGAGATATTTTGGAACCCAAAATGGCGGATTCAAGTTTTTGAAAAGGAGAGCAAGGGTACTGGTACTGACTAATTTGGGGTTGCAGAATTCAAATTTCAGATTAATTATGGAATCCAAGATAGCGAATTCAACCTTTTTGGAAAAAGTGATCATGGGTATTTCGAGTAATTTGGGGTTGCAAATTTCATATTTTGGGTTAATTTTTAAATACAATATGGCCGATCTAATTTTTGAAAAAAAAAAGTCGTCACGTATATCGATTAAGACTAATTTTCGGTTACAGTTTTTCAAATTTTTGGGTTAATTATAGAAATTCAAGATGGTAGAACAAGAAGAATTGTGGATATATATATATATTATTTCTATTTATGGGTATGAATTTAAGGGTGAATCTATATACTTCCTTTTATACTTATTATTGTAGATATGTCGCTGGCGAGTGTGATCATTTATGTTTTATGGGGATAATAATATAATGTACAAGCTAAGGTTCAATAAGTATCTAATCTGTTTTGAAAAGATTACATCTCATAAGCTTTGGCTATCTGTAGCAATCGAGTGGACTAGCGGTTGAGGAAGGATGTTTATATGCTGAGTCATTACTCGAAAAGAGACGTATGGTAAATGAAGAATGAAATGCGTGTGTAGATTCGAAGGAAATTATATTTTTTGCGTGGATTGTTGCGGATTGACAACAGCTGGAGTGTAGTCAAATTAAACTAGATTTGTTGGTATTTCTGGGGAACAAAAAAAAAAAAATAACACAATAGGTCCCTAAATATTTAGCAATAGGTTAAAATCGTTAAAACGATTCGACTCTTTGTATAGAGTAGTATTTATGGACCTATACTACACACGCTTTATGAAGAAAGGGTATACACATCTCATGTTGGTTGAAATGAGCCAAGTCTTTCCTTGAGAATTGACTTATTTCATAAAACATGAAACAAGCGCCAAGACAACTGATTATTGGTGACGGGGTTTGTGAGCACAGTTCGAGCTTAAGCACTGAAGGGTGAACATCTTAGTACTTACACCAAACCGCTTTCTGTCTTATGTGAGGAGATTTTGCGGGATTTACTTATAAGAAGGGCAATGTTTCTTAGGATCACCGATTGAGCAATGTAATCACCGATCCGGGGTAAATCTTCTTAATCGGGCCACTAGGGCCTGGCAGATTCACAACCTGACACCTCTGTGTGAGACAGAAATCCTTGAGGAAGAGATAGTCATTATTCATTGTTGCGGTTCAAAGGGATTGTGTTAACGGACGAAGTCATTGGTGGTCATTTAGTATTGGTATAAAGACACATCACGAGGTTAAGGGGAGGGATTGTCACTGACAAATCTAGGACCTAGGGATGAAGATTCTACATGCATGATCTAGGTCATACATTGCGAAATATTCATCGGGGCGACTGAAACCGAACCGGGCATACTCGCTAGCGGATTTCTGAATTTTTCATTATAATTATTAAAATACGGAAAGAGGAAGAAAACTTTTATTTCATACCCAAAGTTGGAAAACAGTCTTTAAATTCAACTAAGCTAACCTTCAATAGTGTAAATAGACAATATCGGAAACTGATTACATTTAAAAACATTAATGTATCAGCTAATTCAACACAATAATAACGGTTCATAAGTGTGCAACAGAAATCTAGAATTATTATAATCAAATGAAGTAATATTTCTACCATCGCAAACTATCGTGTCTGGAAGAGTAAAGACATACTAATTTCAACCTTAAAAGCTAAAGCATAAAGAAGTAAATGATAGAAACGATACGATCACTGGTCGTGAGGCGCATGTTTACGCACACTGGGCCTAGCGCGCTAAAACGACAAGCAAATTTCGACCTTATTTCCAAAGAGCTTAGGTGGGTTTTCGATGCACTCATCAACTCTTCAGAGTTTGGTGATTTTACCAACGTCTCCAAGCTCGTGTCGCTTGTCCCTTGTCGCTTGTCCCTTGTCGCTTGTCGCTTGTCCCCATGTCGCGATAGGGACATGTCGCTTGTCGCTTGTCGCTTGTCCCCATGTCGCGATAGCGACATGTCGCTTGTCGCTTGTCGCTTGTCCCTTGTCGCTTGTCGCTTGTCCCTTGTCACTTGTCGCTTGTCCCCATGTCGCGATAGCGACATGTCGCTTGTCGCTTGTCGCTTGTCCCTTGTCGCTTGTCGCTTGTCCCTTGTCGCTTGTCGCTTGTCCCTTGTCACTTGTCGCTTGTCACTTGTCGCTTGTCCCCATGTCGCGATAGCGACATGTCGCTTGTCGCTTGTCGCTTGTTCCTTGTCGCTTGTCGCTTGTCCCTTGTCGCTTGTCGCTTGTCCCCATGTCGCGATAGCGACATGTCGCTTGTCGCTTGTCCCTTGTCCCTTGTCGCTTGTCCCTTGTCGCTTGTCGCTTGTCCCTTGTCGCTTGTCCCTTGTCGCTTGTCGCTTGTCCCTTGTCGCTTGTCGCTTGTCCCTTGTCACTTGTCGCTTGTCCCCATGTCGCGATAGCGACATGTCGCTTGTCGCTTGTCGCTTGTCCCTTGTCGCTTGTCGCTTGTCCCTTGTCGCTTGTCGCTTGTCCCCATGTCGCGATAGCGACATGTCGCTTGTCGCTTGTCCCTTGTCCCTTGTCGCTTGTCCCTTGTCGCTTGTCCCTTGTCGCTTGTCGCTTGTCGCTTGTCCCCATGTCGCGATAGCGACATGTCGCTTGTCCCTTGTCCCTTGTCGCTTGTCCCTTGTCGCTTGTCGCTTGTCCCTTGTCGCTTGTCGCTTGTCGCTTGTCGCCATGTCGCGATAGCGACATGTCGCTTGTCGCTTGTCCCTCGTAGGAAAGTATTAAAGGCCGAGTCGCAGTAGTATTTGGGTTCATTCAAGTATCATCGATCAGACTGGTTGGGTCTCTGGCTGTTTTTGTTAAGAGTTTGGTTTTTTCTTACCGTTGGTTTTACCGGGTGTTTATTATCGTTATATTAAAGTGCAGTGCTTATTTTTGTGAGACAGGCCTGGGAACGTGGCTTGCCATTGCGGAGGAATAACTCCGCAATGAAGAGTTATGGTTCTGGGTACTGGAATAGTGTCTAAAGTAGTTTACTGTTTTTATTATTATACAAGCCAGATCCCAGTCTAGGTAAACACAATAAACAGTTTGCCTGCCTCTGTAGTCTCACCTAACGGTGGCAACGAGATTACGGTGGAGTCTGATAGCGTAATCAGATTATACGAGAGGATCTGATGTCTCTTTTATACAGACCAAGAGACAGCCAACACTCTCCCACGTGGATCGAGACTCCTCTACGTTCTAAGGCGTGGCCACAGGTTGGCACAGGAGGATACTCCGCTCGCCGAAGTTCTGTAGTACTCGAGAAGCGGGCTTCATTTAATACGTTTATATATGACCTTAATATACACAATAGGGCCGTCCTACCCCTTGTATTCCCTCTAGACTGCGGTCGCAAGGGGGGAGGACCTTACATTGGCCGGTACGTTGCTATCTCAGTTTCGCCGACTGAACTTGTTACAGATATTTTAGGGATACATTCTTATTTCTTGAACTAAGGTATGGTTCAAGAGATAAGCAGCTTAGGGACTTCAAGATAGGCATAGGAGTAAATTCATACACTGTTAAGGGCATTTAGGCATAAATAACAGAAATAAGGGTCTACTATACTAATAACAATAATGGAGTTTTAAATTGCTAGCGTGGGCGACTAAGTTCTCTTTAAGGGCAAAGTGGTGTTAAGTTCCGTATGTCATTACATGTGAAACATTAAGGTGTCACGATCAATTACTAATTATCATCAAAGGGTTATAGTTCTATTTATGATATTGGGATATCTTTGCAGGATTGTTTCAGAAAGATGAAATGATTCTGGGCTTTATGGCAGGCTGAGCAGTCCATAAAATCCAATTAGGTATCTTATTATCGCAAGTGGAATGTTTCTCTACATTTAAGACACAATTTAGGTTAAATATTTCACATGTAAAGAACGGAATGTCTTAGCATTACCTACAGTTTCCCGCTATAGAATGGTCGTAGGAGTTTGACCATATAAATTAATTATAAATATTGTCACTTCTAAAAGATGTCTGACGAGTTTGTTTGGTGTTTTTTCTCGAAACAGACCGCTAGGTTGGAAACACTGGTAGCTTCATTCTTTGGGTCTTAAACCCTTAGGTTAGTAAGGGAGGTAACTTGTTTAGGGCGTCCAAACCCTCATCTAAACAAGATGTAGCTGTGTGAGTGATTAAGAGATTACCACACAACCCGTCGATAGTACTTTTGTTCCTAAATACAAGTATCTAGGGAACATTTCTAGCTCACTGTAGGGTCAAATAAATAACCTTGTTTATATGAATGATAAGGCTACATCTTGTTCAACCGGACGCGTAATAGGAGTAGGGGGATTTTCTACCAAAAACAAAAAAATATTTTAAATCATAAAGTAATTATAGAGAATAAATTCTAGTCCTCAATATTAGCACTTGATTTTATCTAGAAATACAAAAATAGCAGTTGGAAGTTACGTACAGATAGGCTAGCTAAAAATATTTAAGGGATGAAGAGTCTACGGTTTTCTGTCAAGCTATCATAAAAGAATCAGGGTTATTACGGTGCACAACATTACAGGGTTCCTATCACTAGCGATCACATTTGGCCAAATCTTCAGGTATTCGTAATAAAAGCACGCAACGAAAGTAGGTTTAATACAGTAGGTAAATAAGCGCAATTACAGTAGAGTCGTCATTAGAACTAGTTTAACGCTAAAGATTACATAGGGTTCTGTGGAGTAAAAATATCAGTAGGCGTTTCAGCGGGTGTGTAGATTTTCAGGGTAGTTTTCAGGGCTGTTCCCGGGTCGTTACAATTTGGTAGCGTGACCTGGATCTCTTCGAGTAGTTTCAGCGGGGGCGTTTCATCTCGACGCCAAAGGGTACAAAGTTGTACTCTCTGCCGAGGCCTCTATATTTATTGCATTTCAGAAATAGAAAATCAGGATTAGTTTTATATGAATAATAATAAGTTATCCTTACATAATTTACTTTAAAAACAAAGTTTTAACCGACTTCAATTCAGTACTCCAGTACAATTTACCACATGAACTAATTTCCCAGAGCAAATGCGTTGATTATTAGAGAAAAAAAACAAATCACTGTATGTGAGCCGATAATATTTGAGGACGGAAGTCCTTGAGGAATGGACGGAAGTTGATTCCTCAAGGATCTCAGAATTACCCTTGGCACTTCATTGTTTGCTATTTCAACGCAATCATATCAGAATCTGTGACGTACTTTTATAGTTTGAAGTAGGTACATCATTGAGAAGTTCTACAAGCCATCTGTGGTCTTCATCATCACATCCACCATCACCAAATTTATGATTTCCGGGTGTAAATACACAAGTTATAATAGAAAATACCGAAATTACTACACGCGTGCCTAATATATTTGAGGGGTCCCCTTAATTCCTCGTAGTTCCCATCATCTACCTGGGGTTTTGAAAACAATGGGACCAAACTGGAAGCATATACTTTCACTCGGGACTCGGGTGTAAACGTCAAAAACAAGTAGCGTATAAAATAATTATGTTTTTAGTGTAAAATCTCAAAATTTGTATAAAATAAGTAGTCAAAGTGATCCGCAGTGAATGATTTAGCTGTGAAAATTTTATCTGGAAGTTATATGGACCACAAAGGTCAGAAATTGAGAATAGCAGAAATGACAGTTATGTCAAAGGATAACGTATAAAATTTGAAAATACGTAGTATTCTACTGTGTGAATCCTGAAGTTCGCCTGAATTTTTCAAGCAGGGGAGTATTGTTTACGTAATAATTACCTTAAGTTAAGTATAAGTGAATAATTAGTCATCAGAATATAACCTCTTTGTTGCTTTTGTACCAAAATTTAGAAAACCAAATATAGTACATAACACTAGCTTGACAAAGTAAACCTAGACCAAATTAGTGCACAGTCATTTGTTTAAGTGAATATACGTTGAATTTACCGTGGTCAGTGTACCTAAAGCTTACTTAATTTAAGGATTTTGTTAGATTTTGAGTCAAATTTAACTGTAGTCACAATTTTACAATTGTAAAGCATAGACCTTGCTACAAGCCTTTGACATAAAGGTCTAGTCCGGATATCAAACATTTTGAATATGTTTTCAGCCAACTACACCAAAGCGGTTACACGCAAAGATGCCAGAGATGCTTTAATAAGCAAACTACAGCAAACTCAGAAAGATCTCAAATCGGCCACAGAGCTAAATGGAAAGCTCCTGCAGGAAAGGGATGAGAGTGAAGAGGAGGTCTTGCAGGTCATCAGGCTGAACACAACCCTCAAAGCAGAGCTCGCGAAGCAAGATGTTGTGTGCAAGGACCTCATGGCTGACCGGGATGAACTTCAACTCTCCGTAGACCGGTTCCAGCAGTGCCAGGAGGTACATGAGCAGGCATTGCAACATATCCGGGACCTGGAGCAACAGCTGGAGGAAGTTGAGGCAAAACAGATTTGCAAGTATTGTTCCGGACTGGCTGATAACAATTTAAGTATACTTGCTGAACTAAATAGTTGTTGTGAGATAGACATACTGCATGATAGTATTATAAGCCTCCCAGTAGTTGAAACCATTGATCTGACCAGTTCTGTTTGTATAGGGAGTAGAATTGATCAAAATATTATGATGAGAGGATCTAACAAAGTTAAGAAATATTTGAGATTAAGAAGATTTATTAAGAAATCTAAGATATTATTGAAACGCCATAAAATGTGTTTCAAAGCAGTTTCATCTAGATATATTTATGCAGAGTTGAATGATCAGCTCTTAAACTGTCAAATGGAACTAGACCAGGCAGTTATGGAATTAAATAATCGCACCGAAGAACTTACATCATTAGAAAAAAAACTCGAGGACATTAGCGGCAAGCATGAACACTCAAATAATACCTTACAGGAGTACATACGCTTTATGAATTGTGTTCTAGAACCGGGGAGCGGCATACCATTGCACTTCGAGTCGCTTCGAGCACCGGGCCGTCCCTCCGGGTCATACCACGCCACCGCACCTGTCATCCCCGGGCCTGCACCGCGTGTGACGCCATGGCCGCCGCTGTCGGGCCGAACTGAGCCTACACCACCGTCACCGCAGAGCCACGCTGAGCTGGAGCACCCGATGCTGAGCCACACCGAACCGGAGCCGCCGCCGACGAGTCCTACGGAGCAGGCGCCGCCCACGACGAGCCACACCGCGCCGCCCTCTCCTCCCGCGCCCGGCCGGCCGCGCCGCACCGTGGTGTACACCGACCAGGTGGGCCGAGGCCTCGGGGCGCTGCTGGCGGGCCGCTTGACGCAGAGGGTGACCAACAACTGTCTGTCGGGGGCCTCTGTCGATCGTTTGGCCTCGTGTATTGCCGCTGACGACTTCGATTGCGATTCTACGCTAGTAGTGTTCATAGGAGATACTTTAGGATGCACCAAGCGGGACCTCATCAAACTATCTGAGACTTTAAGTGAAATTGACCAACGAGGTGTAAGCAAAATTATTATTTGCGCACTGCCCTTTTCAGGTACCATGTCGGAGAAGGAATGTAGAAAAGTAGTTTATTTGAATTCCATATTCTTTAGACTGTCCTTGTACAGCCGTACGATTTCGTATTTTGACACGAATAAATTTATAAAACATTTTGTCTTGACTCGTAATCGTACCTATCTACCGAGGAGGTACTTACGCGATTGTGCTAAGCTTTTAGCATACAATATTTTAGACTCCGTCGTGGCTAGCACGATGTCTGATAGTTGTAAGGTAGACTACGTCGTGACTAGCACGACGTCTGATAGTTGTAAGGTAGATTCCGTCGTGACTAGCACGACGTGTGATAGTTGTAAGGCGGACCCCGTGTTACATTTTAGTAGCGTGGGATCTAGAAGGGAGCCGGAGCCGGCCGGTAATTTAAACTGACCACTCCGACAACGCGTGCTTCTGCTTCCACCGGCTCCCAACCCCTTGATAGCTGTAACACTAGTATTCATATAGATAGTAATGTCATTAATATGGTACACCAAAATATACAGGGATTCACTAGTAAGGAACTAGAAATTGACTTGTTTATACAATGCTCAAATATCCATATTCTTTGTATAACGGAGCACTGGCTTAAGGGTCATGAATTTATGTTTAATTTTAGCAATCATGGCATAGTAAGTTCATTTTCTAGGAAGGAATGTAGGCGTGGAGGGTCTTTAATAATGGTAACACACAATTTGAAAAGTAAGGAACGTAAAGATATTGTTGACAAATCCATCGAACGCCAAATAGAGCTCTCTTGTGTTGAGTTGGATCAATTCATAATTGTATGCGTATACAGACCTCCATCGGCGGATTATAGTCTATTCGAGTCAGTTATGGATGACGTGTTCAGTAGTGTTTTTATAAGTGCAAAATGTGTTATTGTGTGTGGTGATTTTAATGTTAACTTACTTGAGAAATCGCCCATGTGTGTGAGTCTAGTGAATACTTTTAAATCGTTTAACTTAGTGAACCTGTTTTGTGAACCAACCCGAATTACAGCAACCAGTGCAACATGTATAGATAACGTTTTCAGTAATGAGGATGCAATTAATAAATCTATTATTAACAACTTAAGTTCTGACCACTGTGGACAACAAGTCTCCTTCAGCGGGAAAACTGACGAAAATCCACGAGATACTATGTGCAGACCTATTTCCGAAAAGAGATTAGATTTATTCAATCGTAATATTGCGAAACGATTACTTTATCTTCCATTTACTGAGGAAAGCCCAGACAGTTTGTATGCTCATTTGTTTAACTGTATCAAAATGGAATTTGATGCCTGTTTTAATTTAAGGAAACTTCAAAGCAAGATCAGGACTAAATTTAGCGACTGGGCTACCCCGGATATTCACGAGAAAAGACGCCGACTCTATGACTTGTACGATTCGAGAACTATTGATAAAAGGCCGGAATTTCTGGAGTATGTTAAGAACTACTCGAAATCTTTTAAGTTATTGTGTGTCGCCGCTAAAGCCGATTACTTGTCAAAAAAGATCCAGAACTCCAACGACAAGGTTAAAACTGTATGGCAAGTTATAAACAATGAAACTGGGAAACGCAAGATAAGAGACCCACACTACAGTCTACGAATTGATGATACTTTGGTAAGTTCTGACCATGAAGTAGCAGATCATTTTGAGCGGTTCTTTTCTAACGTACCTTTTGAGACCACGAAGTCTTTAAACTCATCACCAGATGTCGCTGAATCATTATTGAAAGCAAATGTAGCGGAATGTACAGAAAACTTTAGCTTCACTCACGTGACCCCTCATATTCTTGTAAAAACGTTTAAATTGTTGAACTTAAAGAAGACTGAAGATCTTTGGGGCATTTCAGTCAAAGTATTACATTCCATTGTAGAATCAATCGCACCTTTTTTAGCTGATATTTTTAATAAATGTATTGATACTGGAGTATTTCCTGATCTCATGAAACACAGTAAAATTATTCCGCTGTTTAAATCAGGAACGAAAACTGACCCTACCAACTTCAGGCCAATATCAATACTACCGGCACTAAGCAAAGTCTTTGAAAAGATTATTCTTAATCAGCTTATGTCTCACTTTAATTGTAATAAACTGTTCAATAACAATCAGTTCGGTTTTACTAGGGGTCGCTCTACCACTGATGCCGGTGTGGTACTAATTAAACATATTTTTGAAGCCTGGGAAGAGGCTCAAGATGCTATTGGAGTGTTCTGTGATTTATCAAAGGCATTTGATTGCGTTGATCACGAGAATTTAATCAGAAAGTTAAGACATTATGGGATTAAAAACGGTGCTCTTGATCTTGTATCATCGTATCTTTCTAAGAGAACACAACGAGTAGTCGTCAACGGGATGCACTCAGCGGGGACAACTGTTGCTCTTGGTGTTCCTCAAGGCTCAATTCTGGGTCCATTTTTGTTTCTGATTTACATCAATGACCTACCAAATGTGGTGCAAGATAAGCATGATATAGTGTTATTCGCAGACGACACGTCGCTTATTTTCAAGGTAGACAGGAAAGAGACAAGCTTCGATAATATTAATGATGCGCTCAACACTGTTGTGGAATGGTTTACAGCAAATAATTTACTGTTAAATTCCAAGAAAACAAAGTGTATCAGATTCACTTTACCTAATGTCAAGCACGTAAACAATACCAGGATCAAATTAAAGGGCGATGAACTGGAATTTGAAGATAGAACAGTGTTTTTAGGCATCACCTTGGACTCAAAACTACAATGGCATGCGCATATCGACACCCTAGCCGGCAAACTTGGTTCTGCAGCCTATGCAGTAAGACGTATAAGACAGTTAACAAACGTTGAGACGGCCAGGCTGGTGTACTACAGTTACTTCCACAGTGTTATGTCCTACGGAATCCTGTTGTGGGGAAAAGCGGCTGATATCCAGACCATCTTCGTGCTACAGAAACGAGCTGTACGCTCCATCTACGAACTAAAAGCCCGAAATTCTCTCAGGGACAAATTTAAGGAGGCAAATATTCTTACTGTAGCATGCCAATACATTCTTGAGAATATTATGTATGTGCGGAAAAACCTTCAGGACTTCAATCTCAACAGTGATATCCACGACTACAACACCAGAAGTAAACACAAGATCGCAGTGCAGTACAGTCGTCTTCGCAAGGTTAGCACGTCGTTCGTGGGGAACTGTATACGTTTTTACAATAAAATACCTACCGAAATTGTTAATTTGCCGTTAAGTAAATTTAAGTCTCATATAAAAAAATATTTGCTAAGCAAGGCGTATTATAATGTCAACGATTTCATAAACGACAAAAATGCCTTTAAGCCAGTAGCATTCAAATTGTATTAGAATTAATATACCTTCGAGTATGATTGTCTTGGCGTATTACCTTTGTAATTATTATAAGTACCGGAAATAGCTGTTCCGTTTTATGTAACATGAGAGCACGTAATGCTTTTTCTCGCCGAACAAGTAGCTTTAATCTTTGCTATTATCAATGTCCAGTGTGGCTTGAATATGTCATGCTCGCTTAAAGGGCTTTGCTTACGGTGGCGTCGTTGATCGGGTCGCCACCTTCCCTAACATATGGTTGAGGGAGGCGATGGCTGAGATATGCGTCATACTCGTGATCGGGTGCTGTTTGTGGAGTCCGGTCTGTTCATGCTTGCAAGGGCATAGTAACTACCTAAATACTAGTGTTATTATCATTATTTTGACGAGAGACATCATTCTGTTCTTGACACGTTTTATTGTTATTGACCCTGTACATCTCTGACAATATTACATTAATGATCCTTTTTTTTCTGTTTTAACGCTTAGGGACAGTATACATCTCTATAAGAACATTAGAATAATTATTAATTGTATTTGGATGCTCAGAGACATTATACATCTCTGGGGTACTAAATTATATCATAAACTTATTGTTAATTCTGATACAGACCTTATATCGAATGTATTTGATAATATTTTACAATTTTGGATTGTTATAGTTTTCATTAAGTGACATTTAGTTTGTAACCATTTAGGTACTAATTAGTTAAAATCTGCAATTTTAAAATGATTATTGTGTAAGATTATTAATATTATATTGTAGAACACCATTTGACATGTAAAAGTGCCCTTGTGGCCTATTTGCAGAATAAATAATTGATTTTGATTTTGATTTTTTTTGATTCAATTAAAAAAAGAATTGTACAAATCGGTTCATAAATGACGGAGTTCTGAGGTAACAAACATTAAAAAAAAAAAAATGAAAAAAAATCATCTGAATTGAGAACCTCCTCCTTTTTTTTTGAACTCGTTTAAAAATTTTCTCACACAAGAATGATTCCCGCCGATATTAATAACTTTGACGGGAATAAAATCAACGTGATTTTATTCACGCGTTATTCTTATTCAAATCATGATTGTATTCTTGAGTGTCCTAGTTTGTTACATATACGTGTCTACGTTTTGCGTTCTTGAACAAGACTCACATATCACATGTTCCAAATATAAAGTTTATGTCTTCAACACGGCACTGATTGATAGGTATGAATAGAAGCCTTAATGCAATAAAATACTTCGCTTTCCAGCCACGAGGCAAAGATTGCACGTATCCAATATTTTCCTCGCGTCGAGGCAAAGACATAGAAATCTCATATCGATGTGACGTGATTCCACACGTGAGGAAACGTTCTACTCGCACGACCTACTTATACTCGTGATCGTAGACGAATCGATTCTAGTGTCGTATAAAATTAGGCCAATACGGTATCACAGTCCTGAAGAAGTGACTGATATATATTAACGTGCACATTAGCTTTCAGAGGCTAATTTAAAATACAAGATGCTTTATTTATTTATGTACACTTCGAATTACACATCTAAGCACAAAGTTGGATATTTAGTATAGTATACAAGTAAACATTGAAAATTAAATCTAAATAAATAAAATTAAGCTAGCCTAAAATAGTTTATTTTATTTTATTATTATTAAGAGCCTGTTGTGTCCCACTGCTGGGCAAAGGCCTCCCCCTCCGTTTCCAGACTTCGCGTTCCTGAGCAGTCTCTGGCCAATCCTTTAAAAAGGAGTCTAGCTCGTCTCGCCATCGCCGACGAGGTCTGCCGCGTCTCCGTTTTGAGCTGTCGGGCTGCCAGTCAGTGGCAATCTTAGCCCAAAGTTCGCTCGGCATGCGGGTGACATGACCAGCCCAGTCCCACTTCAACTTAGCCACTTTCCGAGATACGTCTACTATTTGGGTCTTGGATGTCTTCTAAAATAGTAGTGAGTAAAAAATTAACTAGAAACAAAAGTAAAAAAGGGTGCCGCCGGCAGCGAGGCGGGGCCTAAGCTACCGGTGGTCATGGCGACAGAGACAGGAACCTCCTGACTATCCGCGCAGTATCCAGGAGTACCGCCTTCTGTATCTGACCCCTTTTTTTTTATACAAGATTAACAAACAGTTTTTGGAAACGTCCAAATTTGCTATGTTTAGCCACATACGAGTACACCAACGACCACTACGAAGAAAGACCGCCTTTGGCCGAAATAAGCTGGAGATTATTAAGTATTGTATAGTTTTTGGTAAAGAGATCAGAGAGAGAGCGAGTCCTCAACTGAATAAAGGGTCGGCAACGCGCTTGTGATTCTTCTGGAGTCACAAGTGTCCATAGGCGACGGTACCAGCTTAACATCAGGCAGGCCGTAAGCTTGTTTGCCACCGCCATAGTATGAAAAAAAAGAGATAATGATAATATATTTTTTAATTTACTTATTTTCGTTTTAGAATTTCAAACTACTGATGGTGTCTTGCTTACTTTAGATTTTTTTTTTAAACAAAGATGATTTTTAGGGCAAGTAAATAGGACGAAAGTAAAAGTTACTGAATGATTAGACACGCGGCAGCGTGTCAAGCCAAGTTCAAGCAAAAGAACTGGCTAGCCAGCGCCAAGTGTAATATTACACGAACCACTTGGTACCACTTTTACCCTTCTAAAACTCAAAACCTCTTTAACGTAAACACATAACAATACGTGTGTTTAATTATATCCATAAGGACATCTAGAAGCCCAAATTTCATTAAGACATTTCATTTCGTCAAATCGAACCTACTTTAAGATCTCTTTTTAAATAACAGCTATTGTTATAGGTATCTAATAAAGCAAAGACATAGAGTTTAATACTTGTTCATAATGTTATTTTGTTCCTATAAATACATATTTGGATTTTGCATAAAACTTGGCACTCATTTAGATCTCCATTATTTTTGCGGCGAAGCCCACAGCCAAGCATAATTTTTGTATCGAACTTGGCTCTCCTTTTTTACATTTATGTTTTTGGTGGGATTCTACTTACAATGAACGACGAGGAGACGTAGGTATTTCTATACTTTAACTCAACTTGATTATTCACTCAAACTATTGTACCTATATTTCGAGGAAAAAAAAATATTTTGCCCGAAGCGATGTCCGGAAGGAAAGGAAAGCGATGTGTATTGCATGTTTGATTAGGTGACATAATATATGTGACAATTTGACAATTAAGCTGCTTGCGTGTTAGGTACGTATCCATAACTAATTATCTTTAAGCCTGCCCAGTAGGGTAGGGTAGTAAGCCTAGCCTACTTTAGTTAGGTAGGTATTTAATTCAGGAAACACAGCAGAAATCTGCCACTTCAAAGGACAAAGTTTATACATATAATTTACTTTCAAAACAAAATTTAAACCGACTTCAATTCGGTACTTCGCCAAGCCACATAGGTACGTCATGAACATGATTATCAGTTCCACTTCACCAAAATTGCGATTTCCGAAGGTAAATACACGAATTATAATAGAAAATACCGAAATCACTACATACGTACCTATAAAATTTGAGGGTTGCCCTCATTTTCCCTTGGATTCCATTATCAGATCCTGATTTGGTGACAATGGGACCACCTCGGAAGTACCTATACCTACTATTTCGAATAGAAAAAGAATTTTGGAAATCGGTCCACAATTGACGAAGAAATCGGCGAACATACATAAAAAAAGGATACAAACGGTGAAACATATAACATCCTCCTTTTTTGAAGTCGGTTAGAAAAACAAAATAACTACCTATAAATAGTAATAACAGTTTTGTAGTCAACACATCATAAACGTATCACGGATCCGCAAAATAAAGGCCTTACACGGTGTAGCCTTTTTTTAGTGTACACAATTTTTTGCCCCTAACTTTGATTTTGTCGTTTGGTTTAGTTTTAATTAGGTACCTAAAAAAATCTTGTCATGTTCAACCCCTTTTTATTATGGATATCATCTAAGAATCTTAGAAATATATGCAATTTTTTTCTAAGAAATTGTGTCATATTGTCACTACTTTCTTGTTTTTAGTGTTCCTTACCTCAAAAGGACAAAACGAAACGCTTATAGGATCACTTTGTTATCCGCCTGTATCCCTGTATGTCTGTCTGTGCGTCTGTCAAGACCCTTTATCTCGACAACGCGTAAAGGTATCAAGTTGAGATTAAAAGCAAGCAGAAGTCTACAGTTCCTTGAAGCTGTCAAAAAAAAGCAAACTTCTAAGTTAACGTATAAAAAAGATACGAACGCGGCCGTTTATACCGCAAAAAATAGTAGATTGTACAACAAGTGCATAAAACGAGCCATTTAACCTGAGACGTTTAATATCCACCCGTACCCCCCCTTCCCGACTAGCCTCACGTTTCTTATTGCCTCCCGGACTAGAAATGCTTAGAACATACCTATATACATACGATGAAGCACATAGCTTAATAATTTTTTTTTGGGAAAACTTCGTAACTGCCTCCACTAGTGAAATATTAAGAGCTCAAATAGTGGATTACACCAGGCCCCGTAGCATGGCCTTATCACGCGATAAGTGACAGGATAGAGCATCCGTCCCTGGCTGACACCGTTCGATAGAACGAGACGACGCGCTTATCCTATCACTTATTGCGTGATAGATAAGATATCCATGCTACGGGGCCAGGAAGGAATAGGGATTCATGAGATAACACGTTTAAAATTCAGCATGCGATATAAACATAAAGTGCCCATGCCATATACTAGTACAGCGACGAGCACTCGGACGTTAACCTTATTATTTATTCTAGCTAAAAGGAGCGTCGGCCATCCACAAGCTCATTGGGTGGACGATATTAGGAAGATCGCGGTCACTTCTGGATAAGATTAGATCAGGATAGGAGAGGGACGGGTCCACTCGAAGAGAGGCCTTATGCTCAGCAGTGGGCGATTACGGGCTGAAAACGATACATGGGTGGAATTCAAAAAAAAAATGCTTATAGTTGAGAGCCTGAATCTAATCTACGATTTAACTTTTATCATTTTCGTAACGACAATTACCCATATAAAATGTATGGATAATTGCCGTTACGAAAATGATAAAAGTGAAATCGTAGATTAGATTATATTTTTTTTGATTTCCACCCACATTTACTTTTTTATATTTGGATACCATGTTAAGATAAAGTTGTTCGAGCGTTGGTCACGGTCAAGCCGAGTAGTAAAGCGTCCCTGATGCGACGTGTTCGCGGCAGCTACAACTCAGCTACAGTCCAATATTCTGCCACTGGACAAAGTCCCATAGCTCATAAGAAATAAGACATATTGCTAACATAGCCTTAAGTAAAAAAGTGTTACTAACATATAAGACATAAGACATTTATTTAGCAGAATCGTTTACATATATATATATTTATAAGTACCAGTCCCTGCACTAGGCTTTGCCTGTATCGCAGGAGACCGCATATTACCTTTTACATTGCATGGATTCAAAATATTACAATCAATTGGACAATATATTATAAATATCAAATAAGGAATACAATGTGTGTGTTTGTATAGTGTTTGTGTGTGTACGTGTGTGTGTTTTATTTGATAATATCCAGAATCTTCTCTATTTCCTCATAAGAAAGTGTATTGAGACATGATTGTATCTTAAGTTTTACTTCCCTCGTCGAGTAGTCTTGCAAAGGAAATTTTGTACATATTTTATTATATATGAATGTACATACCCTTTACCTTTTTGAACTATAAGAAATGAGACACATCGCTAACATAGCCGTATGTAAAAAAGTGTTACTAACATATGGATGTACATACCCTTTACCTTTTTGAACTATAAGAAATGAGACACATCGCTAACATAGCCGTATGTAAAAAAGTGTTACTAACATATGTACGTACATACCCTTTACCTTTTTCTTCTTCTTCTACCTAGCGTTATCCCGGCCTTTGCCAGGGTCCACTTTCGTACTCCGAAATAAATATTATATTCATTCAAAGCGCCACGTACAAAAATGAACAAAACCAAAATTTGCATGCACCAAATAGTGACGCCTTTCGCCAATGATGTAATATAAAAAAGAGGTAGATACGTATTCTATACGAAATACGTATTCTGACAGCATTCGTTTCCATTGACGACGCGAAACTATGGCAAGTTGTGTCAGTTAACCAAGTTTTAGTGTGCCACTTTTGGAGCGCTTATAACATATCTACCTTTATTTTATATTACATCATTGCCTTTCGCGGTAAAGTTGCGGTCAAAGGCATTCTACATAGTAGGTTTGGAAGGTGTTATGGGGCCCTTCCGTTCTCATCGGATGTAGGTTGTCCAAATGAAATTACTACGTACGTACTTCACACTTTATATTACAGATACATAGCAAGTCGTAATTACGTAGAGCGCGTCGTCGTAAACATTATATCGTTGACGCCATGTTATTGGTCGACTCGCTGTCGCTCTCTGTGTGCGTTTTGATACTGCCCGAGAGCGAACGCGTTTCGTTCGCCTTGTTGGCAACATTTGCCACACCACCCCCCTACGGAGTGGAGAAACATATACAGAAGAAAAATAAACAAAAACTTAAGCTTAACTTATATATCTAGTACATCTCTAAACCTAACCTTCCTACCCGTTCTGGTAAAGACGGAAGCCGGAGTGGCTGGAGGTGGGGTTGGTAGGGAGGGTGAGACAGCTGGTGAAGGAACAGAGGTTGATGGTGGAGCTTGCACGGTGGGCGGCGCCGTATTCGACGTGCGAGTCGGGGCGGCGCTGGCAGGCGTACCTGATGGATCAAAGTAAGCGGGTTTAACCCGATCAATGCTCACGGCAACTTCTCTTCCATTGAAATTGATAGTGAGGGTTTTATCCCTCCTGCGTATCACACGATGCGGGCCAGTATACGGTGGCTGCAGGGCACGTCGCACTGTGTCGTCACGAAGCATTACGTGTGTCGACGAATCTAGGTCCTTAAACATAAAAGTCAATGGTACAGTATGGCGAGATGCAGGTACCGCTTGAAGTCTCTTCATGTGTTGTCGTAAGCGCGTGACAAAATCAGTGATGTCGTAGGAGGCTGCAGGATCACCTGATGGCACAATGAGTTCGCCTGGGAGGCGTAGGACTTCGCCGTAATCGAGCTCAGCTGATAAAGACTTTAAGTCTTCTTTCAGCGCTGCTCGCATGCCCAAAAGGACGATTGGCAGAGCGGTGATCCAAGCGCCACCATGGCACATAATGGCAGCTTTTAACTGGCGGTGCATTCTCTCAACCATGCCATTAGCACAAGGGTGGTAGCTAGTAGTTCGGTTGCGCTTGGCCCCGCAGACGTTCAGCAAACGTTGGAAAAGGGCGGATTCAAATTGTCGACCTTGATCTGTTGTCACCAGGGAAGGTACTCTATAACGGGATATCCATTCCCTGGTGAAAGTCTCGGCGACCTCCTCTGCCGTGATGCTCGTCATCGGCCAAGTTTCTGGCCACCGTGTGAAGCGATCGACGGCGGTTAAGCAATATTGATATCCCTTGTTGTAAGGTAGTGGGCCAATTATGTCTATATGTACGTGCCGGAAACGAGCGCTTGTGCTGGTAAAGGTGCCGAGGGGCGATCTGGCGTGGCGGGTGACCTTGCTTCGTTGGCATGCAAGGCAATTACGGGCCCATTCGCGGCAGTCCTTGCGCATGTTAGGCCAGACGTATCTGTCGCTCACCAGCCGAGTAGATGATGTAGCTCCTGGGTGGCTAAGATTGTGAAATCTTTCAAACACATTCTTACGGAGTGGTAAAGGAACGTAAGGACGTGACTTATCAGTGGACGTGTCGCAGGTTAGTGTCACGTCTGTACCCGGTATGTGGACCTTCTCCAGTTTCAACGAAGATGACTTTTCTTGCAGCAAAGTCTTCAATTCGTTATCCTCTTCCTGAGCTTTTGCGAGGGCAGTAACGTCCGCGTCGGTTGAGATGGTCTCCACCCTCGACATCGCGTCTGCCACGACGTTATTTTCTCCTTTTATGTATACAATGTCCGTCGTGAACTGTGATATAAATGAGAGTTGATTGAGCTGCACGGGAGGGAGTTTTTCATTGCGCTGACTGAAAGCGTACACCAAGGGTTTATGGTCTGTGTAGATTGTAGCATGTTGGACCTCCAAGATATGGCGAAAATGTTGCACGCTCTCGTAGATCGCTAAAAGTTCGCGGTAGTAGGCAGGCCATTGTTCCTTCTTTTTGGGAAGCTTTTTACTAAAGAATGCGATGGGTTGCCACTGATTATCGACTTTTTGCTGGAGGCAAGAACCAATTTGATTTGCTGACGCATCAGTGAAAAGTCCTAGTGGAGCGTCCGGAATAGGGTGTGCCAGCAGGGTTGCGTTCGCCAGGCTCTCTTTACATTTCTCAAACGCGCGTTCCAGTTCCGATGTCCACGGAACAGGTTTCGCTCCTTTCATGTTTGGAGCAGAGGAAATATTGATCAACGGGGCCTGTAGTTCCGCTGCTTTAGGCAAGAAGCGGCGGTAAAAATTCACCATGCCTATGAACCTACGTAGGCCTTGAACCGTTTTAGGCAAAGGATAGTTCTGTAGGGCTTCTATTCTTTCGTTTGGTGGTTGCATACCATTTCTAGAGATACTGTATCCCAGGAATTTTATTTCTGCCACCCCGAAAACACATTTGGTTACATTGAGGACGATGCCATGCTCTGATAGCCTCTGGAAGAGAGAAAGAAGATGCTCAGCATGTTGTTCCGCATTGCGGGAAAATATTAAAATGTCGTCAATGTAAGGGTAGCAAAAATCTAACCCTGTTAAGACCCCGTCAATGAACCTTTGAAAGGTTTGGCCTGCGTTGCGTAGTCCATAGCCCATATATGGAAATTCGTAAAGGCCAAAAGGCGTGATTATGGCATTTTTGCCATTGTGTTCAGGGTTGACGGGAATCTGTTGGTAAGCTTTTACCAGATCTATGGAACTAAAAATAGTAGCACCTGCAAGGTTGTATGCAACGTCCCCGATGTGCCGGATCTGTGCTCGCACCATACCCGACCGCTACCCGGTAGCGGTCGGGTATGGTGCGAGCGTTGAGCGCGCGGTAGTCCCCGCATGGCCTCCATGTATCGTCCTTCTTGGGTGCCAGGTGCAGTGGAGACGACCACGCGCTGCTGGAAGGACGTGCGGTCCCCACTCGCACCATCTCCGCAAACTCCCGGCGCGCGGCGACCAGTTTATTCGGAGCTAGGCGGCGAGGGCGGCAAGACACTGGCGGGCCGTCGGTGGTCAAAATGTGATGTACCGTTGAGTGCTTTGCTTCCCCCGGCAGACCGGGTGGGCGCGTCAGGTCAGGAAACTTCTGTAAAATTTTAGCAAAACCTGAATCCTCCGCAGTAATGGTTTTAACGCTGGCTTGAGCGCAGCATGCAATGGATGCAGAAACATGTAACTCGGTACTAGTATCATTGAGGCGCTGCCTGTGGCAATCTGGCACTAGTTTATAATGTGCCAGAAAATCTGCGCCAATGATAGGAGTACTGACGTCTGCAATGACGAAGTTCCAGTGGAAATCTCGACGTAGACCTAGATTAAGTCGAAAGCTATGGGTACCATAGGTTTTTATAGAGCTACCGTTCACTGCGCACTTATCAAAATTAACTGTTTTGTGACTTCCTTTAAGAAGGTGTCGTGGGAAACAACATATATCTGAACCCGTGTCGATCAGAAATTGATGTCCCGATACCCGATCCTTCACGAATAGGCGACGGCTTGTGTAAGGGCAGTCAGCGGCCGCCATTACTGACTGCTCGGCTAGTTTTCCTGACTCCTGTCCACCCAGCTGCAGGGTGTCCTGCACTTTGTGGCATTCTTGCCGAATTTGTCATGGTACCAACACATTCGTTGGCCCGATGCTGACGATCTGGAGTGAGATCTTGGTCGCTGGGAACGGCTTCTCGATCGAGCACCTTGTCTGGCATTGTCTTGGAATAGAGCGTCAACTTTGTTTGAAAGTTCTTTAATACATTTCATGACGTAAGCTAAGTTTGGTTCGTTACTACCTGATGATGTTGTTGAGTTGACTTCGGTAGCGGGCTTGCCTGACGGGGAGTCGACGATAGCATCAGCGATTTCTGCCACTTTGTCAATATCCAAGTATTTCTGTGTAATGAGGATGCGCTGCACCTCTGTTGGTAGACGCCGCATCCACAGCTCACGTATGATACTGGAATCCTTCAGGTCGGCTCCAGCCAGAGAGCGCAGGTGTCGGAGGAAAGCTGATGGCTTTCGTTCCCCGAGCTCTTCATCGTTCAGTAATCTGCGCACCTGCTGCTCCTTTGTGCTAGAAAGACGTTTGATTAAAGCATTTTTAAGTGCTCATACTTACTGCCGTCAGCTGGAGGGTCAGACAGAATGTCTTCAACCACATCGGATATCCTATCATCCAGCATAGACAGTATATACCCATATTTAGTGCCATCCTGCTTGATGCCATTTAGCTCAAATTGGGCTTCTACGAGACGAAACCAGCTCTTTGGTTTATTTTCCCAGAAAATTGGTAGCTTGGCTTTTACTTCTAAAACCTCAGGTGTTTGAACCACATTTTGTGCAAGGCTAAGATTCCTAATTTGCTCTTTAAGCTCCACCAACTGTCTCCTAAGTTCCTCTTCTGCCATTTTTTTAAATACCAGAGGACTAACAACGTAAACAACAATGCTGAATTATTACACAGTAATAACGTAAGGTTAAATAAAAGTAAATGCAATAACAACAACGGGGTTGAAAAATGCAGGTTAGAATACAACGCTTAAAGTCCCTTTAAGTTTTACGACGTTTAACGCACCGGCACCAATATTTTCACTCGCGTTGAGATAACAGGTCAAAACTACTTACAGTTTTTCTCGATCAAAACTCTTTGATAGGAATCGAATTACGTAAATAAATGAAACAATTCGCACTGACGTATCTCTACTCGTCACTGTGAGTTACAGCTGTCAGCTTAGCTGTCACTTGTCGTAAATGTTGCTCGCACGACGTTGTGTTAATGTGAATGTCTGTAAACGCCCTAAATGTCGTTAGCAAGCTACCGCTTGCTTTGCTTCACTAGGTTAGGTTTCAACATGATGGTTGGCGTTCTTGGAAATAACCAAACAAATGCACCGGTTTCCACGCACTGTATGCTTCACAAAAACGAAACTGATGAAGACGTGATAATTCTTCAATTTCAATTTGCGGCGCTTGCGGCTTGCTTCGAAGATGGCTGCGCGGTCGTTGCGCTGCGTCGGGGTCACCAATTTGGAAGGTGTTATGGGGCCCTTCCGTTCCCATCGGATGTAGGTTGTCCAAATGAAATACCGCAGGAATCTTGATAGTATATTCGTACTTCACACTTTATATTACAGATACATAGCAAGTCGTAATTACGTAGAGCGCGTCGTCGTAACATTATATCGTTGACGCCATGTTATTGGTCGACTCGCTGTCGCTCTCTGTGTGCGTTTTGATACTGCCCGAGAGCGAACGCGTTTCGTTCGCCTTGTTGGCAACATTTGCCACATAGGTATACCATGGTAACAAGGTACCGATTTCAAAAGTAAGTATATACTTAATGGGTATGTTTGCAAACTTGTTTTGGTAACGAGTTTAATAAATTTATAGCCGGGGCGAATTATTTCAGTTATAATTCGAGTTTAAAACAAACCACAATAATTTAATGTTTCCAAACCGAAAACAACCCATGTCAGATAGTAAAGTTTTCGTCTTTTGCTGGTTAATTTATAACGAATATGAACTCAACTTTCTGGGTTAAACGCATAAGTAACGCCAAATGAAAAGTTATGCCACCCTTTAGGATATGAGCTTGGCGCTGTTTAAGTAAAAGAGGTTTTGTAACTAATTTACTGCGCTTTCAAATTATGAGAGTAAAAGAGTTCAGAGTAAAAATCATTTTTTTGCGTAACGTTTCATACAGTGTTCAGGTGGTTCTTAATCAATCTTTGTACGGGAAAATGATAGAGGATTAATTGTCCGTACGCTCGTTATAAAAGTTACGTAATCACCCCAAACAATTAAATTGATCCATGGACAATAAATTGATCCTTGGACAATTCATGCTCGTCTAGAATCTCACAAAATTCGGAAACCAAACCATAACTTCATGAAAGCGATATTCTTTTTAAAATAAGGACATTGACCGAATATACCTACTTAAAGTTTAAGCGCGCCCAAATTGAAACCAAAAAGCTTTTAAATGCGATTATCAGACGGTTGCCTCTGCTGAAACTTTCTTTCAAGAAAAAAACCATTAAAGTAAACAGTTTGGACGGGTTCTGTCCAGTATAATTTTTTTGTTCGTTCTTAGCACGGAAGCCTATTATTCCTAGTTTTAAAGGAGAAAGCGCGTATGTCGCGTGGACACGATGAGTTTGGTGTGTTTGGGGTGTTGATCTCATAGAACGGCGGAAGCGATCTCTTACCCCAACTTCACACAACAACTCTAGCGCAAGGCTGCTAAGTGCAACTGAAGTTACATTTGATGTTCTGTGCCTATCCTATACTATTAAACGAGAAATATGATTTTTGGAACAATCTCTATACCAAATTGTATCGTATTGGGTTACATCCATCCAAATTTTTATTCCCTATTTCACCCCTAGGGGATGATTTCCGGGATAACACTAACGTATGTCCTTCCCCAGAAGTCCAACTATCGCGATACCGTAAATGTGTTCCATCCAAATTTTCAACCCTTATTTCATCCCCTTAGGGGATTATTTTAGGTATAAAAGCCATCCGCTGTCCTTCGCCGCAAATCAAACTATCTCTATACAAAAGTTCATCTACATGGGTTTTATCCAAATTTTCACCCCACAGGGAATGATTTCCGGGATTAAAACTATCCGTTGTATTATCCGGGACTTAAACTATCTCTATACCAAATTTCAACTTAACGGGTCCCATCCAAATTTTCACCCCCCATTTCACGTGTGATTTCCAGAATGAAAACTATCCTATGTCCTTTTCCAGCACGGCTATCACAAGACGGCCGCGACATACTCTCGAGCTCTCTCGCACTATCCGTCTCTTTCTAAGTGGTCTAATAAAAGAGAGACGCATAGTGCGAGAGAGCTCGAGAGTATGTCGCGGCCGTCTTGTGATAGCCGTGCAGGACTCAAACTATCTCAATAGGTACATAATTGTATTCAGAGAGGCTAATTGTTTTCACCCCTAATTTTACCCCCTTAGGGGATGATTAACGGGATAAAAACTATCCTATGTCCTTTCCCAGGACTTAAACTATCTCTAAACCAAATTTCATCAAAATGGGTTACATCCAAATTTTCACCCCCCCATATCACCCCCTTGGGGATGATTTCCGGGATCAAACCTATCCTATGTCCTTCTTCGGGACTCAAGCTATTTAATGAGCGTTTTTCAAAAAAAGTGTACAAAACAATTTTTTTTTCAGAATTCATGTTTTTTTTTTTTTCTTACTCAGAATCTTTGATACTACCGATCCTCATACAAGAAAAAAAGTGTCCAAAATATTCCATTCCAGATCGTCACATTTTTGTATGCAGTCTTTTTTTATTTATATTGTCGTGACGCACTGGAAGAAAAAACTTACATGGCAAAATCTGGGACACTTTTCCATCTTCGAATTCTGAAAAAAAAGAAGTTTTGTACACCTTTTTTGAAAAACGCCCCAATATACCAAATTTCATCCAAATCGGTGTAGCGGTTTATTTAGATCCATACAAATTTCCACCCCTAATTTCATCCCCTTAGAGGATGATGTCTGGGATTAAAACTATCCTATGTCCTTTCCTAGGACTCAAACTATCTCTAAGATACCAAATTCTATCTAGATTGGTTCAGCCATTTTCACGTGGTGCGCGGTCACATAAACAGACAAACAGATAAACAGACAAACAGACAAACAGACTAAAATTCTAAAAACTGTTGGAACGTGTTCTGTTGTCGACTCTTAGTATCCCTAGCCAATTTTTTTTCGATTTCATTCCATGTGCAGACTTTTGACCCTCTTCAGCTTTATTATATGTATAGATAGATATAGATATACCTATATATATTTGCAATCACGTCCTCGGAGACAGCTCTAACGATTTTGATGAAATTTGGAACACAGGGGTTTACGGGGGCGAGAAATCCATCTAGATTAGTCTCATGTCCGGGAAAATTAGTTTTCTCCGTATTTTCTCCATTGTCATCTGAGCAGAGCTCGGTCGCCCATGGACTAGATATAATATAGTTTTGGTTTGTTTAGGGTGCTGATGTCATCGATCGGCGGAGACAATCACTTACCGCAACCTCACACAACAACTCTAGCGCAAGACTGCTAAGTGCCACCGAAATTAATGTGATGTACTTGTGCTTTTCCCTTTGCCTGTAAATATAATATAGGTAAAGTTTGTGAGTGTGTAGATTTGTGAGGGCGGAAGTTTGTATGTAGGTAATCTCCGAAACTGTTTGGTTAAATGACATAAAGGATATCTTCAATACATAGTATAAAACAAAGTTGCCTCCCGCTGTCTGTCTGTCTGTCTTTCCCTATGTATGCATAGATCTTTAAAACTACGCAACGGATTTTGATGCGGTTTTTTATAATAGATAGAGTAATTCAAGAGGAAGGTTTATATTTATAATACATGCATGTATTAATTGTATTATACATATTAACCCGTCCGAAGCCGGGGCGGGTCACTAGTAACATATAAAAGTCACTTGTAATAATAATAACGTAAGGCAGCTTGTGGCGGGCTGTTAGGGAGTAGCGACCCTACGTACCTGAGTGCTCCTGGGGGTGTCCTGTGGTCAGGCTGAGCCGATCGGGTGGTTGGTTGGACAGCCTCCCCACCTCTGGCTTGCCTTAACTGGCTGTCCAAAGTGGAGTCGCAAGAGCTGTTGCTCGAGGGTAGATGTGGACACCTAAGTGGCGAGTTGGCTATATGTTTAAAGTCCAGTGCCACCTCTCTACCCCCCCAGCCTCTCTGACTGGTGTTGCCCTTAGGCCATTTTTTAATGTCGCTATTAATAGGGGCCCATCTAGCAGTTGGCGAGTCACCGTCTGCCAGAGATAAAAAATGAGACAGTTTATTAGGCAGGCGTCCGATGTTTCGCCCAATAGCCCAGCCACTAGTCCATCATTTTCACCCAATAACCCGTATTCTTTAGATTCCATCAACCAGCAATAGTCCCTATACACCCCAGCGGGTGCTGTCTCTGTGTGCGTCCCATGACACGGGCAGGGACAGCATCCGCTCGGTGTACTCCTTGCATTTCATTAAATTGTCAAAAGGGCCTCTACGTGTTGGCTCAGTTGGTACTTTGTAGGTACCTAGCCCCACGCACGCCTCCCAAAGGTCCGGGACATCATTGTCCCGTGAGCGGGAAAGACATACATAATAATAAATATTACGGGACAATCTTACACAAATCAACCTAGGCCCACGGTAAGCTCAATAAGGCTTGTGTTGTGGGTACTAGGCGACGATATATATAATAGATAAATACATATAGATACTTATATACATATACAACATCCATAACTCAGGAACAAATATTCGTGATAAACACACAAATAAATGCCCTGACCGGGATTTGAACCCGAGACCTCCAGCTTCGTAGGCAGAGTCACTACCCACTGGGCTACGGAGGCCGTTAAAGGCCGTAATAGTTGTAATGGACATATACGAGTATGAATTGTTAATTATTTCAATGAGTTAAATTCCTAGTTAGTAATTTGATATTATTTGCATGCTGCATGTGTGGCAGGGTACGCAAGCCACCTGAGAGCGCACCCAAGAGTCTTTTTTTTTTTATCGTATGGCGGTTACACACGGGTACACATATGTATTCGTATCGATGTCGCTGATAGAGTTCCAGTGTGCGCTGCGAGGTTGGAACAGCAACACGCCAGTAACATACTTATAATCCAGATATAAACAGTCGCTGAGGTCGAAATCGGCCAGGATGCCATCAATCATGCAATCAATGTGGCAAAATTGTTGATCGAAATTTGTATTTGTTATATTATTGTATACTATTCTCTGGAAATAAATAACTTTGCCGTGGGTGATGGCCGCTGGGGCGGAAAGGTTCTAGAGTGGCGACCACGTACCGGAAGGCGCGGCGTGGGTAGGCCCCCCACAAGGTGGACTGGTGACCTGGTAAAGGTCGCGGGAGTCCGCTGGATGCGGGTGGCGCAGGACCGGTCATTTTGGCACTCTTTGGGGGAGGCCTATGTCCAGCAGTGGACGTGTTTCGGCTGATATGATGATGATGATGATGAAGTAACTTTGAACAAAGGTTTTTGAACTCGAAGATCGTTTTTGGGTGATTACCCCAGTGTATCCAAACATTACAATCTCACAAACTTTCAACCTGACAGACATTTCCTCTTTATAATTTTAGCATACCAATAGAAGAGCAAAGTTATGTTTTTAGTACGAATCTAAATTACAGGGACTGATTTTGGTTACGGTTATACCGGTATGTAACCGGTATTCCATTACGGTACCGTTATGTCGTAAAGGTTATGCGCGCCGCGCGAACATTACGGTACCGTAACGGTTTTGAAATAACGGTTAGCGGTACCAGTTTAAAACGATACCGTAACATTTATAATACCGGTATTATAAAGGTTATCGAGAAAAGTAAGCGAGCTGGCACTCTACAGAGGAAGCATTGGCTACTAAACATTTAAAGACTAAAAGACAAAGCAGCAGAGCCTTTGCTGGCGGTTCGGCAACAACCCCAGGCCAAAGTCGATATATCGGTACCTTTAAATAGCGGTTACGGTACCGGAAAAAATAAAGGTACCTTTATATTTCGGTAGCGAAATATAAAGGTTCCGCTACCGAAACCGCTATTTGACAAACGATATGACGTCATACCGTTAAAATAGAATACCGGTATTTTTCGGTTATGCAGTCCCTTTAGATTCTAAAACGAACCCTAAAAATCGTGGTCGGTAAATTTTAATGTCGTGGAGACGTGGATACTTTCGCCCTCTATCGTAGTTATATATTTAGTAGTCTGCAGAGGATTGAGTCCGGTCGGTTCATACAAAAGTTTCATGGGATTTCTCAACTTCTGTGAGACGAGCTCGACTTGGGGAGTTTTTTTAGAACTTTCGGAGCAAATATCTCATTCCGGGTGAGCGCTTTTAAACTTGCGGTTTACTTTTAGTTTAATTTTTGTTGTTGACATTGGTTTGTTTTACCACGTACCGGAAGGCGCGGCGTGGGTGGTTAGTTAGTTAGTTATACTGGGCGTTTTCCGCAAGTCGACATCCATTGTGCCTATTTTGCGTGAAACGGCGGTGTGGCGCTACTCTAACCACCCCAGCTCGTTTAAAAAGTTGGTGAGTGCCTTGGTGTTGCTGACTGCGTCCCGTAGTGTGTTTGGAGAACCTAGGTGCTTCATTCTGTATACTTCTACCTCCTTGCAGTCCAGTAGTATATGTTTGGTCGTTTCTTCTGCCTTCATGCACGCTCTGAACATGGGGCGTGGGTGGACTGATGACCTAAATAATGCCGCAGGGGTCCGCTGGATGCGGGTGGCGCAGGACCGGTCATTGTGGCACTCTTTAGGGGAGGCCAATGTCCGGCAGTGAACGTCTTTCGGCTGATATGATAATGATGATGATTGGTTTGCATTGGGTGTAGTAGGTATTTTTTTTGTATATAACCTTAATCGATGAATATGTTGCAATATTCTCGCTGCCCACAACTAGTCTGGATGAGTTCGCTCCTTAGCGATAATAAGCGCATGTTGTTTACATCTACTAACTTTTAGCGAGCGTTATTTCGTTAACTTTTTGAGATCTACAATCAAGAGTAGGTATTTGTATTTAAATTGTTATTTTACTTCACACTTCTTGAGTTTGATTATTATTGACGACCGCCTTAGCCTGGTTGGTAAAGTGACGCTGCCTACGAAGGTAGAGGTCCTGAGTTCGAATCCCGGTAAGGGCATTTATTTGTGTGATGAGCATGAATATATTGTTCTTGAGTCATGGATGTAAATACATAGATATTTAAGTATTTATTTATTTATCTTCGTCTAGTACCTATAGTACAAGCTTTGCTTAGTTTGGGACTAGGTCGATTTGTGTAAGATTGTCCGCAAATATTTATTATTATTATTATTAAAGCAAGCCTTAGTACCGGCAATTTAATAGTCCATTTAAGAAAAGTAAGTAACAAAATTGCTTATCACTCACTAACTAGTACCACAATAGATATATAGCGTAAAGAAGTAACACTATTCTGTCCAAACGTCCGATGCGACGCACATACGCAAACAAGCGTCACTACAAAAGCGCAAGTCCGGGTAGTCAGCGGTAGGTAGGTACTATCGCCCAAGGGTATAGGTTCTCACTTTCTCACCAAAATCGTCTGCACACACATACAGTGCATTCGAAAAATTACCACAGAGGGGTGTACTTGTACTACTTGTACCTGTAAATCAAAAATCAAAGGCAAAGAAAACGGTGGCACAGGCTAGGGCAAATGCAAGGGAAGGATTTTATAATAAATTAGAAAAAGCAGAAACAGACAACGAGATTTTTAAAATAGCAAACACCAGACACAAGTCGACACAGGATATAAAAAAGGGTAAATTTATAAGAGACAAAGATAAATCATTATTAACTACAAACAAGGATATAACGAAGAGATGGTATGAATATTACAAGCAACTAATGAACGAAGAATTCCCTAGCCAAACTATAGATCCCTTGCCACCGACTCTAGGACCTATACAGGAGATCAGCATCGAGGAAGTTAAACGTACCGTCAGAAAGATGAAGAAACATAAAGCCACCGGACCTGATGAAATTCCCTCAGAGGTGTGGAAGTTACTCGGGCCTCAAGGATTTGAATGGCTATGTAGACTTTTTAATCTCATCCTTAAAACTAAATTGATACCGAACTCGTGGCGGCTCAGTCACTTGATCCCCTTCTACAAAAATAAGGGAGATGTAACAGAATGTGGCAACTATAGAGGCATCAAACTTACCTCACATACATTCAAAATTTGGGAACGTATTATAAATCACCGCATACAGTTGCTGTCAAAAATATCACCCAACCAATTTGGCTTCACACCGTCAAAATCCACTACCGATGCCATTCAGGCAGTCCGAATAATTACTGACAAATACCGTCTGAACAAAGAAGATCTGCATCTTGTATTTATTGATTTAGAAAAAGCGTTCGACCGGGTACCTCGGAGGCTCGTATGGCGAGCCCTTAGAGCACAACACCTGCCAGAAACGTACGTACAGCTCATACAAGATATGTACTTCAAAGCTTCCACCAAAGTGAAAAGTCCAGCAGGCCTCAGCGAAGCATTTGGGGTGGAAGTAGGGGTTCACCAAGGTTCAGCTCTTAGTCCGCTACTATTTAACCTTGTAATGGAACTTATCACTAAAGAAATTCAAGCCCCGCTCCCAATCAACCTCCTGTATGCGGACGATATAGTGCTCATTGCTAACACAGCAAGTGAATTGCAAGACACTTTACACCTTTGGGTCAACACTCTTGAAAAATCAGGTCTGAAAGTGAGCAGATCCAAAACAGAATATCTGCAGTGTAGATTCAGCAAGAACAGCCAGCCCTCTGCTGTGTGCTACCCTGACTCGAAACCGGTGCCAAAAGTCACACGTTTTAAGTACCTGGGATCAGTCATCACAGAGGACGGAAATATAGAGGAAGATGTAGCGCAAAGACTTAAAGTGGGCTGGCAAAAGTGGCGTTCATTGACTGGAGTTTTGTGCGACACTCGTATGCCAGTGCGCACAAAAGGAAAGGTCTACAGAATGGCGATTAGACCAGCGCTACTCTACGGTTCTGAGTGCTGGCCTGTCAAAGAAAACAACGTGCAAAAACTCCACACGGCCGAAATGAAGATGCTTCGTTGGTCGGGAGGGGTTACAAGGCTGGACAAAATTAAAAATGAGCACATTCGTGGTAGTTTTAAGGTGGCCCCTATACCCGAAAAGCTAACAGAACACCGCCTAAGGTGGTACGGCCACGTGATGCGTAGGGATGAAGAGTACGTGGTCAAAAAAGCTCTAAACCTGCCGGAGAAAAAGAGAGGCAGAGGACGACCGCCGTCAACATGGTGGACCAGCATCACAAAACTAGCAAGTAGGCATAATTTACCCGACCCGACAACCCTCGACAGAGTGTCGTGGCGCAAAATAATTAGGAGAGCCGACCCTGCCTAAAGCGGGATAGAGCAAGGAAGAAGAAGAAGGTGTACTTGTACCCATGGGCGATAGTACGTCAGCCCGCGTGCCGCGCGATGTGTGCGTAAAATTGGCATAGAGCGCAGGTGTTAAAAGATCACAAGATACTCTAGTTGGGTTATCGTTGAGATTATTTAAGTTGACAGTTGCCCGAATTGCATCAAAGTAGTGGATTCATAAAGCAACTCTACCGTCCAAGGTAATTGATTTAAATTCCAAAAACAATTTAAAGGCCTCCACACATCGAACGCGGGGCGTTCGCGACGCAGGGCGGTAGCAGCGCGGTTGTCGCGCGGTAAATTCACACCGCAGGTGGGCGGCGCGTCGCGCGCGTGTCTAACGCGGGCCCGCCGCAGTAGCAACGCGTGTCCAGCGCGGTAGCAACGCGGGTCCGCGTTTGGACCGCGTTCGATGTGTTTTTAAAGTGTAATGTCAATCCTTTACAAATTGCGCGGGCCTGCACGACCCGCGCCGCGCCCGAGTTGCAATTACCTTAAAGGTACGTCTGTCATTACCTTATTCCTATCACAAAAAAATCAGACACTACTAAAATTTTCATCAATTCCGTTGCAAGCAATATGACTATTATATTGAGTTCTGTATAGATATTATAGCACTGTTACTATATCTTTTTCCATCCATTTTGGCCGAGAGCCTGGTGCCAAATAGCACGTCTGTCTGAACGTTTGCTTTTAGCATGCTTATTTATGATTATGCTTAATTCAAGCGTGCTTATTGCTGGAAAATGTGAACAGTTGCAGAGCATGCTAATATTAAGCAAGCTTATAGCATGCTTTGTTTTGAGCACGTCTGTCTGTAGCTTAGCACCGCGGTAGCAACGCGTGTAGTGTCAACTTTCAATGCTTTACACGTTCGCGCCGCAACCGCGACCAATGTGTGGAAGCCTTTATGAAAAGTAAGTCACTTTAAATAATTTCAAACGTGCCTTAGCAAAAATATTTACTGACCTGTATAGTTCTCATATTTTTCTTCCACCTTCATGCTGCGCAAGAAAAGAATACCGATTGCAAAATATGGAAACATCTTTCTGTAGTCAACTGTACACAAAATTTTACATGCCCTAAGATTCAAACTTATTTGTCGGGACGCTCTCCAATATGTTCTGAGTCCAGACGCAACAGAGGCTCTAGTATAAGTTTTATCGACACATTCTTTTTCGAACGCGTTTGCGTTTAGTTTCTATGGCAACGCGAACAGCGCCTCTGGTGGTAACTATTAGACACTACGCGTTGCCATACAAATTTAAAGTAAACACCAACGCGTTCGAAAACGTATATCGTCGGGTGACAAGCAAAAGTCACTACCAAAACTGTCACTGCTCTTCAAAACCTCGTATCTCGGTACGTAGTTGATATCGAGATACGACCTCTGATTTGAGTAGGTATTTGTTACTTAGTGAGTTTTGCTTGTCACCCGACGATATATGTATCGGTAGTTGAAATTGCAATGCACCAAATATCTCAATAGTTTGCCGCAAACGGAATGCTATTAAACGTGGAAAAAACCAATATTTTACATTTTCAGCTCAGGCAGAACATTCAGAACAAACTAGACATAAAGCTAAATAGCATTGAGGTACCACAAGTAAAAGAGGTAAAATATCTAGGCTTCATCCTTGACTCCGGACTCACGTGGTCCCCTCATATTGACCGCATGTGCGACAAACTGTCTTCCGCGTGTTATGCACTCTCCAGAATTGCACCGACCTTGTCATATGACAATGTTAAAAAAGCCTACTATGGCTACTTTCACGCTATTCTAATTCTGGGTGCTGACCTGTGGGCAACAGCAGCGGCCCGAGATAGACCATTTAAATTACAAAAACGTGCTATTCGTATAATTAGCGGAAAGTCATACGACCATCCTGCTAAAAATCTATTTAAGGAGCTTAAGATACTTACCCTTCCCAGTGTTTACATATTAACCGCTTGCAAGTATGTTAGGGCCAACGTGGACCAATACGCTACCCATTCGTCGGCTCGTTGGAACAACCGCTTATTTATCCCGCGGTGCAGGCTCGCAAAGACCCAGAAGTCACTTGGGGTCTTAGGCGCAAAATTGTATAACTTGCTACCAGAGGAGATAAAACAATCAAAAACTGAAAAAATGTTCGACAACAAACTTAAAACTATGTTAAACAACATAGCATGCTACAGCGTTGACTAATTTGTTGAGACGTGCACTGGCCCTAAGTATTAGGAGCACCTACATAACCTTACAGTTAAGGCATCACAATTTAGTAAATAATATTTTTGAATTGAAACTTCCTGTATCACTCAGACATATAAAGCTATATGCGACCTTATTTGACATCCGATGTAATTAATAAATAATACTACTTATTATGTACATACCTGACTTGTAAAACATTGACTTTTATGAATAAATATCTTGTATCTTGTATCTTGATAAAACGTATACTAGAGCTACTGGAGCCTTCACGTTAGAGCGCATCAGATGAGGAACCTGTGAATGTAACCCTTATGTAACCGTACTAAACGTATGTAACCGATATCGGTCTGTCACGTCACGAGTGGCACGACACGATACGTCAGGACAGTAGCACAGATTATATAATAGTTATAAATAGTAGCTCTAGTATAAGTTTTATCGATACATATATACGTTTTCAAACGCGTTGGCGTTTACTTTCAATTTGTATGGCAACGCGTAGTTCCTAATAGTTACCACCAAAGGCGCTGTTCGCGTTGCCACAGAAATTTAAACTAAACGCAAACGCGTTCGAAAAAGTGTTGTGTCGATAAAGCTTATACTAGAGCCTCTCGCTCCAGCTCAAGGAGCTTATATCTCCAGCTTTATACTTCCTGTGCGATTCTATTCGCAACCTATACAAGGTTATCCTATGTGGTGACCCTGGTTAATTTAAACTCTGACTCCAATTATATATAATATTTATTTCGATGTGTTCACTTGAAAATCGTTACAAGAACTGCGGGCGCTAGGTGGGCTCACAGCCCACCTCGTCCCGCGTCGGGGGGGAAGGAATTTGCAGCGTTGTGAGAACTATGTACAACTGTGTTCCCACAGTATTCCCCCCCTTTACCAAAAAAATAATAATAATAAAATAAAAATTAAAAACAATACATTGGTCTCTCATTTGGGACCTTTACCTTACACAACATCACTTAATCTAGTCATACACTTGTTAATCACTAATACACTGACGGTGCAGCTTGCATTTGCTGCGGCTGCACATTGTTGACTCGGATGGCAGTAGGCGGCGGCAGCGATTCGACTGTTTTACGTAACCAGCTGTTAACATGGCTTCCCACACTTCCTGAGTAAATTTCCTATGACATAGCGACAGACATACAAACATACAGAAACTAAGATTTAAGTTTTTGTGACTCTGGCTACTAAATGGATTATTGTGGAAGTGCAAGCATTTAAGTTGCAGAATATTCTTAATACGGTATGAAAATTCTGAAATTTTTCTGGAAAATTATGGCTGCGGTCTTCTGTAAGGTTTTAATTTTTTTTTCCAAAAATAATAAGTTACATTTTTTATTACTTATAAGTTCGCCAAACATATTGTTTATTGGCGAGGATTGCACTCACTTTCTTTACAATATTTTTTTGTTTTGTGTACCTACATATCTTATTTATTACCTTATAATTAAGAATAAAAATAAAAACCTTATGCTAGATAAAATTAGAGGGTATCTATTAGCAGTTTTTTTAACCTCTGGTTTTTTTTGGTGGAGGTACTTCCCCAGTCGGGCTGCTCCACATACGAGCGATATGACATTCCGCTGTGCCTTACCTCTCTTGAAGTGTAGTTATGTTGGGAAAACAACAAAAACAAAAGCCAGCTCATCAAATAGTCTATCCGTTCATGCATCGTGGGTGCCTAGGGACATAACATTATTGGCATCGATCTAACACGAAGCATCCCGCATGTCATTTCGTTGCCTGCAGGCGCAAGAAATTGCATGCAATACACCGATGATACTCAACCAGCTTACTCAGACCTCTACCCCCGCTCCCGCACTCTAAAACGCGTAGACATTAAGGGCCGCGTAGTACAATATGAAGTGTCTTGATACGCTGGTGTTTTTGTATATGGAATAGATGTACGGGTCGTGCACTCCTACAGGGCATATTGGATGCAATCTGTGATACCTGACGTGGCTCGGAATTTCATTATACCTAGTCCATTGACTGGCCATAACGATCATCTGCGTGGATTGAAGCGTGGCATCAAATTGTTTACTTCAACAACCGTATACCTACAAATTCGTATTATATTGAATCTGGGCTCTGAGATTAAATTTCTGGCCGCTTAACCAATAAACGCGGAAGTATTTTCTTTTAAAAATGCCAGACAGTCTGTGACAGCGTCGGGCACATTTTTACTGGGAACATGTACATGACATTTGCATAATAAGTAAGGTCTTGCAAAAGTTACCATAGCTTTTTAGGGTTCTCACTGATACCGTGAAAGTTCCAGTTGAAATTTTCACAGATGATGTATTTCAGTTGCCGCTATAACAACAAATACTAATAAAAACCACCCAAGTGCGAGTTGGACTCGCGCACGAAGGGTTCCGTACCATTATCTATAAAAACGGCAAAAAAAATCACGTTTGTTGTTTGGGAGCCCCCCTAAAAAAAATATTTTATTTTGTTTTTAGTATTTGTTGTTATAGCGGCAACAGAAATACATAATCTGTGAAAATTTCAACTCTCTAGCTATCACGGTTCTTGAGATACAGCCTGGTGACAGATTATCTATAAAAACGGCAAAAAAATCACGTTTTTTGTATGGGAGCCCCCCTTGCAGGGAGGAGACGCCTACACACATCCTAACCGATTGCCCTTGCCTCATGCGCAGTCGTAACTCCTTCCTGGGCAAACACATCATGTGCCCGGAGGAGATCAAATTTCTTGAGTTCAACAAAATCCTGCAATTCTTCGAGTTTGCAGGACTTGACCAAGAATTGTAGTAAGTGGCGATCACAATAGATCAGCGATGGTCGCAGTGATTAGATATAAGGGCTTTGACAGCCCGAAAGCCACTACCAGAATAAGAATAAGAATGGGAGCCCCCCTTAAAAAAATATTTCATTTTGTTTTTAGTATTTGTTGTTATAGCGGCAGCAGAAATACATAATCTGTGAAAATTTCAACTCTCTAGCTATCACGGTTCTTGAGATACAGCCTGGTGACAGACAGACGGACGGACGGACGGACGGACGGACGGACGGACAGCGAAGTAACATCGGACTCTTAGTAATAGGGTCCCGTTTTACTCTTTGAGTACGGAACCCTAAAAACCATGCCGCCAATTTGGACAATCTTTTCTTTGTTTTTACTATTTTCTCGCACTCGAAGTGAAAAGTAATAGCCAGTGGTCTAAAAGCCATATTACAATCTACTATTTACGGAGCAGCATTCAACGTAAAGGACGTGAGTTCATTTAAATTTATTTTACATTATTCCCGTCATAAAAACGTTGAATATCAGTTGCGAGCATGGCTTTACTTATTATTACTTTAGCGTGCTCAGACTTCAGCACAAGTTGCAAATTAGATATATATATAGGGTTCCGTAACCCTAAAAACAGAATAAAATGAATATTTTTACAGATAATGGTACGGGACCCTTCGTGCGCGAGTCCGTTTCGCACTTGGCCGCTTTTTTATATATTGCCCGTGGCTTCGCTCGAGTTACCTTTCAAAATAATAATAAACAACTTAGGAGAGTTGAAAAACCCCTGATATTTTCATGTCAAAGTTCCATATCTCAAATACGGCTGAACCGATGTTGTTATAACGGAGCTAAGACCCATCTCGATCACGTCAGCTTTCGGATAAAAAAAAACCGCATTCAAGTCGGTCACACAGACACGTCAAACTTATAACAACCCTCCTTTAAAAAAGTAATCCTCAAACTTATAACAACCCTCTTTTAAAAAAGTAATCCTCAAACTTACAACAACCCTCTTTTAAAAAAGTAATCCTCAAACTTATAACAACCCTCTTTTAAAAAAGTAATCCTACAATCCTTCCCTTTTACAGGAGTGACATTAATTATTATCGCACTTCCATAAAAAGTTCCACCCACCATTTCTTATAACTGCATCAAGATCGGTTCAGCGATTAATTAAAGCCTAAAAAGTTAACATGACATACAGACTGACAAAATGTTCCTTTTAACATGGGTAACCTAAATAGTTAGGTACGCATTAATTATTATTATTTTTCCCGCTCACGGGACAATGATGTCCCGGACCTTTGGGAGGTGTGCGTGGGGCTAGGTACCTACAAAGTACCAACTGAGCCAACACGCAGAGGCCCTTTTGACAATTTAATGAAATGCAAGGAGTACACCGAACGGATGTCGTCCCTGCCCGTGTCATGGGACGCACACAGAGACAGCACCCGCTGGGGTGTATAGGGACTATTGCTGGTTGATGGAATCTAAAGAAAACGGGTTATTGGGTGAAAATGATGGACTAGTGGCTGGGCTATTGGGTGAAACATCGGGCGCCTGCCTAATAAATTATTATTAGGCAGGCCTTATCTATTATTATTATTATTCTTTATTTCAGGCATTGCCCATATCACAACACAATAAAACACAAATTATGTATACGTGCATAAAATAAACGCTGATAATTGATATACCTACGTTTGGGGTTTAGGACGACGAATGAGACATTGCCTTGATCCGTCTCATATTACAAAAAAAGATATATATATCTGATCCTGGCAATGACAAATATAGCGGCAGCATATTTGTCAGTTTACCACGGATTTTAAAGATATTTTTTTGTAATATGAGACGGATCTAGCAGATTTTCTTATTCGCCGTCCTAAACCCAAAACCCAAGTGAGGAAACTGTTTAAGTAATAATAATAATAATAAACCCGCGGGGGCAGCTTGTGGCGAGCTGACGGTGAGTGGCGACACCGCGGACCCCTAACCTCCAGAGGGCCCATTTGATCTGGCCCTCGCCTCTGTGCTTGCCTTAACCGGCCGGCCAGAGTGGAGTCGCAAGAGCGGAACCTATGCTCCAGGTTGGAAGTGTAAAATGTCATAACGCCGGCGGCCCTTGAACGGAACACCGGGATCTGGCGCACCGCAGACTCACCTCTCGACAACCTCACAGCCAATCAGACGTGTTGCCCCACTGTCGCACTGTGCGTGCGACTGTTTTGTGGGGCCCACTTAGTGAGTTGGCGAGTCACCGCCTGCCTTAATACAATTTTGAGACTGATTGTCACGGCAGGTGTCCGCTAGTCTCCTTCCATAACCCATTATCCAGTCCATCCAACACTCAACTCAATAACCCATGACCTTAATTTCCATCGCAGTCACAGTGCTGCACTGCAATAGTCTTTGCACCTGGCGGGGACCATCACCGGTTGGTTGTGCGCTCGGAGATGGTATCCGCCCATGTGCATCCCTCGCTTTAGATTATTTTTGTCTTAAAGGGCCTCTGCGCTGTTGGCTTCGGCCCCACGCATGCCTTCCAAAAGTCCGGGACCCCATGGTCCCGTGATATGGCACAGACATACAAATAATAATAATAATAATTTATTGATAAAACATAATGTACATCAGTGTTTACTATAGACTAGGATCTTAATATTAGAGGCAAATAACACGTGCCTGAACTAGGATACCCTGTGTTTCAGGCAAAAAAGAACTAACAATTGAAGTTATTCACATGCAAAATATTATTCTTATTTACTAGGTAGTACAAAATAATTAGTAAGTTAATAACCTATATATAAAAAAGGTATAAAAAGATAGAAGATAGAACAAAATTATTTTAAAACGATAAATAACTTCTCAGTATCGTCATAGGACATATTATGTAGGGCTTCTCGTAGCGTAAGTACTAGTATATTTTTCAAAAATAATTGACGCATCTGAAAAGTCTGCAACTTTTTTCTGGTGCTAAGGAAGGTTATTCCTATCACCAAAAAAATTATCAGGCACTTCTAAAATTTTCATCCATATAATTTGACACTGCAACTAAATACAGTTGAAATGAGACAACATAAGTACCTACATACCTTTCATTCTAACTATAGCAAACTGTTGTGACTCTCATCGCTTGAAGTTTGCTATAATAATCACACGTACAATACCTAACTGAATACCTACCTACGTACCTATAGCATCCGCAAAACTCAAAATAAGCACGGCATGGCCATCGGAACAAAAACAATTAAAGTGCATTTGATGCGTGCAATTCATTGATTCCGCTATACAGAGGTCAATGGCCTGTCCCCCATAAACACTCATAAATGTATCGCTGTGCTGTACCACTACCTAGTTCGCTGCGCAAATGCGGAGAAACCCGACAGTAACGCACGGCCACTCGTATTAAATGTCATATTATCACTTGTCATTATATCATGGAGCACATTATCAAGTCTTCCTTAGGCGTTAAGGGGATCCCATACGCCAATGACCTTCGATCTGAACTCCTTAGTTTTCTAATGTTTTCTGTAGCTTATCGTATTAACAACAACAGCTTGAAGCAATATAGTGTCCCATATTTACTTCAAACATAACTGTTTTCGAGATATTTAGCATCAAAGTTGAACAATTTTAGACCAAAAAACAGGATTTTAGGCCATAACTTTTGTGTTAATTAGTTTAAAATCAAAACCCTACACACGTTTATAGAAACATCAGAGACGAACCCAAATATGTAGATTTCATGTATGTTAGATCTTTCACAGCAATTTTATAACAAAAAAATGTGTTTTTTAGACGATGGTTAAAAAAATCATAAAAAAATAACTATTCAATCCTCTCAAAATATGGTTCACCAAAATGGAGATTAAAGATTGAAGAATCGATAGCCGTTTGCCTTATAATTATATCTGTAGTCCAAAAGTATTTGTATCAATTCAAAACTAGTAGCCTCGGGTAGGCCCTTAATTTAAAACCAAGCAACCCTCATTCTACGCTGAATAGCTGAGTAAGGTTTACGTTACATTCGTTGGTTACGAATGCGTTCAATGATAGACGCAATACGATGAAAAATCAGCTTTAATAGCGCTATAATGTTACAGCTATCATCATCATAATCATCATATCAGTCGAAGAACGTCCACTGCTGGACACAAGCCTCCCCAAAGAGTGCCAAAGTGACCGGTCCTGCGCCACCCGCATCCAGCGGACTCCCGCGACCTTTACCAGCATCAGCCCACCTTGTCTACCCATGCTGCGTCTTCCGGAACGAGGTCGCCACTCGAGAACCTATCCGCCCCAGCGGCCATCGGTTCTACGTGCAATGTTAAAGCTATACCTTTAAATATCCTGATCACTAGATGTCGATACCTCCCATTTACTTTGTTAGCACGTTTGATAAGTTTACGGGAAATGTTGACGATTTTACACAAAATTACATTCCCTTGATCTGAGTAGAATGACTCCCTCTATTTACACTGTCGCAGACTGAACGGAATAATTCCGGATTGCTGCTTTGTTATTATATTTTCGCCATTTATTCATTGGAGTAATGTGTACGCGTCGGTACGCTCCATATAGGATTGGTTAGGGTAAACGTTTCAGTGCACTTTTCAAATTAGACTGATATTGCGTCATGAGGTTTGTTGATTAACAACGATACAATTACGAACGTCAAGCCGCAGACGTGAATTTGCGTCGGTAAGAATTTTATGTCTATGCTTTGGACGCAAATTCGCGTCACCGCTTGCTAGGCGCGTGCACTGCGGGAAAATCAAAATACATATATTATAGAGATCTGCCTAACATAAAACGTTACGTAATCGACCAGCAGGAGTCGAAAATATTAATAACCAGCCAAAATAGATGTCATAGGTGAGGTGTTATCCAATTACGTCACTGTTTAGTTATTTAAATTAAATGATGACACTAATACCTGCATCTCAGTACCTAACTGAATTTAAGGCGCTCTTATTAGACGATATTTAGGTATTTGCGGAGGTGAGGCAGACGGAGCGGGAGACGCGCGTCCCGCGCACCCCGCTAACGGCCTTATTCTGTTGGCATCCGTATTCGGCTCGTTTTTGCGGATCATACGATCAAATGTTTGTCTTCTTGAATAATTGTTTTATTTTTAAAATCTTGGTTGATTTGTGTAAGATTGTCCCCAAATATTTATTGTTTATCTATTTATTTAAATCTATTTTTTTTAAGAAAATAAGGAATAATAGGTAGTTACAGTTCTTAAGTACATCGTAGTATGATGACATCAATTATGGACACTTACTTTCCAAAGATATGTTAGTACAGATTTCTTCATCATCAATCCACCTATCGTTTTCCCAGTTCCTATGTGGGTGCTTCCGTTTTCCAAATACGTAGAACTGATAAAATAATAGTACATCTTCACTTCCTAAGGGTGAACGGCACCAATTATGGATTGTACTAATATATTACAGGTTTTTTAAACCGAAATAAAATCGATTACTTCTATAGGTAAAGTTATAGCGCCGGTTAACACCCGCTTAAGAAACCATCAAAAATAATAAACAAATAGCTATGTTCATCTATTTATCTCCTGGCAAATTATATGATTACCATGTATGTCTTTCCCGCTCACGGGACAATGATGTCCCGGACCTTTGGGAGGCATGCGTGGGGCTAGGTACCTACAAAGTACCAACGGAGCCAACACGTAGAGGCCCTTTTGACAATTTAATGAAATGCAAGGAGTATTATTACCATAATTATTACCTTTGTTACATAAGTATGACTGACTGATCAAAATCTGGATAGTTAGACCACTGTTAGTCAGAAGAGCATTTTATTATACAGGGTGGTTATTTTAAGACCAGCAAGTTCTTCAGTACATGACTATGTCTATTAAAAAATGTAATTTGACCAAACATCATATAAAAATAACAAATTCAATTTGTTTCTTAAATACCTAAAAGTGTTATGTCACTGCGCTCGCGCGGCGCGTGCTGCCTACCATGCTACCTCGACCAGCGGCCACACCGCGATGGACCTTGATACTCTCAACAAGCCAACAAGATTAGGCTTATACTTGGCTCTATACTCCAGGCAAAATACGGTTTCGAAAATCATTAATTTATAATAGCGTTTTTTTGTATATTTCATTTTTAATCGTTATTCTAAGATGCTTTACACAAGAATCCAACAAATTTTCCAACCGGAAGTAATTATATAAATATAAATTAAGCTTTAATTGTCTTTTTTTGTTTGATTTATATTGAATTTTTTAAAACAAATGTAAATTTAGGTAAAAGCCTCCTCGATCTCATGCCATTTTTTTCGGTCTTTAGCCAACTGCATCCAGCTAGGTCCGGCGACCTCAGTTATGTCATTGGTCCAACGTCTTCGTCGTCTACCTTTCCTTCTTTTGCCTTTTGGCCCTGACCAGTTTGTTGCTTCCAGTGCCCTTCTTTTCTCCTAATATCTGGCGATATATGGCTTTTACCCGAATGGGGTCCATATAAGAAAGAAAAAATGGCATAAATCATTTAGATTTAGTAAATATGTACTAACACAAACAATATGGAATAAATAAAGCTTAAATAAATATATATATATAAACTAGCTGTTGCCCGCGACTTCGTCCACGTATAACATGTTATCGTCTAAATGTTTGTTTAAGAAATTTAAATGTTTGTTTAATAAAAAAAAACATTGAAATTAGTTTTGTACAGTCAGCATCAGATAGTTAGTAGCAGCCTAGGTAACCAAATATATCGCAACACGTCTTTGTTACTATAGGTGTATAGATGTGTTACGATATATTTGGCTACTTTGGCTGCTACTAACTATATGACGCTGACTGTACCTAGTCTTTAAGTAAACAGTCTAAAACCGAAGTTACAAATCCCTTACTTTAAAAATGTCTTGCTCTCCATACAAACTAGAAAAACTGTATATCCTAGAAGTAGGTATTTTTGTCAAGACCAATCCAAGCATGTTCAGTAACGTTTCAGAAGGCCGCAGATTTCCGACACGTAAACAATACAAACAAAAATTGAAAACTTTGCAGGGTAGCAACAACACAGCGCTAATCAGAGGCGGAATCTTGGGAATGGCACCAAACATTTTCAATAAAATTCCAGACCGAATTAAACACTGGATATTAATGAATTTAAAAGACAATTGACTTCAGATTCAGATTCAGATTTGTTTATTATCATAATTTTACAATTGAAATCATAGTACAATGAATATACAGATAAAAATGGGTTAAAATTATAACTTGTCAGTTACAATAAAATACAATAGATGTGTACAGTTGTGTACAGAATTGTTATTATTTGTAAATAGTTTAATAATACTCATACTCATAGCATAATGCTATTACATAAAATAGAGAAAGAAAACATAATACAAATATTAACGTCAAGCTTTTAAGATCTTGTTATTTAGTCATTTGAAAGAAATTCTTGTAAACTATACAGTGTTTTTTCAAGCAATAGTTGTTTTACATGGAAGCGAAAAGAGTTGTCGTTCGTTATGGTTTTAAGGTTTGAAGGTAGCCGGTTAAAAAGTATTTGTCCTATTAACTTCGGAAGTTTTGTGCCTATTCTAAGTCTGGGCGAGGTTGTTTTGAAGTCGATACTTCTTTGCTCGCGTTCTTGTATAGGGGTACAGTTCAAAATGTATCACGTAACTTCAAGATTAACTTTTTGTAGAAAAGCCTAATCTGATTTCAAATAATTGTTTGTTACATGTTTTAATCCTTCTTTATTTGCTATTAGTTGTTAATCACAAAATGTTATTTAGTTTATGTGACGGGCATGAAAACTATGCTGAAATGACCGCCATTTTCAATGCCTCGCGAGTCAAACGAGCTACGTCAGTCAATGTTGCTATATGATTTATCTGTGCTTATACAGATTTTAGTGAATTAATGCAGATATATATTTTACGGGGACAACCAACAAATAAGTATCCACTTAAACTTAATTAACGGTTGTATCTCGGACACAACCCGCTTCTTTTTAAGTTATTCGCATTTCTCATTGATCTCGAACTATTTTCACCTCTCCTTTGAAATTCATTTGGATAACGTTTAACATACATCAAAACTTCCAATATATAAGTTGAAACTGATGTTAAGATACTAAGTTTTCTTAAATGTTCGCGACACGTGTATCTGTCCTTTGCATAGGGAAGTACTCTAATTGCACGTTTCTGGATCTTTAGGATGCGCTCATAATCCGTACTATTGCCCCAAAGCATTATCCCGTATGAAAGTTGAGAGTATATGTACGCATAATACAGCTCTTTTAAGCAACTTTCTGACACAAGTGGTCTTAACTGTCTTAGAGCATAGATCCCTCTTGCTAACTTACTGTATAATGTATCTATGTGATCTTTCCATGACATTATTGGATCAATCATTTCAATCAATAGATCAATATTTGATTGAAAAGTGTTATTATACCATTAAAGATTACTTAAACGACCCTACGACATAACATGATTCCATTCCAGACATTCCTTAGTTATAATATTCTTTAGTTATAGTATTTTTTGAGAGTTTTTGACATGTATTTGAAGTATTTAACACCAATCACTGTATTGACATTTTTTTTTTAATTTTTATAAATATATTAGCTGGCTGAAATATTTTGTAAACCTACATTGTGGGTAATGCACAGAAGTCTTATATTTTGTATACCAACAATACTTGTAAAAGTTGTAACCTATATTTAACAAAATAAATGTAATTGAATTGAAAGTACTTAATTTGTATTCTAATAAGTAATCTTTATGCAAAAATTTAAGTCTCTAGCTCTAAAAATAAAGTTTCCCCCATACAAACTTTGCACCCCTATTTACCCCCTTAAGGGGTGGAATTTCCAAAAATCCTTCTTAGCGTTGCCTACGTTGTAAAAGGTAGCTCTGTAAAGTGTAGTTTCGGCTGTGCGTTGATGAGTGAGTGAGTGAGTGAGTCATATCAATAACTCCATACCGACAAAAGGTATGTTCACTTAGATAACGTCACATTTATTTGCTTTAGTGGGCTTATTTTGAAAGGGGCGTGGCGGGGGAGGCTTTCTTGGTAGTTATTTGGAGAAACAGCGGTGGCAGAGTGAGTTCGAGATGTGAAACGGCATACTTTAGTGTTTTGTGATGGGTATCATGTGCACAAACAGCTGGCAAAGTTTTGCAGCTGTATAGGGGAACACCCTGTAGTACTTTGTACCCGACTGCCTCAGAAGGAAGTTTATATTTTTCGAGCGTATGTATCATCATATCAGCCGAAAGACGTCCACTGCTGGACATAGGCCTCCCCCAAAGAGTGCCACAATAGCCGGTCCTGCGCCACCCGCATCCAGCGGACTCCCGCGACCTTTACCAGGTCATTAGTCCACCTTGTGGGGGGCCTAACCACGCCGCGCCTTCCGGTACGTGGTTGCCACTCGAGAACCTTTCCGCCCCAACGGCCATCGGTTCTACGTGCAATGTACCCCGCCCACTGATACTTAAGTTTAGCGATTCGGAGGGCTATATCGGTTACCGTGATTCTGCTGCGGATAGCCTCATTTCTGATGCGATCGCGCAGAGAAACTCCCAGCATAGCCATCTCCATCGCCCTTTGAGTGACTTTGAGCCTTCTTATGAGGCCTATAGTAAGCGACCACGTTTCCGTTCCATATGTCATCACTGGCAACACACACTGGTCCAAGACTCTCGTCTTGAGACACTGCGGAATATTGGACGAAAAGATGTGCCGTAGCGTATGTATGCATGTATGTCTATGACGAAGATGAGGAAGGGCCGTGGCCTGCTGCTGGTGGAGTGGCAGGGTCTTTTTCCGCACTCGTTTTTAATAGAATCTACTAAACAGCAAGTAAATATACTTCAGTTCACCAACTCGTTTAGGACTTTAGTCTAGGTAGTCGCTATCCGGCGCTCGTGCCCTCGTGCTCGTGTCCGAATCCGATTTACACCCGACTACTTACTACCTAACAGTTCTAAATACGTATTCAGGATAACTGAAGATTTTTATTGACATCTTGTCAATATGCTCCAGCTACCTATTAATACGTTTTAGGTGCGGATGTAGAAACGCTTTAATGTAGTAAATATCGCATACCTTATATTTGTTATTCTATCATTTCGAATGTGTTCTCCAGCATGTATTAGCGTTTCCTATTCCTTTATATATTTTTATTTACCTTGATAACTCGAAATAATTGCTGCAAAAAGGCGTATTTGCGTGCCAGGTAAACATTCACAGGTCCGTCGTCGGCAGTGGCCACGGGCGTACTAAATTGTACTCGCCACCGCGCATGCATGACGCGGACACCCGGTTTTTCGAATTTCGGTTTTCAAATGACCAAATGTATTGAATTATCAAACATATTGAAATTCTAAGAAGCCGGTAGATAGATCTACCAAAAAGCTACCTATCATAACAAATTTCATTGTAATATTCCAAATAACTTTTGAGATATTTCGAGTTTGGTGGTAAAAAAGCACTGTTTTGAAAGGCAAAATCTATCGAGGTTTTTGTAAGCAATCGTGATTTTACGAAGTACGAACATAGCCAATGAACTGAAGATATACATATCAAAAATTTGGATCTCTAGCAATAGTACAAGTATACTAATAATCGGTTTGGAAAAGGCACTTTTTCGATGCGCAGCCGCATACAGCGCCTTAAATAGATTACCTAAACTCTTACACTTACTTGTTTGTTATGTATATGTGAATAAGGCTGTAGACTAAGATTTTTTTACGATGCCATTCAAACCAGTTTTTGGAGAGAAACAAATGTTTGTATGGGAGCAACTACAATTAAAGAATATAAATCCCCAAAAAATGTAGAGAAAGATTCATTCAATTGACGTAAAAGTATGACGTCACAATCCGCTATTTGTACTAATCGTTGTATGGAAAATCAAGTAAATTGATGTTTCGGTCGCGAAATACTACCTTTAGGTCCATAGTTGTCAAACAACGTGTTTCTATAAAAGCGTAAGGATTATATTGGTAGGAAGCTTTAAATTTACTCCTAGACGATAAAAAAAATGCATATTTTTTTCTAAACTTTTGAGGTCCATACCTTTTTATAATTTTAGTTTATACTTTACTAGCGACCCGCCCCGGCTTCGCACGGGTTTATATGTATAATACAATGAATACCTGCATGTTTTATACATATAAACCTTTCTCTTGAATCACTATATCAATTGTTAAAAACCGCATTCAAATCCGTTGCGTAGTTTTAAAGATCTAAGCATACATAGGGACAGACAGACAGACAGCGGGAAGTGACTTTGTTTTATACTATGTAGTGATTACAATAATTTAATGGTTTACTATCCATTTAGCAACTACGATATCAATGTTAACATGATTAGACCCCTATTTGACAACTTTATTACTTACTCATTAATTAAACTTTTTGTTTTTTAGGTAGCTACGAGTAAAACGTAATTGCTATCAATTAGGTACCTACTAAATTAAAAATCGGTTTCTGGTCATCTTGCGGTATACCCACAGATGTATGAATATAAGGAGATCGGACATGGCGGCCGATTTGTATAGAGTCAGCCTGTCGCAAGTACATTAACCTACACAACGCCCAAGTAATTGACAAGACAAAGCACGCACACATCTAAAACACACACACTTGTATACCTACACGCTTATTTGACAATAAACGCGCATCATATCAGGCATTTTGGGAAAAAACGTAATATTCTCTGCGATCAGCACGCGTGCACAGTATGGCAGTGTATGCCCATTGAGCATACAGCTGCGACACGGCCGCCGGCGGCTTGTCCTCTCTCTAGTATTCTATGCTCTGAGGGTATACCACTTCGTTCTCCTTTGTACTAGGGCGAAATAAGTGCTTACCATTTGATTGAGGTCAGACTATATTTGTTTTAACATTCCAATATTTCCCTCATTTTCAGCATTTGTTCGTGCGTGTGTCCGTTTCGTTGAAACAATGGTAATTATTACTAGCGTGTTCCATTAAAATGTGATTAAAATAAACGTAATTGGTCACGACGGAAACGTGCTGCACTCTACTGAGTAAGTATTGGACTAAAAAAAAGGTTTTAGCCCATTTAATTTTACAAATGCAATACCTATACAGTCGCCATCACATACATCGGAGCTAACAAGCACGTCACAAACATCGGAACACACCTCTATTTTCAAGGCATTAGGGTGCATGTGCCGATATTTTTGAACACCTATAGTGTTCCTATGTATTTGATGGCAACTGTACAAGATAATTTTTTTAGTAGTTTTCGTTTTAACTCTTGACAGAGTGGTTGTAGTCATCATTTCAGGTGTTGGTAGCAAGCTTCACAACACGCCGTCATTTCTTCTCTGACAGTCGCCTTCTTTCCTTACTTGTGTGTAGTGATGCATCTACGTAGCTTTATTCATATCTGTCCATTTCATTGTTGAAATGCCTCGCGGTCTGGTGCCCCCGACCTTTCCCGGGACCAGAAGTCGCTCGATAGTTATACGACTACCCGACGACATATGTGCCCGAAAAACGTAAGGATGCGAGACTGTACAATGGCTGATAGACGCTGCTTGTTTCCTAGTTCCTGGAGTAGAATAGTCATACTTTAAAAGCAAATTGTTCGCCTCTTTCTTCTTTCTCTTCAAGTCATCATTTTCTTGCCCTTATCCCAATTACATGGGGTCGGCGCAGCATGTCCTATTTTTTCCATACCTCACTCGTCATCGCGTCACTTAATTCCTTCCTCTTCATATCCTCTCTCACACAGTCCATCCACCTTTTTCTTGGCCTACCTCGTTTCTTGCATACCTCCACGCCCTTCCTCCTCTTAATGTATCATCATCATCATCATCACTTAAGAGCCTTGCTCTTGTCGGTGGAGTAACCGCCACTTTTCTCTGAACATTGGCAGCCTCTTGACTTCCTCATATGACTCGACAACAGCTTTATTTTTTATTTGGCTAAAATATGTTAGCCTAGGCCTTCCTCTGCCTCTCTTGCCTTCAATTTTACCCTCCAGGATGTTTAGGAAGAAACTGTCGTGCCGTATCAGGTGGCCCACCATCATGCCTCCCCTATTTCTAATACATCCTAACAAACATCTTTTCTCATCTACCATCCTTAAAACTTCTTCGTTTGTCTTTATCTCCGTCCAGCTTATCCTTTCCATCCTTCGCCAGCACCACATTTCGAAGGACTCTAGTCGTTCTCTGTCTCTCTGGGTTAGCGTCCACGACTCGCTCCCATATAAAGCAATCTTAATGTATGAGTGACTAAAAATCTTGTTTATTGGATTAAGGAACGCTAATGAACGCATTTTTCAATCAGGAGGGCGTGGTTTTGAAACCCGGCTCGTATATACCAGTGGAGTTTTTCCAAGTAGGCTTTCAGTGAAGTAAAACATCGTGAGGAAATCGGTCTAATCCCAAAAGGTCTAGTTTTCCCTATGGGTTGGATTGGAAGGTCAGATGGCAGTCACTTTTGTAAAACTAGTGCCTTCTTCCCTTTCTTCTACTGTGGGATTAGGTGGCAAAGCAGACCCCGGCCTCCTTTTGGATACAACTGGGAAAAATCACTACAAGGATAATGATGTATCTTGTTTATATGAGTATAAGTTAAAAATGCTCCCATGTTAACAATACAATATATACAAACTATTCAGAAAAATTTAATCAAAAAAATTCAATACAATACCTAAAACTAAAATTAAATACTACCTAAGCTAATTTCAAAACTACCCGCCCCGCGTCACTCCAGGTGCAAAGTTGCTCATCACGCTAGCTGCATTGCCACGCGATAGCTATAAACTTTGTACCAGAAATGAGCCAGAGCGGGGGGATAGTAAATCGAAACCTCTCTCTTACAAGCGGCACCCCACTTCCCTAAAAAAAGGTTTTGGCCTCTGAGCACCAAACCAACACTCATTAACTTCCACCGTAAGAGGGACGAATAAATAATTTGAGAGGCCCGAGTACTTGTTCCTCTTTCGTAGGTACTGCCGTCAGCTCAGCCGCAGCTCCAGGCGCCCGCATGTAGCGAATAATAAACACGTATTACAGAGTATTGTTTAAAAATAATTGATATATTATGTATGACCCTTGTACAAGATACCATAAGAACTTCACATTTACAAAATTAATCAGAAAACAAATCATGTAACTTTAAGAACCACGGATCAGAACTCTAGTGCGATATATGTATGAAGTTCAGTTCCGTCTTGTTGCGTCCGGGAACTTTTCAATAACTCTATCAGCAACTTCCTAAATTAGCCTTGGTGTGGTACAAGCCATCCCGACTAAACTTTTCTTTACTAAGCATTTGGAAATGTGAAATAAAATGGAATGAGCTCGTTTGCTGCAATTGATGGACGAATGAGGTTTGACGTCCTAATTAACACGTACAAATTGAATTTTCCTATTCAAGAAAAGTGAAAATCAGCGTAATAAATAGTGAAACTTATGATTTTGTTAGCACACGCTTCGGTTTGGTAAAAACAGTGAATATTATTAATTATTTCAATAATAAAAGACAAAAGAGACTTGAACTACTTGACTGATCATTCCTAATTTGGAGATTCTGGTACAGGGGGCCGATTTTTGACTTTCGAGCGCTCGAAAATGAAATAAAAGTAAATACGATTCTAGTGTCAAAATGGCAGGCACTTACTTTCTACCGATATAATTAAATACGAGTGGTCAATACCACTCGTTTTCCAATTTTCTATCGCTATTTCAAAATAGCATTTCGTAAATTTTTACCGTTTTCGAGTGATAAAGTCGAGCGCTCGAAAGTCAAAAATCGGTCCCCAGTTCGAAAATGTGCACAGAAGTGATAAAAAATATGTGAACACAACTTTATTGATAAGGGCAAAAGGTTGCTCGGATATTTATGAACCATTGGGAGCTCCTACATTTTTATGAACTCGACGTGACTGAAAAGTAGAGATAAAGTGATCCAAGTTGTTGCCTGTCAAAGTGTTGAGGCACAGATTTATGATCGAATGTAACCTGGCCTGTGGAAAATATTTTTTCACAATACATCCACATAAATACCTAAATTATTGAAGGAGAATAATCATAAATAATAAATCAGCCTATATACGTCCCACTGCCTCCTTTCTTTTATCGGGAACGGGCACCTAGTATCTAGTCCCCATGCTGCCCAGTTGCCCACGCTGGTACAGAGGAATGCATAAGTTATATTAGAGTACTATTAACATCGAGAAACTAATATAATCCTGCCACTGGCCAATGAACTATTTGAAAAAAATATCTCCGTTGCTTCAATGGTCAAGTACTGCAGTTTGCTTATTGCAGTCTGCGTAGCTCGATAATAACTATGAATAATGACTACTACGACTCAAGCAATATTGCTTATATAAAAATACTGCATATGTATACCCGGGAACGATGTATTAGTATGTATGCCTTGCTTTTAAGTAAATTACTAGCAATTTGTCTACACTATCACTACCGTTTATTTCCGCTTTATTGAGTTATTTTTTCTATATTTAGAAAAATACGCTAATTAATAAGTTAGTAACTTATTTTAGACACATACTAAATAAATTCATTATAACATTAGCGTTTTATGCATGTAGAGATAATGGATGGAAGAAGATTAACTAAGAGAGTGTAACAGGAAAATGTGGGTGGTACAGTCGCCATCACATACATCGGAGCAAACAAGCACGTCACAAACATCGGAACACACCTCTATTTTCAAGGCATTAGGGTGCATGTGCCGATATTTTTGAACAACTTTAGTGTACCTATGTATGTGATGGCGACTGTACAGTTGGAAGGGGACGACCTCAGCGAACTTTTCCCAATCAAATCGGAAAAAAATCCTAAGGAAAAGTCAGCAAGTCGATAACGTAACGCATTGTATGTGCGTCAGGTAGATTTAAATGACGATTTTTATATGAGAAAATGACAGTTGAATAAAATTGTCCTAACGCTCGTTTGAAACGTACCGTGTTTAGTACGAGCATGTATGAAGAGTGTCATGTAAGTGAATGAAGCAAGAAAAGTTTGTCAAGATCGTAGCAAATGGAAATCCGTGATATATGTCTACCCCCTGCATTGTGGCACTCTTTGGGGGAGGCCTATGTCCAGCAGTGGACGTCTTTCGGCTGATATGATGATGATGATGATGTCTACCCCTCCGGGAAACAGGCGTGATTATATAAGATTAAGAATAAGAATAATGTATTTACTATAACTTAAAACAATAATGCACGCACGCAGGCACGCACGCACGCACACACGCACACGCACACGCACACGCACGCACGCACGCACGCACGCACGCACGCACGCACGCACGCACGCACGCACGCACGCACGCACGCACGCACGCACGCGCGCACGCACGCACGCACGCACGCACGCACGCACACACAATTTGCAACTAGCTGTACATAATAAAAATATTAAATTCACGACATTTTTCAGTAGTTCTCTTTTCTATCGTTTTTTTATATATTTTATTTTATTTATTTTAGAGAAATATATATATATATATACATATATGTATTTTTTTATACAAGTAAATTTACACTTACAAATATTACACTTACTAAAGTAAAATTACAAATATGTACACTCAAGAACAAAAGTTTCGGGTCACCCTAAATTAAATAACCGCAATAGGATTTTTTTAATATTTTACACTGACATAATAAACTATTATTCGTAATACCCAAATGTATAGTATAAAATGTATTAGCAATTTCTAGGATCCTATCATAAAAATATCAACATCCAAAAATTACGATTTTTGCGACATCTCGCTCCGTTAGAGTTAGTCCGATTTAAACCTGGTAACATGTTTTTTTACTGTTATTTCTCCAGATTAGATGTAAAATTTAATAAAGATCATGACAGGGTTAAAAAACTATACAACCTTGCACTATTTTAGGAAATATGACTGTATTCCATCGACCCGAAACTTTTGCTCTTGAGTGTATTAGCGTTTTACATAGGTACACATAACAAAATATAGGGTAGGTATATGTAAGTATTAGCGTTTTATAATTGCAACCACGGCAGTGACATCCGCGGCTGTGACAGTATACACACAAAAATGAGAATGGGCCAATAACTCCCGCGTGTGATTTTCATTTACCACAATTTTATATATTACATGGTTCAGGTACAATTCCCACTTTTGAAAAAGCCTCCGCGGCAATTAAGATTATGTCATCACTGATGAAGACTGTCTCTCTGCAGTTTTGCGGTGCATATAACATGTCTAACAACATACTAAAAGTTCATGCTGGGTTCTGGAAAATAATAATTTCGATAAAATTAATCTTGTAGGGAAAACTCGCTTTGCGTTGTTGGTTTTTTGAGCAAAATTTTCTCAATTTTGCTCTTGTCTTAAAATAAAAAACTAAAATGTAAAGCTGAAATACTAGATATCATTTGTGTTTCAAATTACATTCGTGTATGTTTTCTAGTTTTGCCGCAAAGTCTGAAAGTCCTTAGATTTTTTTTTATTTTTGCATATTTTTGATAATAGTACTTAAACTAGCGTATATGTTGAAATAAAATTTAATAATGAACTATTAACAATTTATTCAGCTTTCATTTGGTACCCAACATGTGTATGTACGTTGCATGGTTTGGGTATAATTTGAACTTTTCCAAGCGCGGCCGCGGCGTTTTTGATGACGTCATTACAGGGGAGACAGACTCCTTAGAGATTGTCTCCCGGCAGTTTTGAAATTCAGGGGACATGCCTAACAATATACTAAAATATGGAGCCGGTATCCGAAAGTGAAGTATTTGTTCGACGGAATCTAGGGGATACAACACGCACTATGGGTAGGTACATTAATTAAAACAGGTTAAAACACGTTTTATAGAGATGCCTACGTGATCTAAATGGGCCATAAAAATTGTTCTGATAATATATCAAAACCAAAGGTACCAAAAACTGTTATTTAACAAATAAAATAGTAAAAATTAAATTTAAATAAAACATAATATATTATGTTTTTCAAAAATATTGGATTTTTAAACATTTAACCGCCGGGTAGAGGGCTAAAAGTATAGGCAAAGAATTGTTTTATTATTTTTTCTTAAACGTACATAAACTTTTTATTACAGTAGGCTGTGACAGTATACACACAAAAATGAGAATGGGCCAATAACTCCCGCGTGTGATTATCATTTACCACAATTTTCGAATTAATCTAATGTTTACCTAAACCCCTCAGTTCAATCCTCTCAGTAAATAACCTCAACAACTTAAAATCAACCCCTACCCCGGCTCGCTCGCAGCTAGTAAATCGTAGAGCGACGACAAGAAAAACACAAAACTTCGGTCATTACCTGCTGGGACGGACTCAGAGTGCAAAGTTTTCCCCATCTGTACGCAATGTACTTACCTGAATGATTTCGGAACTATCAGAGGGGTGTAAGGGTTTTAGTGCCTCATTATTAAGTCATAGCGGAACAGCAGCGTTTTTGAGGCAGTTAACGTAAAATTATAAGTAAATCAAAATTAGACCACTGTAGAAAATAAAAACTTTATTATATATCTAGACTTTGTATTTTCTCGCTTTTCTCTTATCCGTCATTTTTAATTGAAAAATATATGTTAACATTTTTTTACTTTCCAGATACTTAGATTAGTTGTGTTTACAACAATTCCAAGTTTAAAATTTATAGCATCTGTAGTTCCTTAGATATTTAACGTTGTGACAGATAGACAGACAAAGTCACAATAAGTGATCCGTTTTTACCTTTTTGGTTCGGAACCCTGAAAATGTTGTTAGAATTTTTAAGCGTAACAAATGATTATATTACGCAAAACACGCAAAAGCAATTTAAACGGGTCCCATTTGTACAGGATTTTATACAAAGTGGATAGGTAGCCTTTCTAACCACTTCTAAGTCCATGTTGTTAACAATAGGTACCCCTTTCTAAGAAACTTTGTCATGCTGTTGGCTACTGGGACAGATTAACAAGAAAAAATGGTTGATTCATGCAAATTCAGGCCCAGGACACGCGTCGTAAAGACCTTAAGGCAAGCATGTATTTCATCATTATTAAAACAAAAAAAAATACTTGGACAAGCTGGTCGATTGCGTAACGCATTGTAAATACGTTAGGGTTGAGAGAAATTTTAAAATTTTGGAATTTTGTTACGGAACTGTAATTAAAAGTTGCATGATTATGTACCTACGTATAAGAAAAAAAAATTCTTGGCATATACTTTTAGCCCTCTACCCGACGGTTAAATGTTTAAAAGATCCGATATATTTTAAAATATTATTTTAAATAGGGCCCGATCTGGGAGACGTAATTTAGTATTACTTTAGTTTAGTTAAATTATATATATATTTTTTGTTTAATTTGTTTTTTTCTTTTGTATATTGTTCATGGTTTCCTTTACTATAATTTTAAATTAAATTAACACCTTTTGGTACCTACCTAGGATGCTTGATTTTGGTTTTGATTTATTATTTTAAACACCAAATTGGTAGTGCATGTTGTACGTAAGGGGAAAATACTTAACTTTCGCATATGGGTGCCATATTTTAGTATGTTGTTAGGCATGGCCCCTGAATTCCAAAACTGCCGGGAGACAATCTCTAAGGAGTCGAGCTCCCCTGTAATGACGTCACCAATAACGCCGTGGCCACGCTTGAAAAAGTGTAAATTACACCCAAACCATACAACGTACATACACATGTGGGGTATCAAATGAAAGCTGAATAAATTTTCAATAGTTCATTTGTACATTATATCTCAATGTATACTCTAGTTTAAGTACTATTAGCCAAAGTATAAAAAATAAATCTAAGGACTTTCAGACTTTGCGGCAAAACTAGAAAAGATAAACGAATGTAATGTACAACACAAATTATATCTAGTATTTCAGCTTAACATTTTAGTTTTTTTATTTTAAGACAAGATCAAAATTGAGAAAATTGTGCCCAAAAAACCAACAACGCAAAGCGAGTTTTCCCTACAAGATTAATTTTATCAAAATTACAATTTTCTAGAAACCAGCTCAAACTTTTAGTATGTTGTTAAACATGTTATGTGCACCGCAAAACTGCAGAGAGACAGTCTCTAAAGTGTCTAGTTCATCAGTGATGACATAATCTTCATTGCCGCGGACGGAGACTTTTTAAAAAGTGGGACCATTACCTGAACCATGTAATATATATACTCGTGTGTTATATCATGTAATAGCTAAATAAATATGCTATAATTCTTGCCAACATTCAGATTCCATATATCCTTAAATTTAAGAGGTATAGGTATATGCAAAATAGTAGACAAGAAAAGTGAAAAGCCCCCCGCTCCCGCTTTATGAAAAGTCTAAATAAAACCCAAACTATGTTCTTTCTGAATGCAAATGTAATATTATATGGATGCTAACAAAATATGCTATAACTCGTTTTAACATTGTAATTCAATATAATGATACGTTGCAGAGCAAAATAAATTCCCGATAATCGAATGTTAGCAGGCTTTTCACTTTTCTTCTCTACAATTTTGCAACTACGTCTCAACTTTATGGATATATGGAAACACAATGGTGGCAAGAATTATATCACATTTGTTTAGCTTTTACATGATATAACACACATTTATATATATTACATGGTTCAGGTACAATTCCCACTTTTGAAAAAGCCTCCGCGGCAATTAAGATTATGTCATCACTGATAAAGACTGTCTCTCTGCAGTTTTGCGGTGCATATAACATGTCTAACAACATACTAAAAGTTCATGCTGGGTTCTGGAAAATAATAATTTCGATAAAATTAATCTTGTAGGGAAAACTCGCTTTGCGTTGTTGGTTTTTTGAGCAAAATTTTCTCAATTTTGCTCTTGTCTTAAAATAAAAAACTAAAATGTAAAGCTGAAATACTAGATATCATTTGTGTTTCAAATTACATTCGTGTATGTTTTCTAGTTTTGCCGCAAAGTCTGAAAGTCCTTAGATTTTTTTTTATTTTTGCATATTTTTGATAATAGTACTTAAACTAGCGTATATGTTGAAATAAAATTTAATAATGAACTATTAACAATTTATTCAGCTTTCATTTGGTACCCAACATGTGTATGTACGTTGCATGGTTTGGGTATAATTTGAACTTTTCCAAGCGCGGCCGCGGCGTTTTTGATGACGTCATTACAGGGGAGACAGACTCCTTAGAGATTGTCTCCCGGCAGTTTTGAAATTCAGGGGACATGCCTAACAATATACTAAAATATGGAGCCGGTATCCGAAAGTGAAGTATTTGTTGGACGGAATCTAGGGGATACAACACGCACTATGGGTAGGTACATTAATTAAAACAGGTTAAAACACGTTTTTTAGAGATGCCTACGTGATCTAAATGGGCCATAAAAATTGTTCTGATAATATATCAAAACCAAAGGTACCAAAAACTGTTATTTAACAAATAAAATAGTAAAAATTAAATTTAAATAAAACATAATATATTATGTTTTTCAAAAATATTGGATTTTTAAACATTTAACCGCCGGGTAGAGGGCTAAAAGTATAGGCAAAGAATTGTTTTATTATTTTTTCTTAAACGTACATAAACTTTTCATTACAGTTCCGTAACAAAATTCCAAAATTTTAAAATTTCGCTCCACTCTACGTACGTCATCAGGTAGATTTTAAATGTTACTTTTTGTATGGGAAGATTAACTTGCGTTCGTAAAGTTACGTGACCTCCTCTCTGGTAGGTTTTGATCCGACTTATAGTTCGGTAGTTTATACTTCTTTTTCCAATATTTTTCGCCTACTCAAGTTAAATTGTTTTGCATCATCGCGGCTACCCAAAGGTTGTCTGTATGAGATCGCTTTTAAGCGATAAGACCGCCTGTTGTTTACCATTGTTTATGTTTAATGTAATGTTTGGTTTTATTTGAGTGTATATTTTTGGCAAGCAATAAAGAATATTTTTTACCGACTTCAAAAAAGGAGGGGGTTTTCAATTCGTCAATTTTGTTTTTAGTGTGTTTGTTACGCAATGAAATGAAAATGAAAATGAAAAATTATTTATTCGTTTTCTGAAGTACCTACTAATTTAACATGCTCTGGTGTCCATTTTTAAGTAAAAGTAATACCTGTGCTAAGGGCAATAACTCTGTAATTTATGAAACGATTTGGTTTTTTTTTTCTTTGCTTGAAAGCATATAAAGATTGGTCCCGTTGTCACCAATATCCAGTTCTGATGATGGGATCCTGGATAAATCGAGGGAACTCTTCAAATTTCATAGGCAAACTTGAAGCAATTTGGCTACTGATTTGAGGTCGGTTAAAACTTTGTTTTTAAATTACTATTGTACTGTTGGTATAATGATAACAAAAACAACGCTAGAAAGAGTAGTACATAGGTAAACAAGTACAACCGAATCAGGGTTGCATCAATTGACACACACCGGTTGCAGATGGGGCCTGTGTAAGAAGTTCAAAAGTCACTGAACGCGCACCTATAAGATTGGCCGTCTTGCGTGGGCCTCTATATTGCAACAAAAAAAACAACTTCAATTGAACACCAATCCCATTTTAATTTCAGAGCTCGCTCGCACGTACGTAACTATGGATTTACAGAAGAGGGAGGGTGAATCAAGACAATGCTCGTACGGTTTCAATATGTCAAAAACGCTTTCGAAATGCTCCAGTCTGCTCAACCGCGTAGAAAATGCGGAGGTATGATTTATCCCCATTCGGGTCTCGACATGGCGACTTTGGACTTAGTAGTTTTCTGTAGCTTGTAGAAAAGGGTCCGCGTAAATTGTCTCTTGTTGCCTTGTCGAGAACTTTGTTGGAAAAATGTTAAAGCTGACGCCGTTATTGTCTGCAGTACCTACTTGAGTGTATGAGTTGGAGTTTGAGTTTGTATTTACTGTCGGTGCATCATAGATTTTCATCTATATTGATATGTATTAGTATCAATATAGATAAAAATCTATGATGCAACGGTAGTTTATTAATTGAAAGAGGTAAAGCTTGGCATGCTTTAGCTTTGTGTGAGTTTTAGCCTAATCTACTTGTTTGGTAGCAGCTTATTTCTGTTTGGGTCGCAGTTCTAACCGTACCTAACCTAGTTGTCTGGTAGTAGTTCAAATCTAACCTAACTCACTTGTCTGGTTGACATTAGTTTTTTGTTGAATATAATTTAACTATTTATATTAAGCTGCTATTTATATTTTGAATTTAGCTGCGTTGGTTTGTTATAACACACGTTAATAAAACCGTGTTTATTTTGATTTTCAGAAGATATTTAACATGAGTGATTGATTGTATAAAAATGCAATAAGATGAAACATGAACAAAGGAACATTGATGTGTGGTTCAGTCATTTGAAAAGTTTATAAACTATTCATTTATGGAATACTCGTTCCAAAAAAGATGTGTTTTTTTAAAATAAAAAGCCGATGAAACTAAATCACTCCACAATAATAGATGAAAACGATGTATTCTAGCTACGCGTCGCTTTCGATGAAATAAAAATCTATAAAATGTTTGTCGGAAACAAAGGATTCCCATTGCATGCACTCAGAACAGAAGTGCACCCGACGCGAAACGAGCATTGTTTCACCACTTCTAAATGCAGTCGTAAAGCACCTCAGTATCGATCACCCTAATGGAGTTACCCGGAAAACTATAAATTCCAGCCGCCCCTTTCTAAAAGGATAATCACACAGACAACTCCAAAGCAAATGGGAATTTAGCGCCCCCAGAGAGGAGGCCTAATTGACAAAACATACTCGATTACAGCCCCCTCCTTGTGAGGACTAATCACTTTGGCAACGATTTTCCGGCGTTGAGTATAGATTTTTAACCACTGATAATGAACTGCTGCTATTTTTGGCAGTATCTGCGATTGCACCATAGTTTTCAAATGGTTAGGGTTGATTGAGAATGTGATGATGATCTGAGTACTATCACATTGAAATTTTGTGTCAATGTGATTGTAAAATTCACGCACCACCTTAGAGCGCTTACACAAGGCGACTTTTTGCACTTTTTGCAACGATACAAAAGCGCGTTTCACGACCGCGTGACTGTCGCGATAAATCAAGCGTTTGTAGCACTGCAAAAAGTCACCGTGTCAACCGTGTGTAACCGCTATAAGAGCGGCGTGTAAAGCCTGTAACACACCAGCGCGGCCTGCGGTGGCGGTCAATAGTAAACTTGATAGTTGATGTCAAACTTACTATAGACCGCCAACGCAAGCCGCGCCAGTCGGTAAGAGACTTAAGGCGACGTGAGCTCCAAAAACTGATTTAAAAAAAATCGTACGGCTGCCTTAAATTTGATTAGCAATCTTGAGGCCTTTCTCGAGGGAAATCAGCTATTCAAATCCTGAGTTTTTGACTTTCGCTCGATAGAAAAAAATCACGAACATAGGTCTAAAATACACTTCAAAAAATCGTAACAAATTATGCACAACAGCTAAACATATTAAAATTGGTTCTAAAAATCGACAATGTCATGTTTGAAAGAAATCAGCTACTTATTATTTTTTTATTTATTAAAACGCACAAAAAATTAAAATTAAAAAAACATGATATCCGCGCTTCCAAACACGCACTTCCATCTCGCTCACGCTTATGCTCAGTGAGAGGGAGAGAAGACCACGAACCTACGTCCCCTTAACACGTGCACTGCGATAAAGGCGCATTTTCATTGGTCGCGAACGCGTGATTAACATAACGCATGCCATAGCGCCCTTGTGCGTTTCCACGGGTCAATCTCGGTGGACGGGAGTTCTCTTAGATGTATGTTCAAGCATACCCTCCACGGGTCGGGAAAGCACGGCACGCTTTTAACACTAGTAGTCGCGCCCTAGTTTGTAACACTTACAGTCGCTACTGGGTCCAGCGGACCCAGTTAAATATGTAAAGATGGTGTACGTACACTGACGATAATATTAAGAAACTTATATAATTCTGTAATAAAGAAATAAAACAACCATTTTATATAATCAACAATTTAGTTTGACGGTTTAACGTAAAAAACCGCTAGGTAATAAAAATATCAAAAATATTCATAGTATTTTTGGCACTTTCATTTGTTAAGCTAATATTCTTTTTTGTTTATTCATAGTTTCTTATCTTTGCTATATTTTTTTATCACTATTACATGCTTATTTAAAAATCACAAAAAGAGATCAACGTTTATTATAGGAAAACAATATATATTTGAGCTCCTAAAATCAACTAACCCGGAAACTCAAACAGAACTGAGACACACTCAAAAAATTTGGTTATTTTACTCTAACATACCAAAACAACGAACACAAATAGGTTTTGTATGTTCTCCACAAATAAAAACATTGCACTTCTTGCAAAAGACTTGTTTTTCTGTCCTTGAATGAATTATAATCACTTAAGAAATGAAATATACAAATTACAAAACTAGTCGCTACTGGGTCCATCGGACCCACATACACAAAATATTAAGGTTTCGTAAATGCGTGCGGTGCAGCGCCAATGCTCTTCTGAGGGTGATCGCTGGGAGGATGGACAGCCCTATCCTCGCTCATTGGATGTCTTTGCATGTTCGTTCCAACTTTAATTATATTTTCCACTAACATAGTAGTCTAGTAGTAGTGTAGTAGTAGCCTTACTAACATAATATGGATGTGTAATTGTCCGAATTAAATGCTTTCATTTTCATTTTACATTTTCATTTTCAAATGGTCCCTACTGGGTCTAGCTGACCCGTACGCACCCTATACATCCATAACTATGCGGCGTGCGGACCGATTGGTGGCGCGACGATTCGACACGCGGAACATTCGTTGGAAGGTACTAAGAACGGCAACGTCGCGTGACGCAAACATACGAAGTTATTGCTTATAATGAACACTACTGGGTCCCGTGGACCCATTAGCGACTACTTAAGTATTAATTGACCGACAGATTCCATTGCGATTCTGCATGCGGTAAAACCACATGGACTGATGATAAGTTTCATTAGTCGTTATCCCATCTGCGGAGCGCACGAGCATGCGTTCCTTTTGTAAGTTTTTCATATTGCAATTTTTATTTTTATTACAGCAATTATTTATTCGCTTAATGAAGGGCTAATCAAACGAGTTAAAGAACGAAGAAAGAAGCCGGCAGTATTTTATCAGCTTCGTTGATCTTGTGACGTCATCTATACGCAGTTGTTAAATATGCGGGTGGACACGAAAATCAATTGAAGGGAAGAAACTTAAAAGAAAGGGTCCCTTATCTCCGTTTAGCAGCTGGGCTGAGACAACAACCAATGAGCCGGACTGTGGAGGGTCGATCAGTATGATAAAATTATATTTTAAGCCTTCTTTTGTTTTCGTCAATATTGGATTTCCCATCCGCTTTAGGCCGCTTCCGTATTAGGCAGGGCGATATGGAGTACGCGCGTCAGGTAGATCTAAATGTCACTTTTTATATGGAATGAAAAATTACGGTTAAATTGTCCTAACGCGCGTTTGGAACGTTACGTGATTACCCCTCTGTATGCGGTATTTTTTTACGAGCGAGCGAAGCGAACGAAATCAGTTTTGTACTATGTGCCGAGTCGCAAGTAAGCAATAACTATCTATAAGTACTATAAGCACTATACCTTGTTATTTATACTTCATCTACCGAGAATACAACAACTTCGGTGAAACTATGTCTGGTTTTACTTAGAACCTACAATTCATCCCTCTACAATCTCAACATAACTCTGTTTCAGCTTGGACCATAAATTATTTCGTATGTCCAGATGTCCAGATGTGCAGCTGTTCTCCTCTACAGGTCGCATATCACATACGATTCTCGTGAAATTTTGTGAGCAGGTTCAATTGCAATATTTTTCTGTTTCTGTTTCAGTTGTTCGAAACGACAAAAAAAATTGTGTTTTACAGCTCACAAAGTCCCTTTGTAGTTAGTGTACATTACAGAGTGAACTGACAGTCGGTTAGCGGGGATATAACAAATGACGCCACTAGCGCGACTCAAGACGAGAAGATCTACCTTTCTTTTTCTAATTTGCACAGTGCGACTGAGACAGGATTCGCTGAGTGGCGCGCGGGGTGACTTGGCAGAAGGTTCCGACGTACTGATTTTCTCTTTTGTCGGAATACTGTCAGTATTATTTAAAGTGCGAGTCGGACTCGCGCACGAAGGGTTCCGTACCATTATCAATAAAAATATTTATTTTATCCTGTTTTTAGTATTTGTTGTTCAACAGAAATCTGTGAAAATTTCAACGGTAACTATCACGGTATCAGTGAGATACAGCCTGGTGACAGACAGACAGACAGACAGACAGACAGACGGACGGACAGCGGAGTCTTAGTAATAGTGTCCCGTTTTACTCTTTGAGTACGGAACCCTAAAAATTGGATAATTTACATTAACTAAATTAAATTAAAACTATGTATATTGAATCTAAAAAAGCGGCCAAGTGCGAGTCGGACTCGCCCATGAAGGGTTCCGTAAAATAAATTGCGCTTTACGATTTACGACGTATTAAAAAAACTACTTATTAGATCTCGTTCAAACCAATTTTCGGTGAAAGTTTGCATGGTAATGTACATCATATATTTTTTTTAGTTTTATCATTCTCTTATTTTAGAAGTTACAGGGGTGGGGGGACACACATTTTACCACTGAAGTTTTGGAAGTGTCTCTCGCGCAAACTATTCAGTTTAGAAAAAAATGATATTAGAAACCTCAACATTATTTTTGAAGACCTATCCATAGATACCCCCCCACACGTATGGGTTTGATGAGCCTCCAAAATTTATTGTTTTTTTCTATTTTTGTGTGAAAATCTTAATGCGGTTCACAGAATACATCTACTTACTAAGTTTCAACAGTATAGTTCTTATAGTTTCGGGAAAATTGCATTCGTAGTGTACCAACTGACATGACCATGACACTGACAGCGACTCCGCGCCGCGAAATGCGGAAGTAGCCTTAGGCTCCTATTTTATTTAATGCACGAGAATATTGCTCTGAAACCATGTTGTATTGACGAGATGGAAAGGACAATGGATGTATCCATTATCGGCTATTGTGTATAATAGGATTTTATCCTTTTATTCTTTGCTGACGCAGTTGTATAAATATGAATAACGATGAAGTAGGTCAATTTATTTTGTTGTGTTGCGTTCAGAGTCGTAGCCATATACATAAGCACACGATTTTTTTTCCCATGCAGTTGCATACATATTATATGACTTTTCACAGGACCCCGCACCAAGTATGGGGAAAAAGTGGATTTTTTTTATTTAAAAAAGTAAACAGGAGATTTGAATCTACACCATACTAAAATTTCGTGAGATTTGACTGAAACCACTTTTTCTCTATGTTTGCTGCGGGGTCCTTTGATGATAATTTATAACGTGTTTGATTAATTTTATTCTGATTGTGGATGTAACCGTGTTTAGACAGTATTTAATATAGTACACATACAACTTCTGTAATATTTAGACTTTTAATAATACAGGCGATCAAATCAACGCTTTTTATGTTCATACATTGTTCCTAATTACGGTATCAACTTGTAAAAACTGTCCATTTGCCCATCCGTATTTTTATAAGCACAATTTTTACAGAAGCTTTAAATAAACTAAATTAAATCTTATTTATTCACAGATGCATCTATATAATCAGAAATCAAATTGGGCAAACATATTTTAAATCATCATTAAAGGAAAGTCATATTTGTATGCAAATGTGTGGGGAAAAAAATCTTGCTCTTAAATATCTAGCCCCGACTGTATGTATTTAGTGCAGACATAAACTAATGTTTTATCGCCATTGTTATTAAATTAACATATAATTGATCTGAACGTGATGTTGAGGAATAAGAAAAACATAATAATAATAAAAAAATTATTGAAATAGAAAAAAAAACTTTAAAAAAAAGTTAAATGTGAAAAATCAATGTCTGTTGGCTGGTATAGTTTTGCCCGTCTGCCTAATTTGATAGGTAGTAGCCCTAAAATCCTTTAAGTAGGTTGCGTTTGTTTTCGTGCCGTCTTAAAACCAGGGATCGGAACCGGTTTTTTGCTAAAACCTCGGTTTACCACATATGTGTAGGACTCAGTTGTGTTTTGAGGTAACGAGTGCGTATTATTAGATTGCCCAATTAGAAATGAAATAATTTACAAAGAACGAAAAAATAACGTTTTCGTTCCCATACAAAAAATACCGGTTTCCGATCCCTGCTTAAAACTACTGTCTAGTAGTTTCAATTTTAACTATACTACTAGTTAGAATGCTATTTAAATCAAATATATTATGCGGAAAAGGGTTACCTATCTGAATCACTAAAAATAGTTTCCCAACTGTATCGTTTGTACCAATTTTCATTTGTTCTAAAAGCCGTTTTTCTCTGAAGCCATGACATTTTCAGGATGATTAGAAAACAAACCTAACTTAAGGTTTGTTTTATAATCATAATCAATATGGGTTCTACGCGATAAGTATTAATAAAATTTAAAAGCTTTTGGGTCCTCTAGATAATCGGCTTTTTGCCGAAATTCAAATTCGTACAAACGATACAGTTGGGAAATGAAATTTAGTGATTGCGATAGGTTACCGTGGAGAAGGCAACGCACATGTGGTTCTTCTGGAGTCGCAAGCGTTCATAGGCTACACTGTATGCTTAACCCATTCAGCGCCCATGACGACACACGTGCGTCAGAGCGCTACGAGCGCTTTTCGCTACATACGGAGTTTAAGCAGCTACGGATCACGGCGTAGCGCTACGAGCGTAGCTACCACTATCCAAGCTACTCTCGTGTGCCATTGTCTTATTAAAAAAATGGAAAATGTGAACAACCGTTGCATGTTCGCGTGTATAGTTTTGCCCGTCTGTCTAATTTGATAGTTGCCCTAAAATCCTTTTGGCAGGTAACTCGGCAGTGATAATGACAGGCTGCCGACGCCACACCCCTTCTCGGGCCTTCTCCACTTACGCACCTCCGGGAACAGGGAGCTGAGAAATGTGGACATTCTATGGTTTTAAAGTTTACTTGTACCTACATAGGTTATAATTTCTAAAGTAACTTTTATAAAGTAGGGTACCTATCGTTGATATCGTTGGATCTAATGAACATTGTTTTTGAGTTAAAGTCGTTAGGTTTGGCGTACGGGAGCATACGGGAACGTAGCATTTAAAAAGAAAATGTACTAATGGCGGATAAGCTATTTTTTATTATAAAGAAAAACATCGTGTGCCCAGCATCGGGACATACCTAAGCGTACGATACAGTTTCAGAGGAATTTCCCTCCTCGAACGCTAAAGTTTTGCAATAAGCCAGCATTCTTCCGGAGGATTAAGAAAGGAATGCATATTTTTAAGGGTCAGCAACGTGAATGTGACACTCCTGGAGTAACATGCGTCCATACGCTTTGGTGTCCTCTTACCATCAGGATGGCCGTTACTCTTATGCCACCGAACGTGGTATAAAAACAATCTTGTAGAGGCGTTTAAAAAATCTAAAATAATCTGTAGCAACCGGTATCTTACTGAGAAATCACTCAGAATATTCTAAAATAACAACGTATTTAACAATAAGGAAAGGTTACATTGTATTGCACTTCAATATTGTCAATGTACCGACCGGCCTTATAAGTTGCTGAACACCTCAGTACCTTATTGTCGTTTTTACTCGTTTGACCTTCATATGACAGTTTAACATGACGTTTAATGCGACACTGTACAAAGGTGTTCCTTGTGAGGCTGACCGTACATCCCTCTTTAAAAAGTTACGTTTCAGCAACACAGACATTGAAATACGACATCCGTATCCAAACAAAATGCCTTCTCACATCCCTAAAGAAAAGTCATTGGGGAAATTCGTGGGGAGAGACGCAACGGCGTGTTTTCGTTCGCGGCAGTGCCGTTTACGCCCGAGCCGCGAGAGGGCGCGCGCGCCACCCGACTCGTCAGGACTTGTTGCTTACCTGAGATGCCTGATCCCACCTGATCACTGAACTATGAACCACTCAAAACTGTCATGAATTTTATAACCAAGCCACTCTACAACCACGCGAAACTCCTCATGCTCCTAAGTTTCGCGCTCATCATTCTCCTAGCCGGCATCCTGCTCAAGAACAAAACTAAACAATTACAAGTGATCAATCTTGATGAGGATTTCCAGACGAATGCAACGGTGCCCGGGAAAGCGAGGAGAAAAGAATACCTGTATCGCCTCTTGACAAATACGACCCGTTCGCTCATACAGATGGAAATAAAGGCTAGGAGACTGGAGGAAAATATGCGTAGGATTAAGGAAAAGACTGCAGATTTATTGTGGAAGAGCAAGGATAAAGCGCTGTGGCATATTCTGTTTAAAAATATAAGCAGACATATTTCTATTCGACACGAGTTCCATCAGCATTCTAGTTTGCGGAGAATAATGCAGGATACCCACGTCGGCCACCGCAAAGGGAAGAGAAAAGTTTTCTTAAGTTAAAGTATAGACTTTGTAACTTAACCTTTAATGACATACAAAACTTTTTGTTAAAATATTTGTAAGAAGTGCTTGGAATTCCGAACACTGACAATAAATTCGTTTAAAAGTATAAACAGTTACTACGTGGAGCACGAGCCGCTATGTTGTCTCCCAGAACACGTATGTACCATATGTCTTTTTTATGACATGAAGATGCAATTTTCTATACCCTATAGTGCTACTATATAATATATGTACGATTTACGAGTTCCAACGACGCAACACTAACTGAATGATGTTATTGTCTGTATCGTATTAGTTTCTTGTCCATAAAATAAGTTCATTAAAGTATGTAATTAGGTAGATGAACGACAGATTTCGTTTAGTCACTATTTCTAAGTATTTGTTTCTAAAAGGTGCAACTGCAAGGTAACATTTATTCACTTTCATCACAGTTTTTAAGAAAATTACATCTAAGTCATGCATCAGATTCATTGAGATTATATTTTTCAATCATGTAATTTTATCGCGAATGTATTTCATTGTATGAATTTGTATGATGAGAGAGACACATATTTAATAGGTAGACACATATTCCAGGTTGTTCTAGGACCTTATAATAATAATATAGCCTCTTTATTTCCTTAAAATAGTATGACTAAAACATTACATTTCATAACTTAACATATTAAATTTCAACAGTTCTTCTCAGTTATTTAAAATATAAAAAAAAAACAAAAAAAAAACATTTCAAAATGTACAGTAGATCAACAATTTTTCTTAAAGAACATAACAATTTAAAATAATAAGCATAGGCACTAAATAAAAATTTAAAGTTGTATAAAATGTAACAGAGTTATCATGTTATATCATTAAAACCATTAAAATATTGGTATCATAGTTGTTATCAGCTGCTATGCTGAGAAATGTGGACAATCAATGGTTTTAAATTTTACTTGTATAGGTACATAGGTTATAATTTGTAAAGTCACTTTTATTTATAAAGTATAACATAGTATCTAATGAACATTTGTTTTGAGTTTAATTCGTTAGGTTTGGCGTACTAAAAGCGGAAACGTATTTTTAATTATTTAAAAAATATAGTTATCATGTTCTATCATTAAAACCATTAAAATATTGGTATCATAGTTGTTATCACAGTATTTTTTATTTTTATTTACATATTGATTAAAATATGAGTATACACAGATAGGTTTATTAGCTACGGTAGCCCAGTGGTTCAGGCATGCGGCTGTCAAGCGGCGGTCGTGGGTTCGAATCCCGGCTCATACCAATGAGTTTTTCGGAACTTATGTACGGAATATTTACCGTTAGCTTTTCGGTGAGGAAACCGGTCTAATCCCAATATGGTCTAGTTTTCCCTCTGGGTTGGAATGTCAGATGGCAGACGCTTTCGTAAAATTAGTGCCTATGCCAAATCTTGGGATTAGGTGTCAAAGCGGACCCCGGGCTCCTTTAGGGGCACAACCGGGAATAACGCTAGGAGGATGACACAGATAGGTTTATTGTTTATATCTTATTGTTTGCGTTTTAAAATGAAATAAAAATGGATTATACAAGTCTTCATATAAGGATTGAACATAAATAAATAATGATTGATGATTAATATAATCATGCATTTTTTTCTATTTTTTTTTGTTAAGTTTATTTGTTTCTAAGGACCTCTTCGCGAGTAAAGGCCTCATCCATACTCTTTCTAGGACCTTATTGGTTAGAAATATGAGCGAAAACTTCGTACATGTTTATGATGATGACTCTACATAGGTACATATCGTCGGGTGACAAGCAAAACTCACTAAGTAACAAATACCTAAATAAATCAAAGGTCGTATCTCGATATCGACTACGTACCGAGATACGAGGTTTTGAAGAGCAGTGACAGTTTTGGTAGTGACTTTTGCTTGTCACCCGACGATATATCAAATTGAATAAATATATATTATTTATCAATAAGTACAGTCAACTAACCTATTTTTAAAGATGATTTTAATGAGGTTGAGAGATGCAGAATTCACTTAAGAGCCCGTTCACGTGCTCAATAGCGCCACTGGTAAATAATTGAGTTTATTTAATTTAAACATAGTTTTTTTTTTATTAGGCCACTACACACTGTATTTTGTATACAGCCTGTATGTTAAATATTACCTCAAATTGTCACTGTACAGTGTACATAGCTTTTAGTACTATGAACCGATATTGTAAGAGAATTGTTAGTTAGTCTTAACGACCAAAGCGTAACGAATTTTGAAAATTTATCGTGCAGCAATCTATTGCTTACACTAATATGACACATGGAAGAAGTGGATTACTTGTGACAATTGTGACGTCACCTCACTATGACAGTTTAGTGATACATTGCGTGCTGAATTATTTTATAAGGAAAACAAAAGTTGGTAGTTAAGATTTTTTTTTATATCGGTTCATAGCCCTAACACCTACCTCTGGTTACAGTTTGAGGTAATATTAAAAATACACGCAGTAAAAGTACCTTGTGAATACATCAAAGTAGTTTTTATCTTGCTGGATTCATCGATCTATGAACTCTAAAGAAAAACGGCCGTTTAAGGTGGTTCGATTGCCATACAAAACGTTATTTGACATTCGTAGGCTAACGGCGTGATATTTTAAGAAACTTATGTAACAAACTTTCATAAATTGGCTTCCCATTTGCGCCAAATTTCCCCTTTCCTAGAATAAACTTGTATAAACTAGATTAATTTGAGAAATTGGTTTGTCACGTGATATTTTAGGAAAACTATTTTTCTCAAAGTAATCTAGTTTATACAAGTTTATTCTAGGAAAGAGGGAATTTGGCGCAAATGGGAAGCCAATTGATGAAAGTTTGTTACATAAGTTTCTTAAAATATCACGCCGTTAGCCTGCGAATGTCAAATAACGCTTTGTATGGCAATCGAACCACCTTAACCTTTTGACGCATGCATTGACGAATCCAGCAACGTAAACAAAAACTGATATGATGTATTCAAAAGATACTTAAATACAAAATACAGTGTGTAGTGGGCGTAGTGGCCTCCTTTTTTAAATATCTATCGTTAAATTTAAATAATCTCAATTATTTATCAGTAGCGCTATTGAGCACGGTGAACGAGCTCTTAATTAACAGTGGGTGATTGCGGGCTGATATTGGGTAATGAATGATGAATTTGTTGAAAACTTATGGCCGTATTTATCTATGTGGCCGTTAAAAAATCTTTATCTATTACTTTGAAATTGGTGTTCGTAAGAAAGGGACAAAACCAATTCAATCTGTCAGACGCATTACACATTTACGGCTACGCTAATCTCGTAGCGCTACGCCGTAGTCCGTAGCAGGTTAAACCTCGTATGTAGCGAAAAGCGCTCGTAGCGCTCCGACGCATATGTGTCGTCATGGGCACTGAATGGGTTAAGTTTTACGAATAAGGTGGTTATATAGGATTTTTACTAGCTTGATTAGAATGACAGATGCCAAACTCACGTATATAACGTACTGTTTTAACGGTAGCTAGACCTTTTATTAACTGACTCGAGATCGCATATTTGAAATTATTTAATTTTTACAAGCAATATTTGTCCCTTAGAAAAAATATGAATTTCGCTTACCAATACAAGTGGGATTCTATTATGAAGTGACAGCTATCATTCTAATCAAGCTAGAAAAAATCCTATTATACACAGTATATATACATTTTAAACAATTATAAGTAAATGAAGCCGCTTCAGCAAAGCTTTGAATATTGTAAGTTATGAAACTGCTCATCACGACGAGTAAGTTTTATGTCGTGTAACTTACTGTTACACGACTGGGCAACTTTAACGAAACTAAATTAGATAGCAGTTCCTAATGAGCTGAATTTGACTACCAATTGGCAAAGTTAGTAAAAACTAAGACAGATATATTGAAACAGTAATGTATGTAATACAGGCGAGTATGAACTACGTTTGCATTTAAGAGAAAAAACAAGAAAGCGGTACTTTCAAATATGTTTCTAATTTACATACCAATTATTTATCGCCGGACTCCGCACAAAACTATGCCATTTTTTAAACTAATTTAGCAAATACTAGTAAGTTAGATATAACAACCTTCTATTGCGATTTAGCAAACAAGACCTTATTGAACCAAAACAATAAACTACTTTTTTTTTTTCAAAATACCCGATTTTCAAAGAATAGTGAACCTGAAATAAAATTCATTCCTTTAGGACTATTCATTTAGGAGACGGAAAGTCTTGAAAATTTATAATTATCATTATCCTAGCGTTTTCCCGGTAGTGCTCAAAAGAGCCCTGGGTCCGCTTTGGCACCAGAGGGTTAAACACGTAACGTTTCGAACGAGCGTTACGACCACTCAACTTTAATTTTCCTATACGAAAATTGACATTGAAATGAACCTGACGCGCGACCATTGCTTTAGGGATCGTCGCGCGGTCAAACATATTGGACTCGAATGTCGTAATAGCCAATCGCGCGACATCGCGCGACTTAATTGCTTAAAATATGTACGCACGAACGCGCGATCAAAGATATTGAACTCGAATAGGTGTCCTGACTTGTACTCGCGCGATGATCGCGTATTCGCGTTTTATAGGGTGGGCCAAATTTTTTTTTTAATTTTGAAAATTTGATGAAAATTAAACCATGAAAGTTAATTTCCTGATAGTTTATTTTATGTGACTAACATCTAATGCAATTAATTTTTTGGCCCCATCTCGTCGCTGGCACTCCTGCAAACGACTACGCAGATTTTGAGAAACTCGCTGACACATGCTGCGAGGGATCTCGGCTATCTCATCGCGGATGTTTCGCTTGAGTTTGGATATTGTTTTCGGTTTTTTAACTCAGAACTCGACTTTATAAAAATCGGCGGGAGTGAGATGAGGCGAACTGTTTCATACAAATTATTGCTTTAATAAAACAGTTTTGATCAGTAAAACGGTTAATTGCAAATAAAACTGCATAAAGTAATGGCAAATTTCACTCCACTCAAAAACTATAGAATTTATTATTATACAAGATATTCAGTGTTGCTATATTACGACCCTCAGTTTTTGTTATCGCGCGAAAACGCGAAGATCGCATAATCGTGTAGTCGCGTTGTATTAGGACGATCCCTTACGTACATACTAACTTTTATGCAAACGCTGTTGTTTCCCTGGCTGTTGTTGACTGTACATACATAATTGAAAACAACAACAACTCAATATTCATCAACATGTAACATATGTACAACCCGAGCTTATCCTTTTAAGGAGTTTCTGAGGGTAACTATTTATTTTCACACGTGTGGCGCCCATACCGAGAACTTATTGAACGCCCCTCGTAGCTACTTCTTGTAATCCTTTTTTTTATTGAGAAACTAACAGTCTTAAAAAACACATAAATAACTTAGCTATGGCTATGTGAGTAATGCTATAACAGAGTTATAGTTTTATATTTTTTTACAAAATTACAAGTTAAATAAAAATATGTTTAAATTAAGACCAAATACAATTATGACAGTAAAGTAAATTTTCAACTTACACCATTATACAATGCAAAAAAGAAAAGAAAAAGGTTATGAATGGCAACGTCCTGATTTGTCGGTGTGGAGGCGGTACGGTATGGTACCTACTAGTGGCGGCGCGTGACAATTTTCACTAGACAACCCGGAGCACATAAAAGAGCAGTGTTTTTGATGATTTAAGAGTTTGGTAATATATAGCAAGATATTTTAGGCAAGCCGGTGGGAATCGGCTTGTATGGGAACTCCGCCACTGGTACCTACTCAGTAGGTACATATTCTTTACTGCGCGCCAATATATTTGAACTAAGTAGTGTCTCTGCGAGCTGTAGAAATGGCGAGCCTGTCTTATTTTCAAATCTTATTTTTTTTTATTTCGAAAAAGTTATTTTTTCGGAAAAAAATATCTAAAAAAATAATTGAACCAGCTCACAAAATTTCACGAGAATCGGTTAAGAAAGAAAGAAGAAAGAAAGAAAGAAAGAATATATTTATTTGTAAAACACAGGTCACAAATAGGGTCTTATTTTAATAACAAAGTACTTATTCCGTGCTTTTGCCTATTGGGCGTACAAATTTTTACTTAAGAAGAAACACTTTTATCGAAATGTCTTCTTAGTTCTTATAAAGTAGTAATTACACAAAACAAATTAATGGACTACAATTTTTCTAATTAAAATGATTATCAAATTATATAAAAATAAAATAAAATAAATAATTAAATAAAATAAAATAAATAATGAAATGTGACCTGAAGAAAAGAACAGCCGGAAATATGAAATGATTTAGTCAGAAAACTTAATTCGCTTCGCTCGCTCGTTGAATAGCGCATCGCTCCGCTTCCACGCACGGTATTAGTGCTGCGCAAATTTTATACTGACATTAGTTATACTGATAAGTGAAGAAATCAGTGCGACATCGACATCAGCCCCCTTATTCTGTAACTTGTTTTAAGCTCACCTCAACGCTCACCCACAATCATACCTTGAAACCGTGATGCGTAGTAATTAAGCGCAGGTAGAGATCTAGTTTCGTAACGGGTGACCGGCGGAGTGAGCCGCATTAACGCGTAGCGAATAACAGCCCAGTAACCTCACGTCAAAGTACAAAATGCCGCATGCCGATCCCACCGCGACTAGTCAGAAAGTCGGAATCGTGAGAGATTGACCAACATTTATTTCACGAGACAGATTACCTAATATTGATTGAAGCTACGTATTTCTTCCAAGGAGGCGGAACTGAACGAGGGACATGCGTCTTGACCTCGATTTTTCTTAAACTTAATGGAATAGGGTCGGTTCGCGATGTGACATGAACATGAGGTATGTATTTATAAATTACTAGCTTCTGCCCGTGACTCCGTCCGCGTGGAATTCGTTTACATCGTAGCTCCATACAAACTTTCAACCCCCATTTCACCCACTTAGGGGATGATTTCCGGGATAAAAACTATTGTTAGTCCAAACCAAATTTCATCCCAATCAGTTCAGCGATTTAAGCGTGAAGAGGTAACATACAGACAGACAGACACACTTTCGCATTTATAATTACTAGCTCCCGCCCACGACTTCGTCTGCGTAGACCCGGGATAAAAACTAGGTATCCTTTATTTTAATGCAGACTATAAACTATCTTCGTACAAAATTCCATCCAAATCGGTTGAGCCGTTAAAGCATGATTGAGTAACAAAAATCTAAACATCCAAACTTTCGCATTTACTTATAATTATACATTAGTAGTATACTCGTAGTAGTACCTATTAGTAGTATAGTATGATTAGTAGTATACCTAACTAGTAGGATTTAGTACAATTTGACCCACTGTAGCCGATCGTAAGCAACGCGAGCGCAACTTTAATCTGGACTTGGAGTTTGGGTTGGTTGGAGGCACTGGGTTTTTCAAAAAGTTATATTATACGAAATATCACTTGATATTTTAACAGTTGCTAGGTAACTGTTTGGTGAAGGAAAACATCGTGTGGTCTCTGGGTAGGAAGGTCAGATGGCACTTGCTCTCGTAAAACTAGTGCCTACGTCAAATCTTGGGATTAGAAGCCAAAGCGGACTTCGAGCTCCAATTGAGAAAAGTGCTAGCAGGATCATGATTCTTACAAAACGGCCTAGTCCACTGTACAGTCGGCAGCAGAAGTAGCTAAGCGGGCTGGGTGTTCAAAATGACCTGCACACGACTTTATTCTTAGAAAATTAAGAGCGTGTGTAGGTCATTTTGAACACCTGGCCCGCTTAGCTACTTCTGCTGCTGACTGTCCAACTCTTGCTCTGTGAGCAAAAGACCTCGCTAGTACCTACCGTCAAACATGCCTTTGCCCGCTTTTTTCGGAAAAACTCGAATATCTCATATTTTTTATATGGTAGGATGATTTTTTTTTGCTAAAAGAATCAGTCGTTGTAATGCAAGCGTGTTGGATCACTACTCAGGCGAGTGCGTGGCAGCGGTAATGGCCTCCTCAGGGTATTGTCGGAGAGAATGCACTGCCCCATATTTAAATACTGGGTCGAAGTGGCCGTCGGTAGGGTCAAATAGGATGGGACTGCGAACGATCACCGGACGCCTTTGCCGTGTTGGTTCGCATCTACACCTCATTTAATTTAATTTTCTATTTTACGTGTATTTTTTTTTTTGTTATTTTTGATTGCTTTTCATGTACGTACTAACATAGTTATTAAGTCTAAATTTGTTACTAACATACTATGGACCAGAGGTCTGAAATAAAGATTTTTATTTTATTTTATTTTATTTTTTATTTTTAATACGCATGGAGAGAGAAATATTTTTTTAATCAACATCTATTCTAAATTTTTATCGAATTTGATCGCGGGTAAAGTTATCTCGACTTTTGTCAACATTGCCCCTGTCCAATTATTGACGCAACTATAGCTCTTATGATGTTGATACAAGACTCAGTTCAAAATTTTGGGCAAACAAGGCGTCCGTTTGAATATTTTGGTCTTAACTACGAATAGTTTTACACATTACGGATGGGTAATGTTACCTAATTTGTTCAATCTTTGCCCTACGGAAATGTAGACCTCACATACCACAATTTGCTGCAAGCTCCTGGCTGAAGTTAAAGACATGTATGGCTCAAAGTAAAGTCATAAATATAATCTAGTTTTTACCAAAAATAGTAAGGTTTGCCCTAATATGCTGTGTTTTTGTTAATTACCAGAAGAGGACAATATATTGATAGTTAAGTCCTTAGAAGATCAAAAGTCCAAGACATTAGGAACAGCATTCATCATACAGTTGTTAGCCCGTACCGGGATTTGATCCCAAGAGCACTGGCTACAATAAATAAACCCATAATAATCATATAAACATACCTTTTCTTTTTGTTTCAGATATCTGCCGGCCGGGAAGTGCTCCGTATTGATCTTGCTGATAAATAATAATTCTACTTAATGTTTTACCATACGTATTTCCGCGTTTAATTATAAAAACGTAACGGTAAATATTTTTGTATACATAACGTAACGTGTCAAAATAGCAGTAACTAGTAATTTTATGTAACATTGATATTAACATTAAAATTATACCAAATTGAAATATATTAGTTTAAGTTTCTATTTGACTTCGGTGCCCGTTTCCTTCTTAACCATAATTTTATTATTAATTAACTTTACTAACACAGGTAGGTACTTAAAAATATATAATTCAAATTCAAATTTTCAAATTCAAATATTTATTCTTGACACACAATTTACACATACAAAAGAAATAATATAATACATATTTTGTCACGAAATGGACCCTGCTCAGCATATTGCTAGCTTTGCAGCCAGCGCTGGTCTTCCGCAGGGTCCATTCGGTGAGAGCACGGTGGGCAACAGACACACATGCAATATCGTATATATATATATATATAATGAACTAATAATAACTAAAATGCACACTTAATAAAAATAAAAAAAATACACAAAAAGGAAAGAAGTGTTCACACCCCACAAACCACTACGTGTGTGTGGGCCTTTACAGTAACAGTGAACGCAGCCCATAATTGAAGACGCTTTGTTATTAAAATTATTTTTAGCTGTTCAGTTCGATAATTTCTTTAAATTGTACTATGTTTCGTTTCTTTACAGAAAAAAAGTCTTGAATTAAACTGAAATCATCTTGAATTGCCCAAATTTTCATTCGAGATAATTGAGCACCTTAATTTTCATGAGTATTGATGATTCGTTCGGTTTAAATTCATTTTATTAAAGAAATAATTCGCTCGAATCTTGGTTTAGTTTTCTGTTTTTGTTTAAATGGACATTTAACCTACCTTAATTATTTTCAAAGGTTATCTAGTAATTATCGTTGCATATGAAAATGTAAACAGTGTTTGTGTTCACTACAAGAGATACGGTCAGTGTCACATTGTTAACATAATGGGGAACTTGCATGGGACTTCAATTTCGAATAAATTGCACTCAATAGATGCGGATATACGTAGAAATATCATTCAGAAGAAAAAAAAATTGTATTAGTTTTATCTCACGTTAAAATAACGAAAGAAATATAATATTTTTTCGATAAAATAACATAACGGTTACACAAAATAATGAATTAGAAATCATATTTTGTAAGACAAGTATAGACCTAAACGCAAATTTTGTGGAGATAATTGCAAATTAATGACTTGACGACCGCTTTAGCCTAGTTGGTAGTGACCCTGCCTACGAAGCAAGAGGTCCTGGGTTCGAATCCCGGTAAGGGCATTTATTTGTGTGATGAGCACGAATATTTGTTCCTGAGTCATGGATGTTTTCTATGTATTTAAGTATTTATTTATCTATATAAGTATGTTTATCTTCGTCTAGTACCCATAGTACAAGCTTTGCTTAGTTTGGGACTAGGTCGATTTGTGTAAGATTGTCCGCATATATTTATTTATTTATTTATTTACTCACCATATCATAAGCCAGTTTAATATATAGTGTTCTCGGGGGCGCCGGCGCGTCCAGATTTCAAATGCATATAACATCAGAAAAATATATCATCGGAAAGTTTTAGTGCTACAGTTGTTTTAATGTTGGATTATACTTTTGACTTTCGTGATAAAATAAAAAGATGCAAGTTCCCTATTGCACTATATTGTTTTCACATAGGCGAAAAATGTATAGATAATACTTGAGATTATTTAAGTTGGCCGAATTGCATCAAAGCAGTCCATTCAAAAAGCAACTCTACCGTCCAAGTACAAGATTCCGATTCCAATGTCAGTTTTTTTAAAAAGTCAGCAAAATTAAATAATAAATCAATAAACATTTGCGGACAATCTTACACAAATCGACCTAGTCCCAAACTAAGCAAAGCTTGTAATATGGATACTTGACGAAGATATCGCCTGTATTTTTAATATTGCCTCAAATTGTTACCAGTTGTAGGCTACCAACCGATATTGCAAGAAAATTTTGAGTTAGTCTTAACTAACAAAGTATAACTAAGTTTTGAAAATTTAGTGTGCAGCAATGTATTGCGTACACTCCTTTGACACATGGAAGAAGCGGGTCATTGTGACAGTTGCGACGTCACGTCAGTAAGAGAAAGTAGTGATACATTGCGTGCTGAATTATTTTATAAGGTAAAAAAAACAGGTAGGTTAAGAAAATTTTCTTGCAAAATCGGTTCATATCCCTAACACCTACTCTGGGCACAGTAAGTAATAGTACTACGTACAGAAGGTTCTCTGTTAACAAATTCCCTGTTTAGGTACGCCAAACGTGCCTAAATGTGGCCATCCCTTTCTATCGCATGCAACGCGCTGCAACCCGTGCGAGCGTCCCGTCCCAACGCGTGGCAGCTCCTAAATTCATACCTATATTTGACGTCTAGTAGACTACTACTGCTGCTGTGGTCGATGGTATTAACCATCGACCACACAGTTTACAATATATTCGTGAACCTTAATGCAACGGGATAACATTATTTTCAACTCACTAGCTCGGAAAGGCCTTTTTGTATGTTTGTTAACTATTGAGAAATTTTTTTTATCCACATGTGAAGAAAGTAGACGTAGAACGTTAAAAGTACTATGACGTAGAACGTTAAATGTTTATTTTTGTTTTTTGTAGGTATATTTTATGACATATTATTGTTTAACTTTTTTTACTTTTTTTTAAACTTTTTTTTTAACTTTTTTATATTTTTTTTACTTCTTTTTTAATTTTTTGTAACTTTTTTTTACCCTTTTTCTTATTTTCCTCGCTGTAGTGAGGTGAAAAGATTTGTGTTATACACGGGTGAAAAGTTATTTTTATGTCTCGTGTGTTGAAACACTCGCTACGCTCAGGATTCTATTATCTATATATCATAGAATCCTTGCTCGTGTTTCAAATGAACACTAGCAGGTAAAATACAACTTTCCCCCCTTGTATAACAAATAACTATTACTGGTCAGTGTAGCGAGTTAATGTTTGTAGCAACTTGTAGGTTATTGAATACTGAACAAGCTCTGGATTCCCATATATAATTTAGTCTCAGTCTCACCTTTATAATCATTGCTATCAGTTTTTTTTCTACAGGGTGACTGGTAATTCGACCTATTCCTTGAAAGGGGTAATACTAGAGCTAATTTGCAACAATTTATGTCCAGTCAACCAGGGGTCAAAACACGATTTTTTTTTAATTTTTCGAGTTTTTAGTTTGTTTGAAAAAAAATCGCCTTGCAGCCTTAAAGTGCTGCTTGTGACAAAAATGTTTTTTTTTACCATCCAAATGGAAGTACTTTTGTCACAATCACCTACTTAAGGCTGCAAGGAGATTTTTTTTTCATACACACTAAAATCTCGAATATCTCGGATACCAGCGAGTTTCGACTCCTGGTTGACTGGACATAAATTGTTGCAAATTAGCTCTAGTATAACCCGTTTCAAGGAATAGGTCTAATTACCAGTCACCCAGTATACAAAGATATCAACGTAACAACAAATAAGTGGTTTGACCGCTACTATCGCTAACAGTACCTATGCTATGCGCACGAGTATGAGAGGGACCGATATGCGCTTGCTCATTCTAGCATTCTGTTTACTTGCTCATTCACAGACGAGTTTATCATCGTTGTCGGTATTTGATTGTGTTATCTCCTTCGAAACAAAATAATAGAATAAGTGTATTGTGGCATTCGTGAAAAAGAAAGCAGTGAAGATGTCGTGCTGTAAGTACACATTTAATTTAAAATGTATAATGTCTATAATAGGTACTTGTAGTGTAGAATATAAACGACAATTTGAGGTTAGGAATACGTAGCGTACATTAAGTGAGGACTAGGTACCGGTAATGTAGGTAAATAAACATTCGTTAAACTTGCTTTTTATGTGCGGTAAAATAAACCTGAGTCAAACAAATATTGTGCAAAAAATATTTGTTTACCATCTAAGTAGAACTTTATTTGAAATAGTCGCAGTAACTGATTGAAACGTAGTTTGAATCTAGACGCTGATTAGAATATTGATGGGTAGTAAATAAACCTTGGAATAATTTATTCTAATGTATTCAGATGGATTAGAATCGTTCTAGACATTGTTTAATAAAAAATAAGCACTTAAAACTTCGTTCCATTGGGGCTTGATACAATTCTCTTTCAGATACCGAAGTAAACTAGTTTATAGATAAAATGAATATTACCTTTCTAGTTACAACTGATTTTTTACTGAAATGCTAAAAGAAAGAGCCATTTTTAAATGCCGTTAAGTAGTCGTCATTTATTACTAACTTGTAAAAGATTGGTTTTTAAAACCAACAATTTTTAACGGGTATTTAAATAAGAGTGCACTATTCATTACCCCAAAAAAACCTAATTTGCGGGTAATTTAATCGAAATAGTGCACTCTTATTGAGACACCCGCTAAAAGGTACGTGATGATTACGTCGAAGAGCCTAGTGATTTAATTTCTCAACACATAAATTACACAGAAAACGCATTAAGAATCATTAGCAAGTCATATTCTATTCTTATATATCACGGAAACCCAGTCGACCCGGCAAACGTAATAAACGAACGGGGAAAAGGTTAGTTGGGATAACCGTCAGCCACATCTAACCAGCAGTAATTTATCATTTCAGACCTCAGACGACTTCAAAGCTGTGAACTGTCTTTAATCTCGATGTTTTGATAAAAAAAACTTTTTTTTCATTATGAAACTGCTCAAAGACGAAGTTAACAATATTTTCCATGTAAGAGTTTTTGTACTGAACCTTTGAAAGTGGAGGTTTTGTAATACTGCCCGGGGGAAATGAATACTGAAGGCTTTGAGGCCAGAAATATAATGTGTTTTGTTTGATATTTGCGTGAAAATCCGAATTATTTCTTGGCTTTAACAACCTGGATTCACGATTTTCCTTAATACTATCTTGGATTATGGTGGTGGGGTATATGAAGAGAGCATTAAGGGAATACCTATTTACCTTATGCTAGTTAAGTAATTTAAATAATAATGAAATAAAGATATTGGAAGAAAATTAATTCCATACATATACGCACAAAATTAAGTACAATTGCTCGTCTTAAATTACGAAATTGACACTTCCCGAAATAAAATAAAAACAAGAACAAAATTGACAAATTTTAACACGAGTTTTACAAGTAAATATAACAATGTATTAAGTACAATTCGTAAAACACTGTTGATAAAGCCAAGCACGTTCACAGCTACGTATAATCACATCACTTCATATTTTCGTCTCCCAATCCTCGGCTAGGTTAACACGATTTGCGGCGATAAACGCATTATTTTCTCATAAAAAGAACTGTCAGTCACAATAAATAGTTGATAGGCATCTAAACATTTATTCTGTTGCATAAACGAGTGTGCGCAGGGGCGGGTCGCCCCACAGTTTACTAATCGCGTCAGGTATCCTGCATATAAATTACTCCTTTGTCCCTGTCAATGGGACATTGTTTGTTTGCCAAATATCCCCCAGCTCCCCTTAATTAGCTGAAAAGGTATTTTGCGACATAATAAAATGATTGATGATTTAATTTGCGGTGTTAACAACATGCCATTTTATTTTATGCGGGTTTTGCGACTGTGGAATTGTGCATTTAGATGAATGATCATTATTTCAGGATATGAGCTGTAGGTACTTTAAAATGCTCATATTCTGAAATGAACTTTTTAAATGTTTATTTTCCTCATTTTATATTAATCTACATATTTCATTTCCTTTTAATATTTCGGCTAACATGAACACTCTTACACAATCTTCGAGTTAATGTCAACAATAAGTGCAGGCAGGGCTGTGGGCGTCAAAACAAACGATGGGCAATAACAAAAAACTCAATGGTTGCAAAGTTCACAATTTGGATAATTTCACTTTACGTTTGTTTGTTCATTATTCTTTCTCGTCTCCCTTCTTGACACTGCTTGTTATTTTATTATTTACTATCTTCCATCCGTGACTTCGTCTGCGCGAACCCGGGATTAAACTTATCCTATACATATTTTAATCCAGACTATAAACTATATTCGTGTAAAATTTCATCCAAATCGGTTGAGCCGTTTAGCGTGATTGAGTAACAAACATCCAAACTTTCGCATTTATGATATTAGGTGTTAAAAAAATTGGCGGTGTGTATGGAGAATTTTATGAAAACTGTGATTATCATACATTGAATTTTGCGGATTATTCAGCAATGTCAAATTCAAGGCAAACTAAATTTTGGTAGGAATATAGAAAACTTTTAAGCTACTTTACACATATCTTCATTCCTTAAAAATAGTTCGCATCATAAAACTATACGTAATTGAAACACTTTAACCGGCAGCACATGAAAAGGGCGGTTTTCAAGCTTTAATTTGAAACACTAAATAAAAAATTCAAACCTATTTTTTGTATTTAAAACCTTTGTTACATAGTCTTATAATGAAATTAAAAAATAATTTGGAAATTGCAATAGAAATGAATAAATTACGTACAAAATAATATCTGTGAAAAAACCGCCAATTTCATAGGTAAGGACCAATATTAGTAGGATACTTAAGATAGGATAGTAGGATTTATTTACTTATTTAAATTAAGCAACAAAGGCCTATATGACCAATACCTTAAAGACTAACATACATACTTAACAATATAAACTAATTTTGACGACCTCTGTAGCCTAGTTGGTAGTGACCCTGCCTACGAATCCGGATGTCCCGGGTTCGAATCCCGGTAAGGGCATTTATTTGTTTGATGAGCATGAATATTTGTTCCTGAGTCATGGATGTCTTCTATGTATTTAAGTATTTATTTATCTATGTAAGTATGTTTATCGTGGTCTAGTACCCATAGTACAAGCTTTGCTTATTTTGGGACTAGGTCGATTTGTATAAGATTGTCTCCAAAATTATTAATAAAAAACTAAAAAAAACATACTACTACTGTGATGTGTTGCGCAATTTCGGTGTCAGGTAACCAACCGCGGAAAGGCCGGAACTTGACTCCCTTCGGTCAAAATTCTTCCTTAGTGTAGGTCAATAGATAGTCTGTTGGAACTCACACTAAAGGAATTAAAACTCACGTTATTGCGATTGGCGAGACTCAAACCTTACTCCACTTATTCCTCTGCCTTCGTAGTGTAATGCAGTTTGGAAATCTAAAGCTGCGTTATAAAAGACCATGGATGACAGCTTAATTTAAAATCTTAAAACTGCTTATAGGTAAAGGTCCCGGTTACGCGTCACCATTGGAGGCGTTCAGAAACGGACCCCGAGAGGAGATTCTGTACGTCGTCTGTGTCCAACCCAACAAGACCAAAGAGGACTATTTGGCCACGGTCGACGTTGATCCTAAGTCGCCTACTTATAGTCAGGTTTGTATTACGGCGCTGCCTCGATACTACGCTGCCCCAATATTATAGGGTTCTATGTTGCACTTTTATCAACTTGAATTTTGATTATAACACTTTAAACTCTCGCGTTTTGTACACATATTTAAAATGATGTTTCATCCGGGTCTAAAACGAAACGTCAGAATCTCGCGTTAGACCCGGGTGAAACATTATTTTGAATTTTGAAGTTTGTCAGAGTGACAGTGGGTCTAAATTGAAGTACCTACTTTTTCTTATTTTCCTCGCTGTAGTGAGGTGAAAAGATTTGTGTCATACACGGGTTAAAAGTTATTTTTCTCAAAAATGGCCCGCAAAGTGAACATAACTCGCTACATATTGGAAGGTAAAGTGTATAGTTTTTAAGGCCAGATCAAGACTCGCAAGCTCGTCCGTTTAAACAAAATACTCAGCCTGCAATTGCCTCCTTCCCGGCCACGGCAATAATGTACTATTACGTCTCGTGTGTTCAACACTCGCTACGCTCAGGATTCTATTTTTGAACCACTCGCTTCGCTCGTGGTCAATCATATACTCCTTTCGCTAGCTCGTGTTTCAAATGAACACTCGCAGGTAAAATACAACTTTCCCCCCTTGTATAACAAATAACTATTGCCCACTAGTGGATAAAATGCGATTAACTCACTGGTTTAAAAGGATAAAAGACGGCTTTCCGAGGCAGTGAGGGGAAAAGAAATTTAAACGCAGTATTTCACGACCAAAACAGTAATTTAGGTGATTTGCCATGCAATGGTTAGTGCGAAAATAATGCTGTGACGTCATAGTACTATGCATGTGATGTTTTGGCTGTCGCCTGCAAGGATCCGCAAGTGACTATAATCTTTCGCACGTTGTTGCCACTGTTGCTTTGCTTGCTAGTAGAGCGGTATGACATGATTTGAGATTTCTGTCTGTCAAATTTTGGTTTGTTAGACAGAGGAGTTTCTGTACATCAGTAGTAAGTGTAGTAGTATCGCATTGATCGCTGGTCGACGCCGCACGCCGCGTACAGCATCAGGCCGCTTGTAGACGTCCGTCATTTTCACCGGACAACGGACCGTTTTCCGATCCGACACGGATCCGTGTCCGGTGCGTGTACACACATTCATTGTAAGCCATACACCACCGCAAGTCCGGCAAAAAAAATGGTCCGTTGTCCGGTGAAAATGACGGACGTCTACATGCGGCCTCAAGTTGTATGGAAGTGCAGTTACAATTCTATAAAAGTTGTCGCTGCTGTAGGTGGCTTGCGGCGTTAACCAGAGACCATGGACTAACTATGTACCTACTAATATGGTTTATTCTGTAGTCTTGCGTACTTTCCGACTAACTACTATAATTAAATTATAGACGCAGACAAGTTAAAAAACCTGCTTAAAAAATAAGAATTCAAATGCTGCCTGCCTTCATAAAGCACCTTTCTTAATTGGCAACGAACTACGTGTCTTATTATAACGATCTAAGAACATTTCAGATTTTAAGCGAATTAATTCATGAACAATTGTGTGGGCACGTTGATATTTTTGGACTTTAATTAAGCATATCAGACTAAAATAAAATTAATAAATAACCTAAACGGACGAAAGAGAAGCTGTATTTTCTCTTTTATTACGGCACCGTTCATTACACAAACTCTCGTTATTATTTTAACGTAGTTATTTCATCCGAACGAAACATAAAAAATATCCAGCGTTATTATGAGAAGAAACATTTTTTGGCGGACGCAAAGTATGTCTCATACATACGTATCGTGTTACTTTTTCATTGTTATTTTTAATACAAGAAGTTTATTAAGGCAATGCTTGATAAAAATACATTTGTACCTAAGTACTCGATCGTCTCTTAGCTAGCATAAAAAAGATAAAAAAAATTTAGGGACAATCTTGCACAAATCGACCTAGTCCCAAACTAAGCAAAGCTTGTACTATGGGTACTGGACGATGATATACATGCTTATATAGATAAATAAATACTTAAATACATAGAAAACATCCATGACTCAGGAACAAATATTCGTGCTCATCACAAAATAAAGGCCCTTAGGTACCGCCCCCTTAGCATGATGTCATTTATGTCTGACGTAAATCATTAATCTCTCTGAGTTAGGGACGAATACATGCAGCGGTCAGTTTCACAGTTTCACGGAGCTACAAGTTACAATTGTATAAGTCAAAACCGGCTACACTGGTCAAGTGGCCAAATATGATTGTTTTTTTTTATGGAATGTATATTTATAAATATGTATAAATATTATGATGTCTCACAACTTAGTCCCCTGGCTAGCATGTCCACTTTTTACAATAAAATATGTAAAATGATGTAGATATCTAAAACACTTAGGTTTTAATAGATTTAAAAGTAATACAATTGAATTAACACGTAGTTTTGTAGATACCTACATAATTTCATTATAACTAGCTATATGTATAAACTACATACCTATGCTTTGTTACAAATAAATACTTATTATACATTTTATAAGCGAATTAATGTTGTGCTTGGTTATTATTGAAATTTCAACTCTGTAATTTACATTTTGTTACCTTACCTTAGTAAATAAAATACCTAAATAAATAGCTTCCCATAGTGACCCGATCCGCGTCGCGTGTTATTTGACCCACACATTACATTTTAGCAGAAAACGTATAGCGTTGCCAAAAGACCAGCACAAAAGTTACAGATGTAACTTTTTGGCACTTTGTTTAAGGCACCTATTCACTTCCACTTCTACATTCATGCTACGGTTCGTCAATTTCTCATAATTCACATGTCTGAACCCTTACGTTCCCTCTATCCAATCTTGGGTTCGGCCCTGAAATAAATAAAGCACAAAATTATTGTGGCATATCTACGTGTACGCACGAGCAAGTCCCTGAGATCGTTCACTGTCCCGAATATTTTTCGTACTATCCTTGATCGGACGAACAAGCATCGTTTCTCTTTTTTTCCATAGGACTACTGTAAGTCTTTGTCCGTGACTTGGTATATATAAGCCCTTCGTTTTAAAGATCTTAAAACTGACAGCATGATTAATTATTCAATATTGATGTTCTCTAATATTGTTAGCTCCATTCGCGTTCCCCAGCATTAATTTAACTACTTATAAGTAGTTATGTTTTGCCAAAACTATATTTTCTTCATGCTTCAGTTTCTTGCATTTTTCTCTGAACCATGTTTGTTCGCATACTTTTCTTCTACCAAATAAATACCAATCGAATAGCTACCTAATAGTATTTTCTCTTTTCTCACAAGGTTTGATAAAAAAAAACTAAATTCTAAGACGTCCGTCATTTATTTACTTTCCTGTTGCGCAAGACAAATGAAATAAGTAAGTCTCCGCCTAAACTACCCTGTTCTCGACCATCTATCTAGTTAGCAGTTTGGTAAAGGTAGAGGGACATTTAGTTCAGAGCGATGTCGTACCGAGGCAATAACGTCGGGGTAATCCTGTAGGATTCCAGGCTTCAGCTAGTAGGTATTATTGTATACTTTGCTGCTACGGTCGGGAAGTAAATTAACAAACGGAATGTAATATATCTGTCCAAGATTTGTTGTGGGGATTAGGAGATACCTACGTTGCGGTAATTTTGCAGTTTTATGAATGTCGTGGGCTTTGCGGGGATGGTATATGTTTACCGATGTGTTGTGGTTAGGATAATAGTTTAGTTTAAATTCAATTCATTCTTTATTGATAACATAGTTAGTTTCCCACAATCAGAAAAGAGTCACTGTTGCCCTCAAATGAGGGGCTTAAATTTTTCTCATAGGAGGTGTGAAAAACAATAGGTAGGTACCTCGGTGGCAAAATTATTTCCGTCTTGGGCATTAACACCCTCGCTACGCTCAGGATTCTATTGTAGAATCTTTTGCTTCACTCAGGAATCAATATACCGCCCTCGCCGTAAATATTATTTCATTTTGCTCTCTTGAGTTGAGACACATTACACTATTTATTATTTCACCAACAGAAGAGGCAAAATTTGTTGGTACGCAGGTCAATCACATAACGCATTGTACGAACGTCGGGTAGGTCTAAATGTCACTTTTTATATGGAAAATTTAAGTTAAATTGTACCGACGCGCGTTCGGAACGTTACGTGATTACCCCTCCGGTCAGCCTCACAAGGGACTAAACACTTTTGTACCGTGTCGCATTAAACGTCAGTTAAACTGCCATATGAAGTTGTCAAACGAGTGAAAACGACAAGGTACTTAGGTGTTCAGAAACTTAACGCCGCCACTGCCATCCACACAATTATTTAATTAGGTCTTCAATAAAATAATAAGCTAAAATATCTGGCTTTCCTAAGTAGGTATAAGTACATCACTGAAAGGAAATTCTCCAAGTGAGATGTTCCAAATATGAGCAGTAACAAATTTAGCTGTGTCCTGTACTTAACGAGATTTCGTATGATCTTGCCCACATTTGGGAAATTACTATAAAAGTGTTTTTTTTACTGGCTTTCGAAGCATAATGAGAACTTTAGTAGCAATAGTCGTGGGCTGAATCATTAATTATTGTCATTCATGTTCAACCAATGAACAAATATAATTTCAACCATTAATAAACCTGGCTGTAAAGAATAGTGGAACACATTTTCAGCCCACATTGTGAGTATTGACTGGTGCCATAAAGCCATTGAAAGCCTGTTTGCGCTCCACATTCGAACCAAGAGCGTGCCATTATGCTTAACTGGGCAATGCAAATTACATTCAACGTATATGTAACCTTTATTATTACGATATAGTACATGCAGTGAACTGCAATAATGAACCACAGAAAAGCCAACACAAGTTTACGTCAAATGCTGTACTGAAAGGAGAATAAAATTACAGAAGGCTACCCGCTCACTTGAATTCGGATTTTAAAAAACTGGCTGTGACAGACGGACAGCCTCCGAGTGATCGCATAAGTGTTCCGTTGGACCAATTTTGGTACGGAACAATAAAAAGGTTGCCTAAATTTTTAAATAAAAACACCTCATAAGAGAACCTGGAAACCACAGTTGTGGACTATCAGTAAATGGGTGCGCAAAGTTGGCAACTGTGGTTGCCACAAACAAGTGAGTAGCTATAAATACTTGCTCTGTAGGTATGTGGTGTTGTGTTCCTGGCCCCTATTCCACCAAATCGACAATTGTCGCCTGACAATGACAATTCGAGTTACATGGCTGCGTCAACAGGTTAGGGTGGTTGCTAAAACTTAATTGACCTAGCAATGGACGTGGAATTGTCATGGTGAAAATTATCAAGATGGTGAAATAGGGCCCTGGTGGTACGGTTGCCAGAGCTCCCAAGGATGCAAATTAAGAATTAGGAACCTGCTGGTCGATAGCGTAAGGTTTTATACGCTCGGTATACCTACTAGTAAACTACATTTTTGCATGGGAAAATGACAAATAAGTTGTCCAAACGCTCATTCGAAACGTAACGTTATAACCCTTCTGCATTCAAATGCTGCTAGCTGTCAACAAAACGAATGTAGTGAAAGTGATTCTTCAGACCGACCAACCGTCCATAGGCTTTGATATCAGTTTATCATCAGACAGGTCGTACGCGCCTTTGCCACCATCGGAATCAGTATTTTAAAAAAAGTTGCCAGTTGCACCATAAAGTTCTTTTTTTTTCAGGTAATCCATCGCACGTACACCGGCAATGTGGGTGATGAGCTGCACCACAGCGGATGGAACGTGTGCTCCAGTTGCCATGACAACCCTGGCTTGAAGAGGAACCTGCTGATATTGCCTTCACTGGTCTCCTGCAACGTGTATGCTGTGGACGTGGGGACGGATCCGCGGAAACCGAAGATGCATAAGGTGGCCGTCAAAATTTGGTCTTGCTCACTCACTAATGTTAGCTCGATATGGTGTGTTTAACGCCCGCGCGCGGAAAGTTGAGGGAATCGGCATAAAAATAACTTTTCAGTGAGAACGGATCATTATTTCAAAAAAGTGAAGTAAGAGGAGTGGCCAGCGAAGCGCTGAAGCGAGAGATCAGAGCGTGCCTTCTCACTCTTACGTGTTGCGCACGACTGCCCCTACACCGCCACCGCTTGAATTTGTGGCCGCGCAGAATCATTATAAAACCCATTATATTTTTTATTGATTATGTACCCCTCAAAATAATCAACTCCCAACTTTACAAGTCTACGAAAAACCAAATTAAAAAAGTTTTCCCAATCTGGTGACATAAAAATTCACTTTTACGACACAGCACAAACAAGATTGAGCGTGTGTCCGTGACTAGCTGGGGGCATCGAGTTTTAAACTTTCAACCACAAACTGCATTTTTAAGCACTTGTGCAAATTGTTTCCTCTTCAACCTTACGTAGCCACGTTTACGAGTTCTTTACGAGTTTACTTTAGTAAAATGAAACACATTTTTTATGGTTAACTTAAACTAAGTATGTAGTTTATGTCTAAAATCAACGCGTTTAAATTTTTATCAAAGACCTCAACAGTAATTTTTCGTTCGTTGCCTTGAGCGTTGACGGTATAAATGTTTAACAGTTTATTTTACCTTTGAAAATGTATTTGAAATGTTTTTGGTTTTTTTTTTTCAAATTCTTGTGATTGTGGTGTTAAACTCACAAAGTTTAAGGCCTCCACACACCGGTCGCGGGCCCGCGTTCGATGTGTGTTTGAAGTGTAGTTTCAATGCTTTACAACTTTCGCGGGCCCGCGCCCAACCTACGCCCGACCCGCGCCCGCGACCGGTGTGTGGAGAGGCCTTTACTTTTTTGATAATGTAAAATTATTTGAATAAAGTCGCTTTTGATTTTGACTCCAACAATCGGGATTATGTTACGTGCAACCTTTATTCTTGCACTTAGAACCGATGGCTGTTGGGGTGGAAAGGCTCTCGAGTGGCGACTATGTACCGGAAGGCGTGGCTTGGGTAGGCCCCCCACAAGGTGGACTAATGACCTGGTAAAGGTCGCGGGAATCCGCTGGATGCGGGGGGCGCAGGACCGGTCATTTTAGCACTCTTTGGGGCAGGCCTTTGTCCAGCAGTGGACGTCTTTCGGTTGATATGATGAACCTTTGTTCTAAGTTTACGCCTGATATTGGTAACAACAAACGTGCATAAAATATACCGAACTTCGCTTCACACTTAAAATATGTATTGACTCGTAATTACCAACGCCTCATTGTCCACGCACCAAAACATTCCCCATATTACTTTATCGATCATCGGGTGAACATAATTGCCGAGGGCGTCACATAGTTCTGAAGTGAAATTTCGCGCAACTAGCTCCGAAACCCATCCCGAATCTGTCGCCAAACTTCAAACATTCCAACTCAGGCCAGACAGTTGCCGAACTCGTTATATTGGCTGTTAAACCTTGCGTTATCCTTTTCACACATTTTTACGCCAGTTTGAACTTCGAATTTTACGGTTTACATATTCAGGAGAAAGAGGGAATTGTTTAATATAGACTTCCGTCTAAAAGTTAATGTGGGTATTATCGTTGATGGAATAGTGAGAGGCTACTTTTATAATCAACGTATTGGCTATGTGAATGAGAACTTGTGTGCACTAAAAAAGACAGGCAATTATTTAACAAAAAGAAGCAAACGTCATTCGTTCCAAAGTAGATACCTTTTAAATTAACCCACATAAAATATGTTTGTTAAAAATAACGACGCTCACTTCAAAAGACAAAGTTTTCAGCAGTAGGTATCCATTTATGACTTCACGAGCAACCGGCGACTCATTTTATTTTCCATTAGGCGAAACAATGTTGGTCCAAACTGCTTAATATTCTCACCTCCGTTCCTTTATCGGGTGTTCATAGCTTTTATCTCGTTACCAGGTAATCGACGGCTCGGAGATGAGGTCATTCAACTGCAGTTTCCCTCACACGACGCACTGCCTGGCATCTGGCGAAATCATGATCTCAACGATGGGCGATAAAGACGAAAACGGGAAAGGGGATTTTGTACTCATCGACTCGCAGACTTTGAAAGTGACAGGTGAATGCTTGTAGACGTGCCGTTGGCCCGTTTTGACGGAGGGGAGAGATTATTCAATAGATTACGCCACACGCTCATTCCTCCCTAAATCTACCTACCTCTTGACATTTCGCGTTGTTTGTAGGGACGTGGACGAAGGGAAAAACTGCGCAATTCGGTTACGACTTTTGGTATCAACCTTACCACGATGTTATGGTGTCTTCGGAATGGGGATCGCCCAAATATTTTAAAACGTAAGACTTTACAAATACATTTAAGCATTATCTGTTTTGGCTAACCGAACCTAATCTTATAAATATTTCTGATTAAAGAGGCTTTCATCCCGATGACGTAAGCAACCCGAAAAGATATGGATCATCTCTAAATGTGTATAAGTGGTCGACTCGTGAGTTGCAACAAGTCATACAACTGGGAAAAGAAGGCACGGCTCCCCTAGAGGTCAGATTTCTCCATGATCCTAAATCCGCATTGGGATTTGTCGGATGCGGAGTTGAGGCTAACGTTTACAGGTATGAGATTTGTAAGGATTCAGGGGTAAATATCGGCTGCCTGCCTTTGCCTTATTTGTATCCCCTAAGTTTGGCATTATGGTACTATTATTATTCTGCAATGGCGTGGTTACGTTAGTAAAAGACTTCTTGAGACATGCGTCTTCGTAATTTAATCGTCAAGAAGTCAACATACTCTAAAATTTTAGTTTTCTTTTTCATGTATTAGTTTATAAATTTTTAGATTCAAGCCACACAAATGAGAACAGTTGGTAGCACCCTTCCCAAGCAATCAGTTATGTAGTGACCAAAGTGAAACCAGCAAAACTTATTCAATTAGGAATCGAACGCGCTAACCCAAAAAAAGCCTTACACTCCTTTAAACTAAATTCTTTTCAGGTTTAAACCTACTTCGGATGGAAAGTGGAGAGCTGATAAAATCATTGATGTGCCAGCAAAAAAAGTATTGCAAGATGGCGTGGAAACCGAGCTTAATGGTAACGATAACGATTCTTCTTACCGTCGCCTATTGGTACCTACATTAATTTGCCACATTCGGGATAGAAAAAAGTACTGGAAAAACAGAAACGGAATAAAACCTGTCTACCGAATTCATTATTTCTCGAACTCAGCAAAGTTTCATCGGTAAACGGATCTGATCTGACACTTTTATTAACTTTTTCCTGCAGGATTGATGACCGACATCTTGGTGTCATTGGATGACAAGTATTTATACTTCACGTGTTGGTTGCATGGGGATGTGCGTCAGTATGACATTTCTGATCCGGAAAATCCTAAACTTACCGGACAGGTATTTTTGGGAGGACAAATAGCTAGTAAAAACTTGACTGTTGTTGAAGATAAGGATAACAAGGTAAGGGATTATATTGTCTTTAAAAAAATACGGTAGGTATACACGGTAATACAAATACATCGTTTCTAAAGGACTTGGAAGTTAAGATCGAAAATAGAAACAATAATATATGTCGTATCAATACATACAGTATGCCCTATGAAAGAAGATGTTATTTGGTACCTAACGACCGATTTATTTTTATTTCATAATTATTATATAATCTAAAGATTTAATATCAGTTTCCTTCAGAAACATGTATTAGGAAAGTGACAACATAACGAAAACTGACCTGCTTTCTGAAAGGTTTCTAGAATTAAAAAAAAAACAATTTTCTTTACAAAATACTAAAAAAAAAATAGGTAGGTAGTAGGTATGTTACAAGAAAGTCGCAATTAGGTACTACGGAGTACAAAATATTTTATTGTTTCCAAAACATGCCCCTTCATTTCTAATTCACAGATTTTTCGGACAGTTACTTACACGGCGTATACAAATAAATGTTTATTTTGTATATATGTCTATATCACTTTTTCCAATAAGCAGAAAAATCGTTAAGCAAGCCACCACATGACTTAACACATTGCGTTCTGCTACGTCATTCCACGGGTCTCACCTACTGAAAGTATTGGTTTGAAATCAGTTTAACAAAATGCTTTAACGTACGCCAAACCGTACCAAAACGAGTGCGCGTAACAAATGTAAATTTGATATATTATACCTGATCATTAAGCCAGATAGACTTCGTTTCGTATTCGGCTTCACTGCTCTCGTATTGTTTCATAAATTACTTTTTTCTGTTGTTTGTCAGTTATTTGGCAGTGATTTACGGAAATCATTCGGAATTTCAATACGGAGGCTAATAGGGGTGTAGACACTAAATAAAAAAAATAAAAAAAAATAATGTTGCATTTTCTCGAAAAAGTATCAAAAATGTAGTCGAATGGAGAAAAAACAACGCAAGAGGATAAATAATCACAAAGTTATAAGTGTCCAAAGTTTTAAGAGTGGGTATGTTCTGTCCCTTTTCCGCAAAACGCACCTTCATATGAAACAATTGTTTTATTTTTTAATTTTAAAATTAATTTACTCTGACGCTAGGGGATCGTGATGTCATGATACCGTAGCGTTTTCTCTCTAGCAAGCAACATTAAAACGGTTGTGGCTTCGTAACTTTTTGAGATATATGAATGGGATTTTCGTCATCAGGCATATTTTTTTGCCGTCTATATTTTGAAGTAGTAATACATTTTGAGTAGACTCAACCCCTATTATACAATTTTGTACATAAAGTCTTGTAAGTACCAAGGTTTTTTGGGTACACACTGACGGTCTTGGGTTCAAATTCCGGTAAGGGCAATATGTATGTATTGAAGCAGTAAGGGTAGCCATAGCCAGGATCCTCGACTGTCAGTAAAAACGTAGTTTGGTTCTCATTTTATAACGACACGCTAGAATAACATGAAACTTTGTATACACAATGGGATCTGCCATTTTTTTTTTCATTTATTTACTATAAAAAACAATACAAAAGAAAACATTTGTACAGAGGTGCTTTATTTTAGTTAAATTAATATTATAGTTACTTACAATAGTAATAGTATTTTAAGGACGGAAACTTGTTTCTGTTGCTATTTTATGTTGTTTTTACGAACGCAGTTCAGTTCTCGACTCGAGAAGAGTCGACTTGAGCATTTAAATAACGTAGAGTGCCGCCGGCAGCGAGGTGGGGCCTAACCTAACCTATGTTGTTATTATTATTATTATTTTTTTACTTACATATTTACATCAAATCAAAAACACATTTTATTACTTATAGGATTATAAACAAATATTTACAACAAATATAAAGATAAAAAAAAGAATGGATGGTTGTATGTAGAGAGTAGAGAGGGGTTAGGGAGGGGTTAGGGGGCGATGTTGGGTAGAGCTGCCCCGTCGTTGAGGCCGAAAAAATGCTTTACTGATCTGAATTTGTGCCGGGTCCCGCGAATGCACATGCTTGTGGCTCGGATTATTGATATTATAATCTTTGACCTTAACCAGCCCATTATTATAGATAGGGGTCGGTTCCAGCGGTCGGCAATAGCTTCACCAAGATGTTTTATAAAGGTGGACATTTGTGAGGCGAAGACTCCGTCAACTGATGTGACGAGAGGGGTAAATGTTGCATGTTGTTTCTCGCAGGCGCTACTGTATTTACGTTTTTTCTCTTCTTCTGCGGATTTTAAAATGGAAGCTACCGGGCGAGAGATGTAAGAGGGAGCGTCGGTGTCTACGACACGGATATCGAATAACGCCTCCCTTTGTGCATCCCAAACACCGCGGCAGCTGAGGTCTCCACGAAGTCCACAGTTTCCTTCAGTTAAGATCGGTTCTTTGGTAACATTTCCCCAAGCGTTTTGGCATAGTTCACAAAACAGGTCTCTGATTTCATTGTGACGACGAGTTATTAGGCCACCAGTTTTGCAGCAGAGTGCGTGGTCCACATTGAAGTCATTGTTTTTGTTATTATTTTATCTCATTGAACCGTTTAAAAGACGATTCGCTTGTTTACAAAGCTATTTTGATCTTGTTTTGTTCTCCAGGGCCCATATAAACAAGTGACGGTAAAAGGCAAGACTCTGCAAGGAAGCCCTCAAATGCTCCAGCTTTCTCTTGACGGGAAGAGGCTGTATGTGTCTTGCTCGCTCTTTTCGTCTTGGGATAAGCAGTTTTACCCAAAAACAAGTGAAGAGGTAATTATATAATAACAATGTTAACATATAATAACAAAAATGTTAACATATAAAGAAATTAAGCTGGTCTTCTGGTCTATCGTATAATGAGTAAAATATACGTTTTTAAATGTATGTATGTATGCAGTTTTTTTTAGGGTTCCGTACTCAAAGAGTAAAACGGGACTCTATTACTAAGACTCCGCGGTCCGTCTGTCTGTCTGTCTGTCTGTCACCAGGCTGTATCTCACTGATACCGTGATAGTTCCAGTTGAAATTTTCACAGATGATGTATTTCTGTTGCCGCTATAACAACAAATACTAAAAACAGAATAAAACAAATATTTTTATAATTTTTTCAAAGGTTTGTGAGTTTGTATGCTAGATTTAAAAAAAACCAGCCAAGTGCGAGTTGGACTCGCGCACGAAGGGTTCCGTACCGTTATCTATAAAAACGGCAAAAAATCACGTTTGTTGTATGGGAGCAACCCTTAAACAATTATTTTATTTTGTTTTTAGTATTTGTTGTTATAGCGGCAACAGAAATACATAATCTGTGAAAATTTCACTCTCTAGCTATCACGGCTCTTGAGATACAGCCTGGTGACAGACAGACGGACGGACGGACGGACGGACAGCGAAGTCTTAGTAATAGGGTCCCGTTTTACTCTTTGAGTACGGAACCCTAAAAACACTTAAGAAATGCGGCTCCATATAGTGGAATTGTATTTCATGATTTATTTATTTGAAATCACGCACACACTCGTATTTTGCTCACACATTTACAAACGTATCTCCTCAGTGATCCACCTATTCATTATTCTTATTTCGAAACTAGTTCACTATTGTTTGTGCCTATTATTATCGTCCCTTTCGTTCTATTTTATGAGAATGCTCCGAATTTTCTCCAAAAATACTGCTGACTTTATTAAATTTCGCATTACTTGGAATATGTGAGGAGCGCGTGGCATTTCTAAGATAAAGCCTACTTAGTTTGGAACCATAAAATAAATGTTCATATTACCTATATAATACGTATCGTTTTAGTTGTTGTTATTCAAATGGAAGGACAGGGTTAACTTTCCAATAAAAAAATACATTGCTCGATTACAAAACATTATTTTGTTCTTATTGTTTAATCTAGTCAATCACCTACAGTATGTACTTACCGCAAAATGATTATGAAAACTTTCCTTGATCTTTAATTAATTAATCTTAGTATCCCCCAACTCATATTCACTATAAGTATAGTGGCAAACCGGAATACGGCCTGCCTGAGGCTCTAGTATAAGTTTTATCGATACAATACGTTTTCGAACGCGTTTGCGTTTAGTTTCTATTTGTATGGCAACGCGAACAGCGCCTCTGGTGGTAACTAACAGGAACTACGCGTTGGCATACAAATTGAAACTGAACGCAAATGCGTTCGAAAACGTATATGTATCAAGAAAACTTATACTAGAGCTTCTGATGGGCTGGCAACTCCATAGGACTCGCATGCGTAACAACACTAAAGTATTATACTTTATAACGTACAAATAGTTTTTTTACGAACGAGAGTCTATTAGAAGCCCGACGCGACGCCGAAGGCTTTGATGGTTCGAGTTTCTATAAAATCTTACCATCCGTGACGCACACACAATGTCGTTCATCATATTTGCGAGGAAATCAAACTTAAAAGGTGTTAAAACCTCATTTTGCTTTATAACTGTAACTGTTTAAATAAAGGTTATTTTATTATGTATGCCTGCGCGTTGTGAATCACTGTACGAGCAAGTGTGATGAAAAAATATATGAATGCTTTCAACTTGTTTGACTCAGGGTGGCTGGATCGTGAAGCTAGATGTTGACACGGAGAACGGAGGCATGAGGCTGGATCCGGATTTCCTGATCGACTTCGGACGCGAACCTAATGGACCAGTGTTGCCGCATGAAATGAGGTGGGGAAAATATTTCTAGTTATAAGGCAAAGCCATTTACTCAAAAACTATAACGTGCGCTTAAATACTCGTAAGCAACTATCACTGAGATGGCGTGATCTCAGTGATATTTTGCTATGTATAGTTATCGGATCTAAATTCCTATCCGTAACATAATTTAGTCAGAACACATGTTTTTATACTGCATAAAATGACACTTGAATCTATTTCTTTATTACAGGTACCCAGGTGGGGACTGCACTTCAGATATTTGGCTTGCTGACAATTAATAATATATATATATTATTATGTAATACTATCGCAATCCAGCGCGGGTCCAACTTTCGATGGCAACTTTTAAAGTTTAGTTTAGTTTTTATTCATTTTATGTCTTTTCGCTCTATATGTTTCGTTGTATTAGTTTAAGAGTTATTTATGTGAATACAAATATTCATTTCATAATATACTACCCATAATGTTTACGTCAAATGATATTTTATGTTGTTATTATACTTCTTTTGACTGCTTAAAATTTTTGTAATTTTATACCTATCTATTTAGTCGTTTATACTCAAAAATATTATTAAATTTGGCAATATCTTTTACTAAAGTTATACCATTGTTTAATAAAAGCGCTATGAAGTTTCTGAATAATGACCATGTCAACCATAGGAAAAAATTACATATTCAACCCTAGAGGCATGTCTCAGGATTGACTTCATAGCCGCGGGGAACTATAATCACTAAGTACCTATACATAATACGTAAACCTGATTGCCAAGTAAACATAAATAAATCTAACTTATGAATAAAAGTATAAAAACGTAACCGACGAGAAATATAAATAAACGGCCAACTTTATCCTTTCCGGCAGTACGAAATAGCAAATGACGCTAAATAATTTTCAGTTTGAGTTCGCACTAAAAGTTCGGATGTAGCCAACACATTCAGCTTTCAATTACGTCCAAAATTTTGGCAACAAGGGACAGAATAGTCCAGCGGCGCTCTGGTCAAATTAACAACTTTCAATCTAATTATTGTGCGAATCCGGTTAGTGCGCTTTGCTCAAAACTGTGCATTACCGCTGTGAATTTAGGTGTTGATTGTTGACTAGTAGATAAATATTATTTTGTTTTTTTTTAAATACGTTTGCCAGGTCGGTCACAGGCATCACAGAATCAGGCGGAGGTAGCGGATTCGGTACGTGACAGTTAAACGAAAATGTATACCGCTGGATTCGGGTGGCGCAGGACCGGTCATTGTGGCACTCTTTGGGGGAGGCCTATGTCCACCATTTGTCGTATCTCGGCTGATGTGATGATGATGATGGTACCCTAATCTTTATTTTGGACTGAAAAACACTAAAAAGGTTCCTCGGAAAATATTTAGTTAACATTTTCTAAAATACGGGGTAACAGGAAAAAGTGACCCAAAAAATGCCATTTGATTTTAAATTCACGATAATATTCTAATACATAGTTTTTGTTTTAATTACTCTGTTACTTACATGGTTTTATTGGGTAGGTAGTTACTTATATAATATCAAAGACGAGGATCGCTCAGTCTAGACTGAAATTCTTTGTGTCCTGCCCAGACGTTTCTATTCATCTTTGATAACAAAGGGTCTCTTATATAAATTTGATATGATTCGGACTGAGCAAAAGCTCACTAAAGTCGTCTCTTGCATTGAATACCTTGTCAAACCAATGGAATATTGTATTTGTTTGAAATCGAAAGACTATTCTGTCGCATAAAAAGTGTCAGAATATACTCGGTTAAGGCAATTGTAACCCTCAAAATATTGACTTGCTCGTTCGTTTACTAATGTTAGATCGAGTATTTATTTACTTAATTATTATTATTCACCATCTATATGCTTTCTCTCTTTGCCCGCGCATGAACACAAGCAAAAAGCGGTATAACAAAGAGGTTTTAAAAAAAAACTTCAATGATCTTGTGAATTCATGTATTTTAAAACCTTTTCCCGACAGAACTGTCTAAATATCAAGCGAATTAAATCTTGAAAAGAACGTAATTTAAATATTCTTTTTGAAATCGTATTTATAAACCCATAAAAATGTCAAGCTATTAGATTATTAATGAATGTCAAGTTAATATATTTTTACAAAGACAGAAGATTTTACAGACACAGTAATTTACTACATTTTAATTTTTAATTCTTTAAATGATTCCGTTAAACATGTTTTATTAGTGTTTATACATTTAGATTTAATTATAAATATGTTTTTAAACATCGTATTTCAGTTAAAACCTCCTCGCTTTATAACTTGCACATGAATGACAGATACGATGTAAGAAAAAAAACCATTGCGCCCGTGGGCGTAATATAACCTACTGTAGCTCTGTATACCTGCGCGTTATGAAGCCTTAATACGAGCAAGTGTGATGAAATAGCAAATTACTTACCTACGGCGGTGAAACAAAGAATGTCTCAGGTCGCAGTTATTTGACGCCCGAGCCGAAGGCAAGGGCGATAAAAATGCGATCTGAGGCTTTCTTTACTACCGCCCGTGGCGAGTACAAAGTTTTACTTCTCTCCCTGGCTAGGTATTGGGGTTTTCCCTACGTGATTGCTACTTCAAGGCTAGGTATGTCGTAAAGACCTTTAGAGTTGACTTGAGTACGTAAGGTAGCTTAACGTGGATTCTCATTAGAGATCAATCAGTAATATTAAAGTATCTAGAAGGTCGGTAAGGAAAACTGTTAGTTGTTGCCCCCTTTCTTGAGTAGGTACTTGTCTTTTAATTTTATTCCAGTCCATTAAGGTGTTTTGTTTTACACCGTCTCCTATGTCATGCGGACAAAGTGGCGGGCAAAATATAGATATTCATAAAACCAGTTGTAATTTCATGGCAAACAAATGCATCCTGGAAGAGCAACAGCAGCATTGCAAGGGCATAAATAACTTGAAAACAATTCATCCCCCGCAGTCAATGAACCGTGCTGCAAATGCGGTTAGATAGTCTGAAGCGCTTTGACGATACCTACCTTACCTTGCTTTGTTGACAGCAAGGGGCATCGGGTCCCTCACTTTCAACGCATTTCACCCTCGGTGACTCTACTCACCATCAGAAATACCACACCACATACCTGGGACCACATCACAAGATGGACTGATGACCTGGTAAAGGTCGCGGGAGTCCGCTGGATGCGGGTGGCGCAGGACCGGTCACTTTGGAACTCTTTGGGGGAGGCATATGTCCTGCAGTGGACGTCTTTTGGCTGATATGATGATGATGATGATGATACCTACAGTAGCGTTATTATGGCTGTGGTTCTCTGTAAATGATATTACACCAGTTGACTTGCTCTTACGTGCCAAAATCAAAACTGATTTAAATTCAATACGTTTAGAAGAAGAACTTATTTATTTAGCACGTAAAGTTAGAAAACACATGCAAAATATACAAATTACTTCAGCATATTAATTGTGTTAAATAGGACACTCACGCAGTACGTTGTTACGGAAGCCGTGATGCTGATTTTTAGTGAAAGCCCCAATACTTAACTTAAGTGCATTTAACCCTATAATATATAATAAGATCAACGCCAATCGGAATCCTTTCAATACAAGATACATTACCGTTAATCTCGGTATAAAAGATTCTAAACTGCACTCCAGGGTACAGCCACCCAGATAAAGTTGGTTATTTATTTTATAGAAGTGCAGTTAAAGTGATGTGTGGAACCCGTTCGACCGAGAAATACCCTTTATTTACACTTAGAGGATTTATTTCACTTTAAAGTTTTATGTTCTAGTTTTGCTGAAATATATTTACAGTGTATGCTTTCACGGTCGATAAATAGTGTATTGTATCTCAAAAGTATTTGAAAGTAGCTACTCATGCGTTTTCACCCACCTATATTTGAAAAAACGCAGGCAAACCCACGGGATAAACTATAGCCTGTGACCGTCCCAAAGGTACATTTTATAGGCTAGTCTAAGAACTGTTTAGATCGGATGAGTAGTTCATGAGATTACCCTTGACATACAAACTTACAAAGTCACAAAGATTACCTCTTTATTCTTTTAGTATAGATTAGCTAGGACTGCCTCTTTGACATAACTGTGTTGTGTAGCTGTTGTGTGTCATCTTTATGAAAATACAAACACACAAACACACTAGTTTCTAAGAAACAAATGATGTATTGATGTATAGGTGCTACTTATGTATATTAAAATTTCACAATTTATACGGTTGTTACCTATACAATCTAATCTATACTGAAATATGAAAAATAAAATACAGACATTTAACGTGAATTTAAAATGACTTTGGTTTTTAATTGACTCCACTTATGGTCTTTAGGTGACTGTATTATGTGTCGTCAAATTGTAATTCAAAGTTTAAATTAAAAACACTTTAAATGTTAATAAGTTCAATTCGCATAATATATGTATGTATACAATATATTATGCGATTTGAACTGAATTTCGAAACTCTGATTGCATTAAAGCTTAAAAAGATAATTACGAAAGGTTTTTATAGTCCAAAACCCAATTCCAATCTTAACACTTGAATCGATTGGAATTGAACAAAATAGAGATTGCTTTCACGATAATGAAAGAGGCTTAAAAAGGGTCCAGAAAATGTCCAGACGGCATTAAAAGGCAGTCGTTACTGCTAGTACGATTTGCAATAAGAAAAATTTAAATATTCATTTTCTTCCGCTAAGGACTTGAATAATTGTTTTTTTGTGTGTGGCCTTTAAGGTAAGAATATTATATACCGTAGTTTAGTTCGTTTTCCTTACTTAATATATTCTTAACATATACATAGGTACCTACTCCATATTTTTTTCTACAATGCAAAAGTAGTAGTAGTTATATTCTTTATTGCCCCACAACTCAAGAAAAACAAGATACAGGAGTAGATTAAATAAGTAATGGTAACAACAGGCGGCAACAGCCTGTTTGACTTTTTTGTGAACTTTATAACGCTATTACCACAGACCCGATTTAAGGCCATTGCCACCCTACTTAACTGCAAAAATGTAAGCGTTACTACTATGTATTTGCACAATACGCATATCTGATTAGTAACAGCTCATTAGAATAATCCCGTGTCAAGAGCATACAATTAACGAAATTACGTAATGGTAAATAACGGTAATAAAACCCATAGTTTACGATGACAAGTTGGCTAAACTATGTGATCGTGGAAATTGTTACACATGTTAGTAGTGGGGTTCCTTGACGACTCATTGTGACTAAACAAACGCATATAAAAGGAAGGCTGGGCCTTCCAAGCATCATTCCAGTTCTACTTCTCTCTCTCGGAGCAGTTGTAGTTTATCTTCAATACAAAGTCAATTCTACACTGAAGTTTTACTCATCACCAAAAGTTAACTTCCTGCAAGCAAGACTCAGTTTGAAACTAATACCCTACTTTGAAAAGCTCCTGAAAGATGACTTTTCTGGCGCAGCTGGTACGATTCTTCTGAAGGACTCCAGGTGACGAAGACATTGAATTGAGTGGCCGCGAGTTCGCGATCGTTCAAGAACTTAGCGGAAAAAACAATCTTACAAATTTTTGCACATCATTTTTTTGAGAGCGCTCTACTGCGATTGTTAAACTTTATAACGAACAAAAGGAATCCATAGAGAGGACACATTGTAATTAGGAGGATCCAATAGGTTGAGAAGACAGTATCACTCAAACACCGTTCCTTCGCTCATATTTTACCTTATTGTGTATTATTGTATCTTATTGTATTTTATCCGATAATATGTCTTGTAAATTGTGACTTGAACTAAGCCTTTATAAGCTAATTGTGTAATTATAGTTTGTGTGTAAATAGTGAACGCCAAAGGGAACTATAACTCTATTAGAGAATCAAGAGTGCACCACAATCCTTATAAAGGTCTTACACGATTTAAGAACTCGTCCTTGTACTCGAGTATATCCTTTGTTTCTCATAAAAATAATGTACTTTATTAATAGAATAAAAATCGAAGAAATTGACTTTGAATAAATTAATTCAATCTTCTTAATAAAATTGATTTATTAGCGCAAGCCACCCGGATAACCAAGTAAATATTAACCATATCGACCTGATATTCCTCCTGCATATGCTCCGCACCCGCAGTATATGCAAGACAGTATGCCTCCTCAGATTTGAAAATAATTCCTTGTATTGGAATGTTGGAAAGATGTATTTCGAACATAATGATCTCGCGTACCGGGATGATTCATAATCTCTGTTTAACAGGTTTTTTGAATGGATTCGATTGGACCTTTCTGTTTTTATAATAATGTTCATCGAAATGCGCTTGTTCTAGCTAGGGCAAAACGTAGAGCCTGCTCTAACGTGGCGGGTTCTGTCATTTATATGGCCCTCAGATTTAATTCCGGTATATTTTACAGAAACACCTCCAAGGCAGTATGATAATAAATAATAATTTTTATTTGCTTTGTTGACTGATCGTAATTTTCAGCTAATTTTCAAAATAATTGATTTGGATAATCGTTTCTTCCCAAATAATCGTTTTCACTAACAAATTCTGCAGATTTAACTATTAATCTAGAAGTTATTACTTCTGAAATGTATACGCGTATCTGACTTCTGACACATCTCTATATTGTTGAATATGCATAGTCAATTATGAATGCGACTTAATTGTCTAGAAGCTCCGTTATAACTTAAGATGATTGCCATCATTTCACTAAGTGAAGGCATATTATGCAGCATCCTATATATAATTATTTCTTTCATTTTTCGAAAGTATTAGTATCGAATTTTCATAACGGATTTCTATATATTCTGGCTCATCTTCATTTTCAGATGCGATCACATTGGTTTCAGGTATATTATCTGAAAAATCGTTCGAAGCTTCAGGAATATTTGTTGTAGAGACTGGATTCGAAGAAGATGGAAGATTTTGATAGTTAATATTAGATTTGCGTTATTTCGAACATCTAAAATATTTTATTGAATTATTGATAAAGCATCAGGCATTTGTGTTATGCTTCCCTTATTTATAGATTATTTCGAAGTCATATTCTTGTAATCTTAGTCTCCATCTAGTGAGTTTAGTAGTAGGCTCCTTAAGTGAATAGAGCCAAGCCGAAGGTCTGTGATCCGTATAGATTTAGAAATTTTGACCGTAAAGTTAAGTTCTGAAATGCCTTTTTCCCTAAAGTACTGCTAAGAATTCTTTCTCGATTGTACTTTACTTTTGTTCGGCTGTATATAATAAACGGCTAGCATAAGCAATAGGCTTGTCACTGCCTATGGTTCCTTGGGAAAGAACTGCATCTGAAGCTGAGTTTGGGGCATCAGGTGTCAGAATAAGAGTTAATTAAAATCAGGATTCTGTTATTTTGGGGCATTTGTTAAAAGAGTTTTACATATTTCAAATGCGTTTACGAACTCTACGGTGGCTTGTACCTTTTGACCCTTTTTCAGCATTTGAGTCATTGGTAATATTAGAAAATTGGGAATACATTTTCTGTAATAATTTCCAAGATCACATAGTTTAGCCAACTTGTCATCGTAAACTACTTATGGGTTTTATTATCATCACGTGATTTGGTGAATGGTATGCTTCCGTTACTTATCAGATAATATGGGTATGGTGCAAATACATAGTGGTAGAGTCTGGTTACCCAAATTTTACCCAAAGTTTTGGCGCGAAATTCAAAAATTCTTGGGCTGGTCACACTTTGTGTAGTAGGAATTATAGTGTTGATACTAGAAAATATCGTCGTGTTCACATATTTTTGACCCCTTTGACCGTGCACATATTTTAGAACGCGACTGTACATAAAAAGAAAGTTAAATATAGGTATAGAGGTAGATTAATGATTAAAAAATGAACACCGGCACCATGGGCCAAGTCGTCAGTCATATATACCTAAACATTTTCGGTTAAGATATTTTTATACGTTTTATAATAATTAATAAATATTTTGGGACAATCTTACACGAATCGACCTAATCCCAAACTAAGCAAAGCTTGTAGTACTATGGGAACTAGACAATGATATAACATACTTATAAAGATAAATAAATACTTAAATACATAGAAAAACATCCATGACTCAGGAAGCAAGAACAAATATTCGTGCTCATCACACAAATAAATTCCCTATAATGTTATATTTTTATATCAAGTTACTACTGACCAGTCACTTTACAGATGTCTTCTAAATATCGGTTTTCTGTAAAAAAATCCTTCTAACTTTTCCAGAACTTCTAGTTAATCCGTTTCTTTACACATTCCCGTTTATGAGATTCAGGTATTAATATTCATTAGGTACCTAATCAAAGTTATAGGCAAATGTTAGAACTAGTACGTACATAACGTATCAAAATAAGTATGCAGCACCAACTTACTAAGTTGTTTAAGACTTGTAAACATTGCAGTTTTTCGTTATACAACACTTTACGTCGGGTTCTCACATTGTCGTACTTATTTACGAGCTTAAACAATAGTTTGCGGACCTCACTCGGTAGGCATATACTCGGTACTCATTGTTAATATTATTTTAAATAAAGCATGAACCGCAAACCATTTGAATGAATGACATAAATCGATAACTGACTTTTTGCCTTTTTTTAATCATAGACAATTAGTGATACCACAAGGAAATATCTGTCAAAAAAATTTGATTAGCCAGACTCTAACACTTACATTGTTGCAGTTTAGTAAGGTGCTTTAACCACCTACATAATGAGAATATTATGAGTCCTAAAAAGGATGATATCTACTTTTATTTTCGATATTGCAATCGAAGGATTTTTTTTATACAACGACGGCAACGGTGGCAAATAAGCTTACGGCCTGCCTGATGTTAATGACTCCAGAAGAATCACAAGCGCGTTGCCGACCCTTTATTCACTTGAGAATTCGCTGTGTTGGCAGATAGAGACATGAAGGTCCCTCACTCCCAACACAGCGCACCCTAGGGAGCGCTGGCGACCTTACTCACCACCAGGAACACAACACCACATACTCCATAGCATGCAATAATATAGCAACACTACAAAGCAGTGGTGCTATTATGGCTGCGATCTTCTGTAAGGTGGAGGTACTTCCCCAGTTGGACAGCTCCACATACGAGCGAGATGACATTCCACTGTGCCCTACTTCTCGTGAATTTATATAGACACTGAACTAAACATCAACAAAATAACATATTTGTGAAAAGTATTGACTATTTATCATAATTTACGAGTTTTATGTCAGTCAAGAGATAAAATATTTGATAACAAATTGACACCCAGTGTTATCACAAACGTTGTCAGTTAAAATTACACAGCTGAAGCGTTTTGTTGTTTCTGTCGATTTAAACTAAAAATAGCTAATAAGTGAGTTAAAATGGGCAAAATAGATTTAAAGTCACTATTTAACAATCTTATGTTAGATAAAATAGAATTGGACACAAAGTTAGCACAAGACTACATCGATGCAAATGAAGGCATATTCCATTGCTTGTACTTTGGGCCGCAAGAAACAGTTCATATGGTTGACAACCATAACAACGTCATAGTGTGTGCAGATTCGTCTGAACTGTTACTACCCGATGCTTCAACGTTAACAACTACAGAAACATGGACAGTCATCTCTGGAAGATTAAAAAGGTTGGCTACTGAAATTATACAAAAATCCGGCTTGTTTTGCCAACTCGAATGGATGATTCGAAATATCCCACCTAAAAATACACAACACAGTATAGATTTAATTGTAAAAAACTTGTTGCATGCAAGTTCAGATTGGAAAGCGGCGTACATTGAAGAAGGACTGATTACTATGGCTGATAGCACGCCGATGCTGATACTTGGTTTCGTTGCTCAAATATTCAAAACATGTGATAATCCAATAATTTTGTCTACACCACAAACTGCTGTTGTATGTCATCTATTTACTCAATTATGCGCAGATGCTGGGTGGAATGTTCGATTAATACTAATTGATCAACTAGATAATCTGAAAGGCATTGAGAAGAGTCACAAAGTGTATCCCAATTTATTCAATCAATTACTGCCGGAAGTAACAGGGATAATAACCGAACGATCAGACTTGGATTCTGCTGTTGATATTTTCTTCAGTGCTAGTTCTCATCCCATGCCGCTTAAGCATCTTATTGTTCAAGAAAGTGTTTATGAAGAGGTAAAAAAAAATATGGAGTGGAAATGCAGATTACATCATGAAAAATATAAAAAAGAAGAACTAGAACTTAGTGCCAAATGTTCCGACTTGTTTAGGTATAAAGATAAATTATTTTTGTTTAATTGTGTTGAAGACAATATCAGCCCTGGCTCACAGCAAGTCGTTTTAGTAGAAGCTTATAGGACCGTCAAAGAATTGCTTTCACTTATTCCTAAATACAAGCAATTGTGTGTATCGATTTGGGCTAGTAATGTTCCTGAAGTCAATGAAATTACACTCAATGTTGATGTTCCAATTATATGGGTCAATGATTATTGCAACTTCACAGGCTCTGCTGAAGTCACTAAACCGATTTATAAAAGAATTGATTCAGTAAATATGACAGTCAAAAAGAACAGCTCTATAGTCAAAATGATGAAAACACAGGAGAAATGGTTGAAAAAGACTTTCATAGAGCGTTGTGATGCCGTATTGGATGTAATAAAAAGTAAGGACCATGGCTTGGGAGATAAGATAGAGCCTGAGATATCGAATTGGCAAATAAATAATTTTATCAACATCGACAACGGTACGATAGTATTAGGATTTAATATACCTGATAAAATTGTATTATATAACACTTTTGGAACTATAGCGGTACCGTCGCCGGGTTTTGATAACATTATCAGAGCAGTCATAAATGGGAGTGGTGTTGTTATTGCATCTATCCCTAAAAATGAAGAGGAAATTTTCATTGCATTTGAAGCAGAAGGGATACCAGTGGCCTTTGTGGACGATGAAGACACAGATGGCTTAGAAGTAAAAGTGCCTCTTGGAGATAGTTGGTGCTTTCAAACCAAAGTTATTTGGACAACTTTTGGAACAATTTTCGCTAACTAAAAATGTACATTCAAATATATGTTTCGAGGGAAGTTAATAATATAAAATAAATATTATGAGTCAATCTTACACAACTCAAGCGTGCCCCATAGTAAGCTCAATAAGACTTGTGTAATGGGCACTAGACGACAATATATTTAATAGATATAAAAACTTAAATACATACAAAACAACCATGACTCGGAAACTTATTCATGAAAAATATTCATAATAAATTAATAAGTATGATGATGAACTGATTCAAACCCAGGTCCATCCAGCTTCGTAGGCAGGGTCACTATCCACTAGTATCAACTGGTCGTCAAACATTTTGATTTGTTAATTGTTAATTCTCTTTGGAATAAGTATGCTGACAATCTTGTGAACCAAATTATATTTAAGACAAGGGTGCCCGCGCGGCTTCGCCCGCGTATTACAAAGAACCTAGGCAAAACTTATGTATATTATAAGTACCTATATTACCTGGTTATAGTTTGAAAATGTATGGTCCATATAAACATTGTATTCGTGATTATACGCAGTTTTTTTTCCCTAGTTTCCCTTACCGCTTGATGCAGCAAGCAACGGGTTTCTTTGATGCCCTTTGTTGGACAATGATTGAGTAACTGGTCTCCCAACGAAGTAATGGTTGAAATAGCCCGGTTAACCTTACGAGGATTATTATTTTCCCAAAAGTAGTTCATCGCTTTATAAATATGTTAAATTACCCGCCAAACAGCCATAACAGTCCTGCCAACTGACCTGTAACTGGGTGATGGAATGGCTGGAATTCTGTAGCTGTGCCTTGTGCTGAAGACTGTTCAGTGGTGGCGATTCCATCGTGGCAAAAACGAATAATTACAGGATTAAACGAACTTACCTGAAGTGAAGTTCTATCCTGATTATATGAATTATTCAGTTCGTAGTATTAATTGTAGTACTGATGTCGGTCACGCCATTAACGTCGCGAATTCATAGTCTAAAAACTAGATAAAAAAAATAAAAAATACAGACAGCACCTGGCAATACTACCAGATAAACGTCATTAAGTTTAGAGCTAAATAAAGAAACCGATAAGGGAAATATTAACATGTATCATGATAATGTTTGGGAGGGAGGGAACTTCCTACTACGAACTGAATAATTCATATAATCAGGATAGAACTTCACTTCAGGTAAGTTCGTTTAATCCTGTAATTATATTTCTTATTCAGTTCGTAGTATTAATTGTAGATGTTTAGAGGAATTAAATACACTATTATAATTATTATACAATTATGCACGTGTTCTTGTACAACATTTAAAAGTTATTATAAGAATACAAGTTTAGGTACTAAAAACAATCTATTTCCTCTTCCTCTCATCCAGCGGAGGAGGGCTGAGCCCTAATACCGTATGCTTCTGATGGTGATGTGGATCTCATTTGTAATGGCTTACCCATGACAAAAATTTAGATATATACACTACAGCTATGATGAATTTTTTGAAGCTGTAGGTCTAAAAAATAAAATAGCATTATGATAAAGTGGAATTTACATAATATGCTGACATGTTGACCCTTTGTTATAAATAGGTATATTGGTATGAATATAAATATGTACATACACCAATAAAGTAATTAATTATAGTAATAATTAATAGTAAGAATACAATATTTCCAGTATGAAATTACACCTTACAGTTTTTTCCATATGTTATCATTAAACTACAGTGAGATCTCTATATAGAGTGAATCATGTCTAGTAGCTGTACGACATTCACCCCTTTTATTTATAAATTGTAACCCTGTCCTGAGTAGGTATAGTCTGCTTATAGAAGAGGCTTTGAAGAATATTAATTAAAATGACCTATCTTGCAAATAAATATTTTTTATGTAAGATGTGGTAATCGTTTAGGACAGGTGTTCTGAGCCCTAAATTTCTTACTATATATTCGATACTGTACATCCTCAGAGAAATAATCCTCTCCGTTGTAATGTATTTTGGTTAGTCAACTATTTCTAGTTGTCATTCTGTCCCCTTAACTAGGAGGTAATCGACTTAACAGAGCTTTTTAGTTTTCCATGGACTTCCAACATGTGTAAAATATGGCCCATAAAAACAAATGGGTTAAAAAATTCAAAGAAACCCTACATTTAGTGGCCATAATACTATTAAAATTCCTTCCCCGAATAAATAACCCTCAGTCATGCCTTCCTTTTGGTGCTATAATATTCCTTTCTTATCAAGCGGGGATATAAGAAACATCTTTAATAAAATTACATTAAAATTCAAGCATTGAACGACTGTATAATGCAATACAAATAAATAAAATAAATATTCGGTAACATAAGGTATGATCTAATTAACTGTAGTCAGTGGTCAGTTCTAACAGCAGAATAATAATTTAGTATGGTTGCTGATTATTCTAATCCAACGCTTAAATGTTAGCTGGAAGAGGTCACCCACAAAAATAAGTTCGCCTCTGAACTTTAATAGTGTGTGGTGCACTTACTTATAAATATTGTATTAAGCTGTTATTGAACAATAAACTGCCTTCAAACATACATTATATATTATTACGATATTCGGAACAAAGTTGGAATAAATATCTGGGGACACGGCGGTGCCCCTCCAAGTCAAGCAAAACAAACAAACAAAGGCACGGGTATGACCGTGCTTTCTTTTTCCGAAGCCATTAATCCTACAGTTTATTAAACTAGGATTATTCTTGGAAATTGGTAAAGTAAGTATGTGTAATTTAAGTACCTAAGTATATATATATAATATATTATGATTTAACTGTTCTGATATTGACTGTGAAGCATAAAGACTCTTATATTGTCTTCTATTATTCTTGGATTTAAATGTACCCAACTATGATGCCAACTCGCAAAATATCTTATTTTTAATGTTTTATGTGTAGGTAGTTGTACAGAGATCTGAATATCCAAATGACCGTATGTACATACGATACTTTGATTAATTTCAAAGATTGCTTTCTGACCTAATAAGATTGTAGTGATCAAAATATCACCAGGACAAAAACATCCAAAGTTAACTTCATAAGTAAGACTAATAAGGATAACAAATTAAATGTATGTTCAATAACATATAGAAGGATGGCAATCTGTTGAAGCAACATATAAGTATATGTTGTATTATAAGTATATTCCAAGTATCAATTTCAATAAATCTGCATGATTATTATTTTATATCCATTTTTAGAATACAAACTTGTATCCGATTTTTTATTTAATGTATGATACCAATATCCAATGTTAGTTATTTTTGCCTGACTAGGCACATAATTCCATGGATTGTGATTTAGATAGGTACCTGATACATAAATTCAGGTCTATGTAGATTAGAGCAAACTGCCTAAACAATAAATATAGGTTAGTGTAAAATTGTATATACTTAAATCATTTATTTCTTAATGTTTGTCCTGACACGTTCTGCACAAATTTCCGTTTGCGTTCCTAATCAAACCAAAAGAACCTTTTAGGTTAACACAGTATAAGACTTCACATAATAAGTATGTGTACTTTGCCTCATGTGTTTATACTTAAAAATCCGAAAATATTTGAATGTGAAATTCGTCTACCATATTTATGTATAGCATGACTTTAAATCCATCTTGATTTGTATTAATTTTTCTTCCAAATTAGTTTGTCTATATTAGTAGAACAAACCAAAAAACTATTTATTACTCCTTCATAAAAAATAAATCTTAAATTAAATTATATTTTCATTCACATACTGACTATTATAGGAATCATGTTTCTGGAAAGGACAGTAGAAATAATTGTTAACCTGTCCATAGCATTGATATAATGACACCAGAATCAAATAATATTTATATTAACCCAACAATTAGTAAATATACATATCCTGTCTGTGTGTGACATATTTATTATGTTCAGTTTTTGAAAATATACCCATGTTATTTGGTTATGAATTATGACCAATTTAACCCAACTGAAGGCATAATTATGTACCTATTATTTATCTTTTCCCATCAAAATCTACTCATCATTTCCTTGCCCTTATCCCATTTACTTGGGGTCGGCGCAGCATGTCTTTTTCTTCCATACTTCTCTGTCAGCCATCAAAATCTACTAAAGAGAGAAATAAACTTTCACTAAAGAGTTGATAAGACTGTCTTTAAAGTATAAATATTACACGCCACCGGCTAGCCAACAATCACAGACTTGTTTAGTCTGTTTTTTCCCTGCAAAAAACTTTATGCATTGTGAGTGGTCATATATAAGGTTAATTGTTGTATACCACATATCTTATGGTTCACTTGGATGGCATTTTGTAAATTTTTCCATTCATCTCTATGTGTATGGCATTATTCTTTAATAATAAAGACTAGAGAAGGAATACTGTGTATTCTCCATGTAAATGTAAACAGGATAGAATATTACATTATCCATTATAAAAAAAATGTTTAATACTTACAAGTATTTTAGTTGCAAGCTGTAAAAGAAGTTTAGTACAGGTTTGCATACCAAATTCAAGTCAGACAGGTATCCTTGTCTGTATTACCGACCACCACCTGAAAAATTTGCAACCTCTGTCCTGAATGTACAGTCTGGGAATATCTGAGGTTAGGCGATGTCTATGGAAATACATAGATCTTTTATGATAATATAAAAATCTTGGCTTTATTCATTGTTAGACTTGTGTCAAATGACTTGTTCAAAACTATAGAACAAACAATTTTTAGAAAATGTATCCAAATTGTGGTGGTACTGAAAACTCCTTCAGTTTTAATGGTATGTGTTTGATGCTTTTATATTAACTTTAGCCACACTCTGCTGCCTTGCATGGTTGAAAATCACCAAATTCTATTCCATATTGTATCTATTGAACACTTCCCGGCAACTATTGTTCCAAGATTTAGTAGGCAATGCTAATCATATCAGCTGGTAAGATTTCACTGCTGGACAAAGGCCTCCTTGCCTAATAGGTCAGCCTGTATAATTCTTGGAGCTTGTAAAAGTGGATCCCACTTAAGAGTTGTGATATCTTGAGGCTGTGCTTATATAGGTTTGATACAAAGTTCTTATTTATTCTTCTTCTCCAGGGTTTTCTCATATCCACTAAACACCATCTTCTATCATGCATTATTATCAAAGTCTTCTTAGTTGCAGAAACTTTTCGCAAAAAACTGAATCGATTTCTGGATATAAGGCTGAAGTTTGTCTTAACTTAGCAGTATAGTGCAAAAATAAAGTCTCCAAAGGCTAGCGGAGACATAAGTGCATAAGGTGTCATATACCACACTCACTCAGTAACAACACCCAACGTTCAGAGTAACTTTCCAATGCAGTGCAGAGTAACTTTCCAACGGAAAGTATAAAATGTTAGGTATATTATTATTAATATTCGTACATTCATTGTAATATACATTGACTTCCCCCCGCGGGAGACGTGGATCTTTAGTAATCAAAAAATTGTAGTTCATAAGTATCTATGACCAACTTTCAGTGTCATTACAATATTAGTAGGATCCAGATTTTCAACATTTTACATTCCAACGGAATATGTGACACCATATCAACATGAACATGTCCTGTTTCGTACACTCTGACGATTTATTCCATTGATTTATACTGGGATTTGAGGTTACGTTACGAGTGTCATAAGCATATTAATAGTAGGTACTCTCCAGCTCTGCATTATCTCAAAAAGAGATCTTTCTTTTCCAACGGAAAAGAGGGCACACACTATAACATAGTGCGTCAAGATTCATGGTTTTCCAAAACTTGGAAACCGTGTTAAAACATCAGAGTACATACATTACCAACAAAATGTTGAATATATCCAAGAGATCTCTTTCCCAACGGGAGAGATGACATTATATAACATATAATGTCAGTAATAGTTGTATTACATGTGGATATACGAGTATAAGCGGTTTTTAGCGTCTTACCTGCCTTCAATGGTGACTTACCAAAGTCAATTTTAAAAGTATGATTTTCATATTTAATGCTCGTAATTCAAACCACTCTTTCACTTTCTTGACTTCTTTGTTTTTGTTTACCCCTTTGGGTACCTGTGATGTTCCTGAAATCTAAAATTTCACCAAAAAAACTCATTTTTTCCCCCGTGACACAACGATTCGTTTCGGCGCGATAAACAACAATGACGTTTATCTGGTAGTATTGCCAGGTGCTGTCTGTATTTTTTATTTTTTTTATCTAGTTTTTAGACTATGAATTCGCGACGTTAATGGCGTGACCGACATCAGTACTACAATTAATACTACGAACTGAATAAGAAATATAATTATTTATTCTTTACACTATTCGGTAATAAAATCAGTGGAATACTTGAAGAAAAGTATATTAGTGTTTGCACACAATGACAAACAAAAGTAGAATGACATAATAGCATATAAAAAACAAATATCAAAATGATGTCAATATTACAAAAGCTAACAAGAAGGTTTAACATATTATATACATACATATAATGTAATTTGTCGTTATACAGCTGACAAGTAGGGGGTATATATATATATAGTTCACTACGTATCTTTTTTTGGCATCCTAGTAGTTTTTTGCACCGCCTACTGTTTATTTTCCCTCAGCTACCCAAAGGTTGCCGCAAGAGATGGTTCTTTAGAAATTGAAAATATTTTGCGTAGGCACACAATACATAATGTTACGAAAAAAAACAATGATACCTATACGTAGTGTGCTAGCAAAAAAACAATGATACCTATACGTAGTGTGCTAGCAAGAAAACAATGATACCTATACGTAGTGTGCTAGCAAAAAAACAATGATACCTATACGTAGTGTGCTAGCAAAAAAACAATGATACCTATACGTAGTGTGCTAGCAAAAAAACAATGATACCTATACGTAGTGTGCTAGCAAAAAGGATCAAGCTCAAGTTTCAAAAATATCTATACACAGTCTTTATTGTTTTGTTACTGGCGTACTTACTGAATTCGTGTAGGTTGATATTTTTAAAAGGTTGTCTGTATAGATATTGTAGAACTTGACTGTAGGTATTATGTATGAATTCTCCTAGAATTACTTAGGTAGGTATTAAACCCGCCTTATAATTTCATTCTGCGTTGGAAACACGCACATAATGTAGTTAATAATAGAGAGGGCTACCAGGAATGCATTCTTTATTCGCTATTGCTATTGATTAAACATTCTATCCATTGCTTTGGATTTGAATTAATTTCTATGATTCTGTGCTATTTTCGAATCGATTTGCCACTACTAAGTGTTCATTCCTCACATTTTACTTTAAAAACAAAGTTTTAATCGGCATCGGTACGCAAATCACTTCAAGTGTGCCGCTATAATTTGAGGAGTTCCCTTGAAAGATTTTTTCAAATGGATCCAGGCGTCTTCAAATAATCGGGGAACATCATTTATATACCTACATAAAATATAAAACATTTCGACTAATTGAAAAACCTTCTCCGTTTTTGGAGTCGTTTAAAAATTCAACAGTTTTATAGTTTATCATTGATATAAATATCCACCAAAGATCAAAGCACAAAGAAAAAATTAACACGCATACCTACTAGCGTAGCAGACTGAGAATCGAACTCGGGTGTCTCTGTATTCCCGGTCCATACCTCTTCGCCAGCACTGCGCTAATTATGTATAGCAATGCTGCCAAATTGTTCCTTGTGCATCTGCTGGTCGGTTGCGTAACGCTTTGTCTCTGCTCCTGCGGACCACTTGGCACATCGTGCACCCAGAAGAGTTACAACATATCACCGCCCAAAGAATCAGGAATTTACTGGAGGCAACGGGCCTTAACGGTGAACTCTAAAAAAGGGCTGCCCCAGCCACTTGCTGGTCGAAGCGACATATTAAGGTCCACAAATCAACAATAATAAATAATGACGCTTTGTATAGTATACGTATGTCAGGTAGATCTAAATGAAATGAAATAAATTTATTATATTATACGTGGGAAATGGGTACAATTTGAAGTTACAGTTGCAGCAGATCTGTTGGGCTTACCACACCCTACCTTTTCAGGTAAGGGTTATGTCATTTTATGTACGGGAAAGTGACAGTTGAGTTGTCCTAACGCACGTTCGAAAATTCACGTAATCACCTTTCTGGTGTATTTATTTATGTACAGTCAGGGGTATTAATTACGTTCATAAATATCTGTACAGGACTCTATTGTCAATGTCATAAAAGGGTGTACAGATATTTATGTCCTTTGAACGTGTATACCTGTCTATATTTGAAAGGCTTATTATCCTCAGCGCCATCTTTGCAATAATGCTATTCACGCATACTTTTTTTGTAGTTTTAATAGGCGATACGATTAGAGGCACAACCTTTACCCATCTGTTTAAAAGGTTGGCAAAAAAACCTATGTACATACTACCTACTAAATTCGATATAAAATACTTTTCATCCATTAAATAGATGGTTGAAAGTCAGGCCTCTATTCGTATATCAGCCTATTTATTTCAGCAAAGTGAACTCCGTGAGTTTATTTCACATTTTAAAATGAGTTCGTGTCCTCATGCAAAAAATAAGAGTTATGAAACTTCCGGGAGATTTATCACCACGCCTTATGGCGCTTCTCTGCGAGTTACAAAAAATTGACCTAAATCCAAGTTACAACTTTATCTAGCAACTTGACTCGGATACCTATTTAACTTTAATGAACAAGTTACTCCAAATGAATCTAAATCTAAAGATAAGGAGAAGTAAATTATAGGGAAAGAGGGGCACGCTTGTGCCCATTGTTTTATGAAGACGATCTTAACTAGTTAAAGTGTCAGCTCAACAGATTCGTTACTGTGCTAAACAAAGTACCTAAGAGTAACATAAAAATCCCGTCACACCCTTTAAACTGCCGCAAAATTATTGCTAAAGCTACGACGGAGCCCGAGCATTAGGAAAGAAATAACTCTTTGGGAATGTTCACGAAACAGCCCATAAGACGTTTCCGTGCGTTTCGCGTAATATCGGGCCCTCGCATTCGTCTCCCAATATGTTCTCGCGTAGTGTTACGAGTTTCGTAATTTGATTCTACTGAAATATTAACTGAGAAAATTTACGCGGAGTGAGAAATGGCGTAGGGCGAGGCGGGGACAAATAATGGGTACGTTGGGGAATCTTTGAGGAGTGCTCACAATGATTATTATAGCATTTAATTATAGGACATATTGCCAGGCAGCGTGACGGTAGGTGGACCAAAACGTTAACGGATTGGTGGCCAATTGCAGGAAAAAGAAGCGTTGGTCGTCCACCAGCTCGATGGGTTGATGACATAAAAAAGACCGCGGGTCATTTCTGGATGAGACTAGCACGGGACCGGGATAAGTGGCGTACGCGAAGAGAAACTTATGCTCAGCAGTGGGCGATTACAGGCTGAAAATGATGATGATGATGATGATTTAATTATATTATTAACTCGGCTAACGGAAATTATACATTTCAATATAAAGTCAAAAATTGATAAAGTAGCAGTTGCAATAGTAGTTCAAGCTTTTTTGCACAAAATAGGTAGGTACTCAGATTATACAAAAGAATTAAAAACATTTGTACAAAAGATATTTGTACTCGTAAAAATTAATTCCTCCGAGCTAGATTTGAACCAGCAATCTTCTTACGCCTCCCCAAGGCGTAATAAGAGAGAACTGGTTGATAAATTCGTTGAAGTAAGCAACGGTGTGTGTCAGAAGGTTGGCTTGAATAATCCTAGGATTCAGTGGGTTAGCACATTGATTGATGAGAATGATATTAATGCAGCCTGCTATTCGACACACAAAATTCGACCCGTTTGATCAATTGTTCTGTCTGCTGTCATTAACCATTGCAGGTAAATGCAATAGATGGGTAACACAGAAAGTCATTTGTCCGAAACCATTATCATGCCGTAATTTAAAAATTCCGCACGCAGATGATTTAATGGGTTAGGTTAGTATTATATCCTTAAAAGACAAACAACCTTCAGCGGAATATGGTTTCCGGAATTATGAAATTCGGAAAAATATGTTTTCGGACTAACGACTCTTTGGGATTATGTAATTACTACTACACCGTAATAGATGTGTCCCGTTCCCGTACTTAATGTCCCTGTGCGTAGCGTTTGATAGTATGGAATAGTACATTTTAAAATTTGTTTAACAAGGGGCGAACGAATATTGCAAACGAGAGTCCACCAGAAGCCCGACGCCGTGAGGCGGAGGGCTTTTGATGACACGAGTTTGCAATATTCTTACGCCCGTGTTATACACAATGTTTTTCATCACATTTGCGAGGAAATAAATAACTACAAAAGACAGAAAAATCTATGTTTTATACAAGCGCACCAATCAAATGTTGACGAAATTGACAACTTCACTTCCAGATCAGTGCGAGTGGGGGGCGTAGTTTCAATATTTCAACCAATCACTTAGCATGGAGCATGTGGTTCTTTCTGGGCATGGCCTGCTCGATTACCAATTCCAGAGCATAATTCATGTCGTACGCGGCCGTCAAGATTTGCTTAACCAATCAGATCACACACAAGCTCATTACTCCCTTGGTACCATTATTTCCCGCGGGAACAATTTAGGCCATTGTCCTTCTGTATACAGGCATAGAATAACACCATTTATGAGCAAGTGTGATGAAAACCAATTGCAATTACATAGTTGCCGAATTATACGTCTGTCAGATAATCTATACATCTATACATCTATCTATACATATAATAAAGCTGAAGAGGGTCGAAAGTCTGTACATGGAAGATATTCGAAAAAAAATTGGCTAGGGATACTTAAAATCGATAACAGAACACGTTCCAACAGTTTTTAGAATTTTTGTCTGTTTGTCTGTTTATCTGTTTGTCTGTTTATCTGTTTATCTGTTTGTCTGTTTATGTGACCACGCATCACGTGAAAACGGCTAAACCGATTAAAATGAAATTTGGTATAGATATAGTTTGAGTCCTGGGGAAGGACTTAGGGTAGTTTTTATCCTGGAAATCAACCCCTAAGGGGATGAAATGGGGGGTGGAAATTTGTATAGAGCTACTTAAACCGCTGCACCGATTTGGATCAAATTTGGTATATAATTAGTTTGAGTCTCGGGAAAGGTTAAAGGATAGTTTTTATCCCGAAAATCTTCCCTTTAGTGGGTAAAATGGAGGGGTGAAAATTTAGATGTAATTCATTTTGATAAAATTTGGTTTAGAGGTAGTTTAAGTTTTGGGGAAGGACTTAGGGTAGTTTTTATCCTGGAAATCAACCCCTAAGGGGATGAAATGGGGGGTGGAAATTTGTATAGAGCTACTTAAACCGCTGCACCGATTTGGATCAAATTTGGTATATAATTAGTTTGAGTCCCGGGGAAGGTCAAAGGATAGTTTTTATCCCGAAAATCTTCCCTTTAGTGGGTAAAATGGAGGGGTGAAAATTTAGATGTAATTCATTTTGATAAAATCAAAGCTACGGTAGCCTAGTGGTTCAGGCATGCGGCTGTCAAGCGGCGGTCGTGGGTTCGAATCCCGGCTCGTACCAATGAGTTTTTCGGAACTTATGTACGGAATTACCGTTAGCTTTTCGGTGAAGGAAAACATCGTGAGGAAACCGGTCTAATTCCAATAAGGTCTAGTTTTCCCTCTGGGTTGGAAGGTCAGATGGCAGTCGCTTTCGTAAAACTAGTGCCTATGCCAAATCTTGGGATTAGGTGTCAAAGCGGACCCCGGGCTCCTTTAGGGGCACAACCGGGAATAATAACGCTAGGAGGATGATGATTTATATAATGTCACACTATATTTTATACCTTTAAATAATCATTGGTAGACTAAAGAATTCTTCGTACGAATAGAATGACTGCCGTCAACCACTTTTTCAGCCTGATCTTAACCGCTACGGCGGAAGTTGCATCAAATAAATGTAATATATATATCAACAGTAATATTCCAAAACGACATGAAGTCCCAAAGTGTCAAAGAATTGCTTCTATCCGTATTGCAGCCAAATTGCGCTCCTTTTTAGCAATGTGTGTAGGAGGGAGTCTGGTAGATTACATATGACATGCGCACGATATTGCAATCTCAGTTGCATTTCCCGTCAAAGCGCTGGAATGCCATTTAGAAGAAAATACATTTGCGATGAGTAAGGTTACTAGGGAAACCGATTTTCATGGAATATTAGTATACCTACATTACTTACCTAGGGCAGTAAAACAAAGAATATCTCAGATTGCAGGTATTTGAGGCCCGAGCCGAAAACAAGGGCGATAATTATGCGATCTGAGTCTTTCTTTATTACCGCCTGTGGTTAGTACAAAGTTTTACAGTACGCGGCACAAAAGTTTGCGTGTCTGAAGTTAGCCTCGAGTCGACTCCCCCATTCCCGTCCGACCCCTCTGACACCTTTGCGGCGCTACTAGTAGCTAACATCAGAATCGTTAACTGATTTTAATCGTATTGTTCGTCGGTCCGTGTCCAAAAGTGGGATTTTCCGCACGCGTAGTGTGCGGTAATAGCTACTTTATGGCCAGGTATGACGTAAAAACTGAAATTTATGGGTTTTTAAGCCATCAAATGTCGGGTTTCGTCGAACCATTCGGCTTCATTTTATTCAGATAGTGTATAGGTACTTTTCTTGTTACTCGAAAAGTACGCGAAATTTATTAACCCTTTACAAACGAGAAATATGTATTTCCTTCTTTTCTTATCTTTTAGTAGGTAGGTAGGTAGGTGGTAGGTAGGTGTAGATATGTCATGGGCACTTTATGTCAAAGCATTAGGTATGGGTTAAATTCGAATTAAGGTACACCCACACCAATGCTTTAAAAACGGTGACGGTGCGGAATCGCAGTGACGCATCGTTTGCGTACCGTTTTTGACGCAAGCACTCCACACCGTTGCTTAAAAAACGGTCACGATACGGAATCGCAGTGACGTGCCGTAAAACGCAACTGTCTCGTAAATGCAGCGTTTTTTACGCAACATTTTGGGAATCGGGATTTCTCGGCTATTGTCGGTACAGTAGACGGCAAACTTCGTGCGCAAATGACCTTGCCTGCGCAAAGGCGAATTGTACGTGCAAGCTGCCCCCCCACTTCCCCTCATTTGCGCACGAAGTTTGCCGTCTACTGTAAGTTTTTCACTGTAGTAGTTCACTGCGTTTCCGTACCGTCACCGTTTTTAAGCAGCGGTGTGTGGAGCATGCGTCAAAAACGGTGCAGATACGATGCGTCACTGCGATTCCGTACCGTCGCCGTTATTTGTGTGATCGCACCTTTAAGAGGATTATTCTTCATTCGAATTTAAGCCATGTCACTTTGACATAGAGTGCCCATGTCATATACTAGTTCAACGTCGAGTACTAGGACATTTACCTTACTTATTACAAGTGCTATTTTTAAATTGAGAATTATATTCTAGACTTTAGAAACTCACTATAATATCGTTTTACTAATTCATAAAATCACTTCGGTCTCTGCTATTATTAATAATAATTAATAATGTTGAGTTCAATATTATTAAGGTGACACTAAGGGTAAAGTAATTGAACGTTAACCAAGCTAGATAAATTAATTACATAATATATTGTAATTAATTTGTTTAGCTTAACTGAAAGGAGTTATATATGTCACCGTTAGATTGTGAAAACCGTCAGTTTACAATCTTACCCGTTATATTGTAAACTGACGGAATATTGAGAATTGCCAAAATAATTCATAATTTTACGCATTAATTTTCGTTAGTTTATAAACTAACAATGTCATATCGTCAAATTGTGAACTGAATCAAATAAGCCTGATTCGGATCGCAACCTGTGCGCTGTTTGGTTGAGCGAATTATTCCACTTGCATCAGTTTCCACTTACGTCAGAACATGATTGTTTTTTTTTGTTATTCAGACATTTTATTCCATTTTTTTCGGCATCCAGTAATGTCGACGGAGCCCCGCTGCGCGGGGCTCCTATTTCTGAGCGCTTTGCCCTTCGGGCAACTGAAGATACCTAACTAACCTAACCTACCTAGTCTTTGTATACGTTCCGTAGCAAGCCGATTTGATCTCAGTTCACAATTTGACGATTCGACATTGATAGTTTATAAACTAACGAAAAATTATGCGTTAAATTGTGAACGGTTTTGACAGTTCACAATTTTTCGTCAGTTTATAATATCGCGAGTTAGATTATAAACTGACGGTGTTCACAATCTAACGGTGACATATACATAATATAAATACAAGCGACCCGCCCCGGCTTCGCACGGGTTTTATGTACTCGTATAATACATGCATGTATGCATATAAACCTTCCTCTTGAATCACTTTTTCTATTAAAAAGAACCGCATCAAATCCGTTGCGTACTTTTAAAGATCTAAGCATACATAGAGACAAACAGACAGCGGGAAGCGACTATATGTAGGTACTAGCTGTTGCCCGCGACTTCGTCCGCGTAGAACATGTTATCGTCATGAATTTTTAAAAACATTGAAATTAGCTTTGTAGTCTTTTAGTAAACAGTCTAAAACCGAAGTTACAAATCGCTTTTTAAAAATGTCTTGCTCTCCATACAAACTTTGAAGTTTAAACACCCTTATAATCCCTTTTTCGAAATTCTAGAGCAGTGTTTTTCAACCTGTAGGTTGGAAAACCTAGGATTCTTACTCTAGGGGGGTCGCGCCATGAAAAAGGTTGAAAAACACTTCATTAAAGTTATGACCTCCAAATAAATGTATCTTGGCACCACTTGGTAGCAGAGCAGTCAATGCAGATTTTGAGGTAACATCATGTAGTACTCGTACTAGGTTCTCGTAGTTTTTGCATTTTTGTTTTCAAAATATACTAATGTGAATAATATTTAATTTTTATTTCATATTTTTTTGAGTTTTTAAAATAATAAGTTACTTATATCACTCCAGAAGCGTAAAATATACACGTACACTTATTTTGAAGTAATTTTTTTTTTATTTTATTAAACCACTTGGAAATATAATAGTCTGGCCGAAAGATTTCGCTTCCGCCGTGTATGGCCAGTAGTCCTATGCCACTATGTAACGAGAGCAAGTTCCTTGGGTTCATAGTTGACTCGAATTTGAATTGGAAACGCCATGTAGACAGTTTGTGTGATAGGTTGGGTAGTGCCGTCTTTGCCTTGAGAAAATTGAAACCATTGATCTCCAGGGAGGCATTGAAACAGGTGTACTTTGCTTATTTCCACTCAGTTATTTCTTACGGCACAATCCTCTGGGGAAACTCTACAGACGCAAAGAGAGTGTTAATTGTGCAGAAACGAGCAATTCGTACACTTGTTGGAGTAAAACATAGGCACCCCTGTAGAGAACTTTTCAAATCTCAACGCATTATGACACACTACTCACAATACTTATTCGACTGTTTAATATTTGTAAGAATGAACATTTCTCAGTTCCAACGCGTGGACTTTCCAGGGAAACAGCTTCGTTCTAAAGGGCGGCTGAGAACGGTTCCTCGTCGCATGGCGCTTTCAACAAAGAACCCCCGCGTCATCGCCCCCACATACTATGAACGATTACCCGCCGATAACAGAAATGAACAATCTGACGAAACATTTCGGCGCAAGCTGAGAAATCTTTTGTTGATCAACCCTCTGTACTCCGTGAACGAGTACATGGAACTTACTTTTTAAATGATGTACCTAATGAATTGACATTGCCGCCTGATGATTGATTTTAATTGTATCAAATGTTATTAAGTGTAATTAAGTATTATAATATTCTGTTTTAAGTTTTAGTGATAGTATTTATTGAGAGAATTATGTTTTGATATTTTTTTATATATTTGGTTTTTATTATGTTGACATGAATATTTTTTAAATTTTATTATTATACCTACTGTATAACAAATGACGATCCTTTTTGGGAGATAGAATTATATTTTATTTTTACATTTCAATTATATTGACGATCATGGTAGAAATTCTTGTAATTTTGACATTTATGCAAATTTATATTGTAATTTTTATCCTGAAATAAATGAAATAAAATAAGAAAATAAATAATAATTCCTCACAAGCCTAATAATCTACCGTTTAATTTTGTATCCTGTTACAAAGCCCATCCTGTATAAGGACGGTACAAAAAAGACAATAATACAACCGAATTGAGAATCTCCTTTTTTTAAGAAGGTTAAAAAGAGTAAAATCGTTACGTTTTTGCCGTCATGTGAGGAAATAAATAATTAAAGTGAACACGACCCGCTGATTCAATAATGCAATTTTTTAAATTTATTAGTCTTAGATAAATAATGCAATTTTTTAAATTTATTAGTCTTAGATAATATTAGTAAATAAATTACGAGAAATATTTTAATCAATGTACTTAACTAGTATCTGCAAAGAAAATGTATTTACTGCAACTCGCTTATCAAGCAATATTTATTGTCTACGTAGTCAATTGCTTAATCACAACACTCTCTAGTAAAATGTTTAATGAATTTTTAAATCGAGCGTTTTGCAGTGCCGACAACTTTAATTAAAATCGCAGCCAGCATGAAACGGCGACGATTTCAAAATAACTCAGGGGAAAAACGTCAAATTGACTGTGTTTGTCCTACCCTCCGATATAATTTAATTTTGTATTGCAATGTAAACTTTGTTTCAACATAACAAGGTTTCTTTTACAATTTTGAAGTTGATCCCGATATGATATTGGGTAAGTAACCAGATCAAATGCTCCCATTTAGTTTTGTTTCCTTCAGCGCAGCTGCTACAGAACGCTGCAAGTACTTTCGTATATTAGCAGATAATAAATAACAGCTTCGAAGGCTAGTTTTCGTACTAAGTTCGAACTAGGTACAGTTTGTCTGTTTTGAAGAAAATTTAAAAAAGTCTTAATTGGATGCTGATTGTTGTAGTTAAGTGCCAACGGAGAGAGGAGAGGAAGAGATTCATGTAAACAGGTTTTGTTTTTACCATTTTGTGTGCGAGATTTGTTTTAGGAGACAACGATAAACTATGCCACAATAATAATATTAACAACTTGGAAAAGTTGAAAAACCCCCAACATTTTCTTTTCAAAACTCAATATCCCAAAATCGGCTGACCCGAATTTGTTAAAACGTAGGTAAGAACCATTTCGATCACGTCAGCTTTCGGAAAAAAAATCCGTATTAAAATCGGTCCATTCTTTAGCAGCTACGATGCCACAGACAGAAAAGCAGACACACAAACACGTCAAACTGATTACACCCCTCTGTATGCGTCAGGTGTTCAAAATTAATGATAACTGATCTTTGAGACTTGATATTCAAAATAAATGCTCCGCTGATTAAATTATCATTTAACAACAAAACCTATATTATGAACTATATGGTATGAAAGAATATAACAGAGATACTGGTTTTCTGGAGTATGTCAAGAATTATTCGCGAATTTTTAAAAACGTCTGTGTTGCGGCGAAATCTCACTATATCAGCTCAAAGGTGAAGGCTTCTGATAATAAAATAAAAACTGTCTGGAAAATCATTATACAAGAAAGTTCTTCACAGAAACCCCGTGATTGTCAATTTAAAATACGACGTGAGGATAAAATAATTCATTCAGACATAGAAGTAGCAGCAGCATTTCAAGACTTTTTCTCGAATATAGCAAGTGATACCACCAAAGACCTTGAGTCATCTACAGTGCAAGCTGAACTACTATTATGTTCTTCAATTAGTAAATGTGTCAACCTCTTTGAATTTAGTTCTATAGAACCACAAACCATATGTAAAGTATTCAAGTCGTTAAAGAATAAATGTACTGAAGATTTATGGGGAACTTCAGTAAGATCTATAAGCTATATCATCGATATAATTGCTCCTCACTTATCTAGTATCTTCAACTGTTGTTTCAGCAGGGGTATATTTCCAAACCTAATGAAGTTTAGCAAAGTTTTACCTTTATTTAAATCTGGTGACAAAAGTGATCTGGCGAACTTCCGGCCAATTTCTATTCTGCCGGTTCTAAGAGTTTCAAAGATTGAAAAAATAATGTTGAATCAGTTGCTGGCTCACTTCGCAAAAAATAAACTATTTCGTGAACAGCAGAACGGTTTCACAAAGGGACGGTCTACTACTGATGCCGCATCCATGCTCATTAAGCACATTTATAAAATATGGGAAGACTCTTGTGATGCACTGGATATTCTGTGACTTATCAAAAGCTTTTGACTGCGTTGAACATGACATTATAATAATTAAGTTAAGACATTATGGATTATCTGAAATCGCCCTAAACCTTATTTCGAGTTATCTCATCCACAGAACGCAAACCGTAGTTATTAATAAAACTCAGTCGGTAAAAGCCCCTATTAGACTAGGAGTACCTCAGGGATCCATTTTAGGACCTTTCCTCTTCTTAGTCTATATAAACGACTTGCCAAGTATTGTAAAAGACGCTTGTGAAATTGTATTATTCGCAGATGACACTTCCTTAATTTTTAAAGTAAATCGACATTCTAAACATTATAATGACATAAACAATACCCTTGACAAAATTTTAAATTGGTTTACTGTGAATAATCTGTTACTAAATTCCAAAAAAACTAAATGTGTAAGATTTAATTTACCTAATGTAAAGCTGGTTAGTGATAACATATATATTAATAAGGAATGTTTAGAAATAGTAGACAAAATTTTATTTTTAGGTTTGACTCTTGATAAACGTTTGCAGTGGAGTCCACACATATCTGCTCTCGCAAATAGACTTAGCTCAGCAGCTTATGCAATCAGAAGGATTAGACAACTAACTAACGTAGAAACTGCCCGAATAGTGTATTTCAGCTACTTCCACAGCGTAATGGCATATGGAATTTTACTTTGGGGTAAAGCTGCTGATATACAAACCATCTTTGTTTTGCAAAAACGAGCAATACGTTTGATATACAACATGGGCTCACGTGTATCACTGAGAGAACATTTCAAAAACATAAATATTTTAACAATGGCATCACAGTACATTTATGATACCATTATATATGCTCTAAAGAATGTAGACTCGTTCCATAAAATGCATAGTGCGAGACATAAACACAAAATTGCAATAACCAAGTTTTGAGTTAGTAAAATCAGCTAATCCTTATTGGGTCAATGCATACGTTTCTACAATTAACTACCCAAGGAAGCGCTAAAGTTACCGTTTCCTAAAATAAAAAAATATTTAAAACTTTTTTACTGAAAAAGGCATATTATACCGTTCAAGAGTATTTAAATGATAAAAATGACTGGCCTCTTATAGGACTATACAAATAACTTCTTTTTTTTGTTCTCTTTTGCTTCCTCATGTATTAATCAAACTTATGAAATGTGTTGATAGATAGGTAAGAATCGAAACAGACATGTAATAACCACATTTAATTATTTAGAATTAGGTGACATATTAATTAATCAAATGTATGTGTGTTTGTGTAACCGAATAGATATGATATTGTACAATATAAACCTTGAAGATGCAAAAGTGATTGTAAAATCCTACTTGAATAAATGATTTTTATCTTATCTTTATCTTATCTTAAGTCGCTATCATACTTCATAATTATCATACCTGTGCTAACTCGGGGCACTTTTTAGAGATTTGATATCGATAAAAAAGATGTCGATATAATATTAACACATTTGCTCATTGAAATTTCTCGATTACTATAAAAAGCTTCGATATCATTTCTGAACACATATCATATCTGTTTAATTTTGACTCAAAAGTCAATTGACATATTTTAAGATAAGATAAAATGCCCCGTTGACCACTGTGGACTATAAATTGTATACTATGAAAACTATTTTAAAATAAACAAATAAATGCACGTTTTAATTTGTTTATGGTTTTAATTTTAAAATGAAGAGAATATAAATAATATGTATTTATGTTGAACAACATTTAGATGTTGACAGTAACATCGATATGTTTTTTTGTCGATAAAATATTTTCTACATCACTTTAGTATAGGTGCCCCGAGTTAGCACAGGTATGATAATTATGTATGTAATGTACCTATATTTTATCGGAGGGTACATTTTACTTTCCACGGCAGGATAAAGTAACGCCTACATCTAGAAGTTCACTTAAAAAACAACTGGACTGTTATTCCATACTTACGTCTGAATTGAAAAACAAAAACATCGCAAGGATAGCACTTACGTTTCATGTCTCTCTCATTCTGGTTTTGAAAAAATAGAGATAATATAACCCGTGGGAATACCTACCCCGACTGTGACATTTTAAACTTAAAATCTTATGCCAGCACGACATTCTATTGCAAAGCAGGGCAGCTCATCATCGTTTGTGACTACGACAAATAGATGGACGTAATATTTTGACTACATTGACGTGCGTGCCACGTAGGTTATTCATAGCACCAAAAAAAGAATCAGGCACTTCTAAAATGTTCATCCATTCACCATTGGATGCTTTCAATTGGCTTGAAGTGGTATGTTCCAACACTTCCAATTTTAGATTGTGATATTCACTACTACCATTCCATTCATTTTTTTTCGTGCGCATTGTTTTGGCTTTCCGACCGTTTGGACATCCCTCGGCTCACGCCATGTTTTCTCAAGCATGGTATGAAATATTGACGTTGTGTTCTTTATGGTAGACTGTGAAGTATGACGTTTCGGGCGCGGCGTAATGATAGAGATCCGTAATGGATTTTCATCCGATATTGCAGGCAGAGCGATCTTCTTTTGTTTCACTATCAATTCGTGAAAGGACGTCATGGCGTTCAGTCACTTAAAATAGTAATCGTTTTTTTAATTGCATGTTTCAGAAAAGCTCTGTACGTACCTTGGCGTGAAAGGGGATTGCCAGCCACGTATCCCGACCCGGCCTTGCTATGCTGGGCCGTCTATAATTATCTACTTAGCCAACAATCCTCATAATTCCCGGCCTCTGCAGTAATGTACTAAACGTTTAATTTATTAAACGCCACAGTTTCAACATTCACGGAGCAATTTTGGCGCCGCGACTCCATTCGGCTTGTTGGATCGGTCATGCATGACATGAATGCCCCGCATAAAAAATCACATTCAAATCCGTTGTATCCCTCTGTATTCACAATACAACTACGTTTATATTTTATAGCTATATAAAACCTATTATTATCAACAAACAATACCCAGCTCCGGGCGCCATGACAGTGTCCAAACGCTATTTACTTTATGAGACGCCCGTTAAGGCTGGCCATCGGGCTTCACGGACCGTAACACTTTACTGGATTGCCGCACACCAAAATAATGACACGAAATGTAACGAGAGCGCCGATTGCCATTGTTGTAGTTTGGCGAAATACAATGCAATCATCAGACATTGGTTAACGTATGTTGGTTATTTATTGCTTATCCAACAATGGTGGGTGTTGTATTTTCGCTTATTCATCCATGTATTATTAATCTATGTTTGTTGGGCCACAGGCGAGTGGTAAGGCACGCGACTGTCATGCGAGGCGGGTTGAATCCTGGCTCGCACAACTGGGTTTTCCAAGAAAACATATGTAAGAAATATCATCTGACATTGGCTTTTCAGTGAAGGAGACAATCGGGAGGAAAGCGGTCTTACCCCAACAAAGTCTAGTTTTCCCACTGGTATGGAAGGTCAGATCAGATGGCAGACCTTGGGTAAAACCCCGGCGCATACCACTGGGTTTTCCAAAAAAACCTATGTAAGAAATACCTTGTGACAATTAGCTTTTCAGTAAAGGAGAACATCGTGAGGAAAGCGGTCTTATCCGAACAAGACCTTTTTCCACTGGGTTGGAAGTGGAAGATCAGATGTCAGACGGTTTCCTAAAACTAGTGTATTCGAGAAATCTTGGGATTTGGTGCAAAATCGGATCCCCGGCTCCTTTAGGGTGTAATCAGGAAAAACGCGAGACAATCAAAGGTAAAATAGGCCTTGTAGGGACCTTGGTGATCAGTTAGATCTCAAAATATCAGATTAATTCATTTGATTAATTAAAAAAAGCTATCTATATTTAATGTAAAAATGTGGCTACAATGCATACACAAATCTAAACTCTTCTAAATAAATGTTTATTTATGATACAAACAATAGGTTATCAAATAATAAGTATGAAACATTATATTTTATAAATAATTTAATTAATCCTTGGTCCGTGGGGTCCTGGAGCCCTAAGCCTCTTCAACGAGATGTCGAAGAGGCTTACAGATGCCACAGGTGGCTGGCAACTACCTCGCACCACCTCACACAAAGAATTGGCTTAGCTATTCAGTGAGTTAATGCTGCCAGCATCTTCGGCTCAATGCCGCAGGGGCCATATAAAGATTTAGTATAGTTTTTTATTTATTTCAAAAAACAACTTAACGGTAAGTATACATTTCCTCTGAGACCAGTTTGTTGGCGAATGTACGCTCCTTTCTAACATTTAAACATGGTTGTGATAAACCTACTGACTTAATTTAATAACACTGAACTTACCATCACCGTCGGCGACACACTCAACCGTCCATCTGTGGACCTCATTACAACGGCGTAAAGAGCACCAATAGTCGGTTAAGTGCGTTGCCGTTAGTACGTGACAGGTTTAAGTTGATTTTAATATCTAAAAGTATTGTTTTAAGCCTTTGTTATTTATATAACTGTTTGCTGTACTTTGTTCCAAAGCTAGGCTTAATTGGTTAACAATCTTAGGTTTACGAGTTCTTTGGCCGAAGTAGTTTCGTCGAAATATATTCTAAAATTATAATATTAATACTAGAAATAAGCACAAGCTTGTGGTGCCCACCACTAGGCTCCAAAAAATAAAGAAATCATTCATGGGTAATTGTGTAAGGTTCTATAAAAAACTTCTAGGAAACGTTACTGAAATGTCTATTAATAAATTCAAGAACCATGTGAAGCGTTAACTTATTTCGAAAGCTTATTATGGCACACAAGACGACATGAATGATAAAACGTGGGAGTAATTGTAACAGATTTTTATTCTTTATTTGGAATTGATTATGATATTTGAGTTTTTAATTTATGTATTAATTTGGTTGTATTTCGTTTTGACATTCGTTTTTTTTTCCTAGAATCATTCTAGACTAGTATTTATATATAATTTCTTTTTTACATTGTGACGATCTTATTGTGAAATTATTATTGATTATTTTGGCACCTACACTGTGCATATCAATTGAAAATATTTGACGCAGTACAATCAATAGCTCTAAAAAATTTGTTTAAGATTATGTTTCAAAAAATTGACGATTCAAAAGTGCTTGTACTAGGCCTACCTGAATAAAGAATATTTTGACTTTGACTTTAAATATCAATAAAATATCAATACTTGTATTATAAATATTTTATTCGCAAGCCAGACTCCCATTTGTACAGTTTTTCCATGAACCTCTCCTTTATCTTAATTAACTGGGCTTTATCCTGGATTAACGGACCGTTTTAATGCTTTGAACCTTTTTGCCCAGCAGAACCGCGCAATCATCTGCTTATTTAATATTTATATGAGATATCACATTATAATGAAAAGGGTTAAAATTAATAGCTGTATCGCTTTAACTGATTTAATTAATCCTTTAGATCTTTGTGTTATTTTATTACAGTCTCTGATTAAGTCTTGAAATAAGAAACCTCTGATCGAGTTAAAGCTTTGCCTGCAGTCATTTATGATTCATTTAAAGTTATCTGCGTAACAATCACGTAGAAAATGAATGTATCTTAAATTGAAATCGTAATACCTCTTCAATTTTAATCTACTCGTAGTTCTATTAAGCTTCAAGTAAAACAGATGCGTATCTAATTTCCTTTGATTTAATCTGGTTTGTATAATAATGTGTACCTACTTACGAATTATATGTACTTTCGATAATCCAAATTACTACCCACAAAAATCCTTTTAGCGCAACAATTCCAATGTTTATTTTTTTAATGTACGCAAGTATGTACTATAAACCGGTGTCTTACTAAACTTTCTGCGGGACGCTCATGTTTTAGTGGCATACATGAATAATTAAAAGTGATCGTTTAAGGGCCGAACGCTGGCTGACGTGGTTTGCCCGGAGGGAGCGGGTGGACGCCTGCTGTAAAATAGTATGAGCAGCACTAACTAACCCGCGGCGGGTACATGGAGCGGGTACCGGCGTGCGCCCGCTGGGTGCACCCGCGTCAGCTAGCGTCGGGCCTAAGAGCGCTTACACACACGGCGACATTTTGCAGGAATCAAAGTAATTGTCACTAACACATCATATTCGATCTGAAATAAAGTTGTTAATAATAATAATGGCACGAGCCGTAGTCTCCTGTCAAAAGTCGCCGTGTGTGGTAACAGTAGTGGTAGCGGTAGCTCGCGCTCTCTTAGACAAAAAGGTCAGTGAACATTTTTTTTTATTTAGGTGAGCGGCCTTTCGCAGTAGTGGTAGATAAAAATTAACATAAATAATACAATATATCCTTTATATTATATGATATCTAGATACAAATCACACAATAAATATTTGAAATAATATTCCATTCCTCATGATAACTGTAACCTGCAGGTCGATTACGTAACGCATTATACGCGCGTCAGGTAGATCTATATGTCACTTTTTATATAAAAAAATACAGTTAAACTGTCCTAACGCGCGTTCGAAACGATACGTGATTGGCTCCGGTTATATCTCGATTTCAAATATATATACAAGTAATTGATGGAATCAGGCGTTACTTTGCGGAAGTCCATGATAAGCTACGAGTATGAGAACAATTTTCCTTTGCTATTCCGCTAAAACACGTGCTCAGGTCTATTAGCGATGATGCGATGCAACTATTTGCGTTTTTTTTGCAGGCGGTTAATGCACCTATCCTATCACCCGCAATCACGCAAATAGGTGCATCGCATCATCACTACTAGAGCTGCACGTTTTTTAGCGGAATCATCATCATCATATCATCCAAAAGGCGTGTGCTGCTGGACATAGGCCTCTCCCAAAGAGTGCCACATTGACCGGTCCACCCGCATACAGCGGATTCCTGCGACCTTTACCTTTAACGGAATAGCAAAGAATATTTGTTCTCGTAACCCCTCTTCCTCCGCAGGCCCTCTACACCATTAGAAGAAAATCATCCGTGGCAATTTCAATTCATTTAAAAAAAATTAAGTCTTTCCTGATCTACCGCCCATTGTCCTGTATTTTACCTAAAAAAGTAGCTAGAACAAGACATTCTATCTCACTGTAGAATTATCTAGTCGGGCATGCAAACAAGGACGGCGAAATTGAAAACTGCCCGATGCTGTGTAACTTTACTATGCAATGGTCGAGGATTTTTATATTTTGTTTTATTTTACTAAGTTCCTAGGTTCGATAGGGAACTAAATTCGTTTTTCACCTCAGCAGCTCGAACAAGCATATTTTGCTGCGTGAAAACAGTGAGCAAAATGCGATTTTGCTCACTCCGTGAGTCAAAGTAGCTTTTTAATTTTGATATCGAGCACTGGTGACACATCATAGTGTCCACACACTATGATGTGTCACCAGTGCTCTATTACAAATTCAGAATATTATAGGTGCGTAAAGGCCTAGCGATATATTTTTTAACGAGACGATGTTCTCACTGCTGAGGTGAAAAGTTGTATGTATCACACGAGAGCAAAGATATTTGCATCTCGTGCCTTTGAGTCCCTCACTACGCTCAAGATTCTAATTTTGAATCACTCGCTACGCTCGTGATTCAAATAAAGGATCTTTCGCTTGCCCGGGACTCAACATCAACACTCGCAGCAAAAATCTACTTTGCTCTCTTGTTGAACAAATAACTATTTTCCTGTTGTAAATTGTTATGTTGCTGTCCAGATAATATATTTTACAATTAGGTAGGTAAGTATTTAAAAAATGTTGAGTGTGTCGTCTACTCGTTACTTGTTGGTAAGTTTGGGGGTTCATTGAGACACGTTATTTATTTTATTTTATTTTTATTTATACAACATTTGGGAACTACCACTGGGACTGGGAGCACATCCGCTCGGGTCGAGTGACAGCCAAGTGACAGCGCCTAGTGTCCCCTCCACCCGCGCGCCCCTCCCGCTGGTATACGGTTTAATCATTACCTACATTGGGTTCTGAGGGGTAATCACTTAACGTTTCGAACGCGCGTTTGGACAATCTTTTTGTCATATTGCCTTATAAAAACTGACATTTAGAGCTACCTGACGCGCGTGCAATGCGTTACGTGATCGACCTGTTGAAACAATAGACATAAACATCCTTTATTGGTAATAAGGTATTACATAATATGAACAATATTATACATTTTATAAGTAATCCTGTGTGGTGTCGGGTTCGAATAGAACCACCGATCTTCCGATGCGATCGCAGTTGCCTATCACGACCACTTTGGCCCAGTTAGTAGTAACCCCTACGATGCTAGCGGTCCCGGGTTCGAAGCCCGGTTAGAGCATTAATAATTCCATAATTCCAAGTCCGGTAATAATCCCATAACAAGTTTCTGAAAAAAAAATCATAAAAAAAATAAAATTAAAATTGTTTATTAAAAGAAAACCTTTTTACAGTACAGCTTATCCTGCGGCCCCACACTAGGCTATGCCTGACACGTGGTGGCCAGATTCGGTTTCAACATGACTTTACTACAAAAGTTACTTAAAATTATTGGTACAAGCTTTTATTGCCGACTGTACTTTTCTGCATACCATCATCAACTACTCATTAAGACAATTCTAACGAGCCCAAACTCGATGGAGTTGTGTCGTTTTATTGCGGAGTTCCTAAGGCCACCTTCCAGCCCTAGCATCAGATCAGCTCAATGTCATCATAATATTGCATTGTCATGCGATATACATATGCATGCAAAATTTCAGCTCAATCGGAAACCGGGAAGTGGGTCAAATTTCAATTACTAAATTTGACCCAAGAAAGAATAAAGAAAAATAAAACAAACGGGGTGAGCTAAATAAAAGCTTGTAAAAATCTCAAACATGTTCACATATATGTTTACAAAATCTTTGACATATTGTGTCTCTTCAACCATGGTCTATGTATATCTAATAATCATAGGTACCCACCCTCATACCATATTTAGGTATTATCCGAGTAGCTATTTTAATTGTAACAAGAACTCAACTTTATACCACTTGCGAAGCGCCTAATGCACCTTCATTAAGTTGAAACCACCAAAGAGAATTCTTGAAGGAACGTTTTATCTACATTTAAGCATGTATGTATGTCCATGGGGTGTGAGTGTGTGACCACGGCTTAGTCTTTTAAAAGTCCTATGAACTATTTCGATTGCTGTAAAATTATATTAGTGGCTCCCGCGGCTGGAAATCTGTGCTTATTTATTGGTGGATATTTTTGGGAGAACTAGTTTATGTTATATGTACTATAAGTACTCTGATATAAACAAATGAAGTATGTAGCGTGTTATGTTTTTGACACAATGGTCCGTAACTAAAGAAACTGCAATCCAGGCTGAAATTTGCATCTCGTAGGTAATTGCCCTTAATTTCGGCTCGTGTCAAATAACTTTTGAATTTAATACCCTAGATTCATCACAATTATCATCATATCAGTCGAAAGACGTCCAACGCTGGACATATGCCTCCCCCAAAGAGTGTCATAATAACCGGTCCTGCGCCACCCGCATCCATCGGACTCTCGCGACCTTTACCAGCCCCCCTATTCTGTAACTTGTTTTTAGCTCACCTCAACGCTCACCCACAACTTATACCTTGACACCGTGATGCGTAGTAATTAAGCGTAGGTACAGGTCTAGTTTCGTAACGGCTGACCGGCGGGGTGAGCCGCATTAACGCGTAGCGAATAACAGCCCTGGTCATCGGTCCACCTTGTAGGGGACCTACCCACGCTGCGCCTTCCAGTATGAGGTTACCACTTGAGAACCTTTCCGTTTCAACGGCCATCAGGTTGGTTGTGGAGCAGCGCTCAGATTGTAAATCTCTTCAAGAGGACATTAATCGGTTACTTAAATTGAGTATTAATAATTGTACTTTCAAAACAAAGTTTTAACCGGCTTCCAATCAGTAGCCAAATTGCTTCAAGTTTGCCTATAAAATTTGAAGAGTTCCCTCAATTTCTCCAGGATCCCATCATCAGAACTGGATTTTGGTGACAACGGGACCAATCTGGAAGTATATGCTTTCAAACAAAAAAAATATTTTTCAAATCGGTTTATACATTACCGAGATATCGCGTAACACATAAAAAAAACACAGACGAATTGAGAACCTCCTCCTTTTTTGAAGTCGGTAAAAATAAGCTTCTCTTCAATATTGAAAAATGATCCGTCATGTATTTTGGTCGGACCCGTAATCCGCTGCACTTCGAATATCGGTTTGGCACACAAGTCATGTTCCGTGTCAATACCGTGAAGGACTTAGGCGTCATCTTTGATCCACACCTCAACTTTCATGAGCACATGAAAGCTTTAGCAGTTAACGGTTTTAGAAGGTTGGCGTTCGTTATCCGGAACGCACGTGACTTCGACAGCCCATGTGCCGTAAAACTTGTTTACACTGCCCTGGTACGTAGTAAATTGGAAGCAGCATCGATTGTCTGGAACCCTTACGAGTCCTCATACGCCTTGCTGCTTGAAAAAATGCAAAAAACCTTTCTCAGATTTTTTTATAAAAAAATGTACGGGTACTATCCTTTTTAGGGTTCCGTACTCAAAGAGTAAAACGGGACCCTATTACTAAGACTTCGCTGTCCGTCCGTCCGTCCGTCTGTCTGTCACCAGGCTGTATCTCAAGAACCGTGATATTTAGAGAGTTGAAATTTTCACAGATTATCTATTTCTGTTGCCGCTATAACAACAAATACTAAAAACAAAATAAAATATTTTTTTAAGGGGGGCTCCCATACAACAAACGTGATTTTTTTGCCTTTTTTATAGATAATGGTACGGAACCCTTCGTGCGCGAGTCCAACTCGCACTTGGCCGGTTTTTTATACCCTACAAAGTTCTTGCTAGGGGTCTTGGGTTTTAATGGGCTTGTGACCTTAAATCTGTTTACGATGCCATTCGAACCAGTTTTTGTAGATGAACAAATGTTTGTATGGAAGCAACTACATTTAAAGGACATTAATACCCAAAAAATCGAGTTAAAGACGGACCTCGCTGACAGCAGCCGAAACGCTTCATACTGAATGGCTTTAAAGTATGAATGACGTCACACCGTGCAATTTGAACTAACCGTTGCATGGAAAATGAAGTAAATAGGCTTGTTGCGTGGTGTTAAAATTGATAACGTCGTGTTGCTAAATGGATAGGAAACCGTCAAATGATTGTAATAAAGTATACATTACAAAATATAATTCAAATCATAAAAAGATATGAACCTTGCATTTTTAGAAAAAAAAGGTTTTTTTTCTATTGTCCAAGAGTAAATTTAAAGGTACCAATAGAATCCTTACGCTTTTATAGAAACAAATTTGTACGACAACTATGGACCTAAACGCAGTATTTCGCGATCGAAACAGCAATTTACTTCATTTTCTATGCAACGGTTAGTACAAATTGCACGGTGTGACGTCATACTTTAAAGCCAATCAGTATGAAGCGTTTCGGCTGCTGTCAGCGAGGTCCGTCTTTAACTCGATTTTTTGGGTATTAATGTCCTTTAAATGTAGTTGCTTCCATACAAACATTTGTTCATCTACAAAAACTGGTTCGAATGGCATCGTAAACAAATTTAAGGTCACAAGCCCATTGCTGTTTCGGTCGCGAAATACTGCGTTTAGGACCATAGTTGTCATACAAATTTGTTTCTATAAAAGCGTAAGGATTCTATTGCTTTTAATTACCTTTAAATTTACTCTTGGACAATAAATAAAAAACCTTTTTTTTCTAAACTTTCAAGGTTCATATATTTTTATGATTTGAATTATATTTTGTAATTTATACTGTATTACAATCATTTGATGGTTTACTATCCATTTAGCAACACGACGTTATCAATTTTAACACCACGCAACAAGCCTATTCTCTGGAAGCGAGGCGTAAATATGCACTACTAACGGTGTAAAATTTTACGAGGTGATTCAGACTGCCCTAAACTGGTGGAGCGGATAGTGAGGCTGCACACTCCGTTGCAATCTTGGATGCATCTACGTCCGCGAAACCGACCACTGCTTGCTCCTCCGGAGGCTCGAACTGTGGCTCATGGTAAGTCGCCGCTTATTCGAGCTCTTCACTGCCTCAATGCTCGCATCTGCTTCTGACTGGGATGTTTTTGCTAGTAGCTGGGTAAAAGTATGCCGTGAATGCTTGAGGTTCAGCGAGACGATGGATGACCGTACCTCTTCGATAGTATATTAAGTATGCTGGTAATGTTAATTCTAAGATTCAGAGTGCATTCGTTCTGTAACTGTAATACTGTGTAATAATTGTTTGGATAAATAAAAATAAAAAAAAATTGTTCTACGAACCACTATTTACAATCATCATCGTATTAGCCGAAAGACGTCCACTGCTGGCCCCGTAGCATGGATGGCCTGGCCTTATCACGCGATAAGTGACAGGATAGAGCATCCGTCCCTGGCTGACACCGTTCGCTAGAACGAGACGACGCGCTTATCCTATCACTTATCGCGTGATAACGCCATCCATGCTACGGGGCCAGGACATAGGCCTCCCCCAAAGAGTGCCACAATGGCCGGTCATGCGCCACCCGCATCCAGTGGACTCCCGCGACCTTTACCAGGTTACAATAAAATAATAATATTATTAAGGTCATTTACGCATCTTTTATTGGTTTTTTTGTCGGTATTCTATCAGTATTACATTTGCGCAATAGTTTATTTTTATTGCGCAGACACGGCACGGTATGCATGCAGTACTGCATTCGCATCGCTTCCGCGCATCCCGCACCAATAACAAAGCAAGAATTTAATACTCGGTTGACCTGACGGCTTACTGGCACCTCACCGACTCCGCACAATCATATGGAGAGATAGTTTACTTTAACACGCATTTAGTTTCCATAGATTTCTAATAGGCATATGATAAATATGCCAAACGTATTTTTTGTAACATTCTGAATGACCAAAACCATTTTCACCAACGCGAGCTCTCGAGGTTTTTAAGCTTGTGTTTATTTACGCAACAGGGATTGCAAACCGAAGCTCCATGTGTAACCATCGTCGGGGGGTTATTTCTAATTAACTGACTGCTCCTTAACGGGTTAATAATTAATGAAACGGTACAAACTAGAGCTAGCGTGAACCTGATCCGTTATACATAAAGTGAATTATTAATGTTCATATTGTTAAGAACTCCGAATATGCTCCATTTAATAAAGCCTTAACTCACAACCATTTGTAATCAATATAAGTTCTTGTTTAACTATGGCGGAAATGTTCTCTGTTAACTACGAAAGCAATTGTTGTAATCGTAGGGTCAGGCGAGGGTATAAATGGGTCCTTTGAAGATGCTTAGCATGTAGAATGTACATGTATATGGGGTATAGTGCGTTTAAAATTAATTAGTAACCCGCGTTAATAGTCTTGTTGTATGTTGTTTGTTTTGTAATGTGGAATATGTTCTTGTTTTGTGATTTTACACGAATACAATTTTTGGTGAATTAACTTTTTTCCGTCGCTAGGTGCCATTGATTACGTTTTTAAATTGTTTTTTAAAACCGGGATTTACGGGTATAAATCCACCAAATGTACAGTTTTAAACCCCTTTTTAGGGTTCCGTAGCCAAATGGCAAAAAACGGAACCCTTATAGATTCGTCATGTCCGTCTGTCTGTCCGTCCGTATGTCACAGCCACTTTTTTCCGAAACTATAAGAGCTATACTGTTGAAACTTGGTTAGTAGATGTATTCTGTGAACCGCATTAAGATTTTCACACAAAAATCGAAAAAAAACATTAAGTTTTAGGGGTCCCCATACTCAAAACTGAAACTCAAAAAATTTTTTTTCATCACACCCATACGTGTGGGGTTCTATGGATAGGTCTTCAAAAATGATATTGAAGTTTTTAACATCATTTTTTTCTAAACTGAATAGTTTGCGCGAGAGACACTTCCAAAGTGGTAAAATGTCCCCCCCCCCCCTGTAACTTCTAAAATAAGAGAATGATAAAACTAAAAAAAATATATGATGTACATTACCATGTAAACTTCCACCGAAAATTGGTTTGAACGACATCTAAAAAGTAGTTTTTTTTTAATACGTCATAAATCGTATACCGCAATTTATTTCACGGAACCCTTCATGTGCGAGTCCGACTCGCACTTGGCCGCTTTTAAGTTTCACCTTCTGGGCAAGTAAGAAATTCATGTTGTAACATTTTTTTCTGTCACATGGTCTCCTGGCTAAAGGACCAGAATGACAAGGAATTGTCGATTGTACTTATTGCATTTATATTTTATTTCAAAATAATCGATAGTAAAGCTAGAATATAAGCACGAACAATGCTACAGAAGTTATCACCGCTGTACCATAATGGCTGTCGTTCGGGTGCGACGCACGTTGCACAAAATACGTGCGCGCATTTTTGCGCCACCATCATCAGCCTTTGATTGGACTTTATTGCTCTAGTGAACAAACGCCTTTTTGTTGTTTAGCCAGTTTAGGTTCAAAGTTTGAAAAATGTATCATTCCCTGTTGACTTGCACGGTGATGTCGTTACGAATATGAATTGTTCTCAGTAACAATAGGTATATTGTATTCCATGAAGGACTAATGGAAAGAAAATAAATTTACCACGTATTCTGAATTCCTATCAATGGAAAAATACGTAAGTAACATATGGGGATTCGTATTTTTTTTTTTCATATTTTTTTATTATATTCATTGGCCCCCGGGAAACATGTACTGAATTGGTAATATGGCAAGCTACGTTGTATGTGTGATGATGAATTGCTAATTGAAGTCGTTTATAGCCGACTTCAAAAAAGGAGGAGGTCTCAATTCGTCGGAATCTTTTATTTTTATGTATGTTCCTCGATTACCTACTCGAAGATGCCTGGACCGATTTGGAAAATTTTGTTTGAAGGGGTGTCTTTCCAGGTGTTGCCATGGTCATCAAGTCAGGATCTGATGATGGGATCCTGGAGAAATCGAGGGAAATCTTAAAATTTTATAGGTATACTTGAAGCGGTTTTGGGCACTGATTTGAAATTGGTTAAAACTTTGTTTTTAAAGTAAATTATTTGATATCTATACTAACAAGAGAGTTTATGTCCGTGAAATGTAAGTTAGTAACTTAATATAACACTTTAAACTCTCGCGCTTTGTACACATATTTAAAATACTGTTTACACGGAGACCCGTGTCGAAACGTCAGAAATAAAGGTAAATAAATAGGTATCGCGTTAGACCCGTGTTAAATAGTATTTTAAATATACATAGTAGCTTAATGTTTGTACATATGTAGGAGGTAGTATTCAAAACTACCCATCGTTTGTGTGACGCGATGATTTTTAGGCAAGTTCGTTGTGTCGACGTTGTTTTAAAATGTCACTTAAGTTATTGTTAATGGCAGGCGCATGATAGCATGTAGATGTTAATTTAAGTCATTGGTGAAAAGTTAAGTGGTAAAAATGTTCTCTTAACAGCATTTTTATATCACGAATCATTAACTCTACAATTAAATAAACCACTGTATTAGGTACTACTGTTAAAATGGCGAACGAAGCAAAACATCATTTCACCAATTTGTTTGCGAGGAATGTAATTACACCGGTTTAGGAGCTTATTGCGATCCACAAGCAAATTAACACGACATCAAAACCGAAATTAAACATGCAAGCGCTATATTAAATCTTGACTCAGTCGAAACATTTTTGACGCACAAATATGGCACGGCGTGCTACAAAGCGAAAAGCTAACAAGTCCGTTGATTAGCTTCCTGGGGTATGCAAATATGGGTCACTTACTTTCTTAAGCGCGTATCTAAACCAATCAGAACATTTTATTAATAACCGTAACTTAAGAGAAATAGAGTACATATTTCAACGCTTTGTGATGGTAAGTTACGGGGTTATAGGGAGTGTAAATATTCACTTTGGTAGGCTGGAGCCTCTAGGGCGTTGTTGGTGAAACTGTACATATGACAGTAATGAGGTTAGGCCCTGTCGCTTACGGCGCATGATCTTCTTGATGTCCAACGGATTTTGGTTAAATTTTCTAGCCTTTTCGTGGACTAAATGCATTGATCGATACTGAGTATTATGCTAGGATTTAAACAAAACCGTTTCTTCTTATTTTAAATTTTTCATAAACGCAATTCGTTCGGAACAACAATCCATACTAGTTAATATTATAAATGCGAAAGTGTGTCTGTCTGTCTGTTACCTTATCACGCTTAAATCGCTTAGCCAATTTAGAGGTAATTTGGTATTGAAATAGTTTGAGTCCCGGGGAAGAACATAGGATAGTTTTTATCTCGGAAATCATCCCATAAGGGAGTGCAATGGGGGGTGAAAGTTTGTATGGAGTTTCAATATTTAAACGAGTTCTACGCGGACGAAGTCGTGGGCAGAAGCTAGTTCACTATATTTGTTACTTTTTATAGTCCTCTACATATTTACACAAAAGCGCTTCTTCCTGTTCGCAATTATAGACAAACGGAATACTTTACAATAGCAAATCACCACTTTTGAGTTCCTTAACAATGCTAATCCCGATATTTTATTGTTATTCTGAATGTAAAATACCCAATTTTGAATTAATATGATCTCTATGTACAACAAATGTGTAATGAAACTGAATCATACACTTGTACCGTCGTCATCGTCGTCTATACGTTAATAATAAAATCATTCAATAAATCCGGCATTATCTTCAATTGGAATAAAACCAGAGTGTTTTGAGAAAAATTAAAGGATTCTTATTTCTTACGAACGAAGGAATCTGAGATTAAAATTCCTACCCTTTATTTTGGAGGGAAGTCAATAGAGTGAAATGAAAGCCAGAAATCAAAGGAAGGAGGAAGCCAGCCTATTTACACAAGCTTAGGAATTCGTCAAAATGGATTCAAATGAATTACCGATCGAATTTTTCCAATATCATTTAATATGGTAAGCTCGTTTGCTAGATATAAAACATCTCATAAAAACTTATTATAAATTTGTAATGTAACAACTTATCCACTTAGCTAAACTAAATAAATAAATAAATAAATATTACACAAGTTCACTAGCCCTATAGGATAGTAAGCTCAATAAGGCTTGTGTTAGGTATGGGTACTAGACGATGATATATTTAACTGATATGAATACTTAAATACGTAAAAAAACACCCAAGACTCCAAAACAAATATTCATGCTCATCGTACAAATATTTGCCCTTACCGGGATTCGAACCCAGAAACAATTGAATTTTGTATTGACTTACACTATGGCATATTTCAAGAACACTTTTACACATTATGCACGAAATAAGAACCAAATTCAAATTCAAATCGTGACAACAAAAAAACACATACAAAAGAAATAATATAAAACACACTTTGTCACGAAATGGACCCTGCTCAGCATGTTGCTTTACAGCCAGCGCTGGCCTTCCGCGGGGTCCATTCTAATGTTTATATTCCATAAAATATGAAATACTTTGCACATACACCTACCTTACCTACATAACATGAATGTGGGAAATTAATCATATATTCCAGACTCCAGCAGGTCGATCACGTAACGCACATTGTACGCGCGTCAGTTAGATCTAAATGTCACTTTTTATATAGAAAAATTACAGTTAAATTGTCCTAACGCGCGTTCAAAACGTTACGTGACTACCCCCCCTAGCAAAGACTATAGTGTCTTGGGGTATATTTTGGTGCACGGCTTCATATTCGAATCACTTGCCAATGTGCTTTGCGCGCTGCTTAACGTGTAAGAAAGAGAGAAGTAGTTGAATCGAATTTTGATGTTCAAAATGACTACGCACAAAATTTCTATTGAAGATCCAACTTTATATTGCCAGTGGGCAATAATAATAATTTATTATATAGGTACTTTAAATATCAATTCGAAAATCATGTTGTCTATCTAATGTACGAAATTCCTATAAATGTCAGTGCTATGATTCCTACGTACTTACACAAGTGTCTAAACTTCAACATATTTTATTATGTTTTTTTCAATAGAATACGTCTTCAAACCCACTCTAAGTAAAAAATATAATAATAATATGCTTTGGATTTGGAGTTTAAATTTTTGGAACGCAAAACCAAGACGAGCCAAGCGAAGCGCAATACCTATATTTTGTCGAAGCGCTTCGTCGTTTTTTTGAACCCTCATAACTTGTGTTTGGATTATACCAGACAAACAAAATTCTCGAGATATGATGTCAATAGTAAACTTATTAAACATGTAAAGTTTCAATTGCATAGCTGTTGTACTTTAGGTTCTATTGATATCTAAAAAACGCCGATTTCGTCACTGACTCACTCACGTTGATCATCTAAACCTCTAGGGTACTTCCTGAAGTCCTAGAAAGCTGAAATTTGGTATTAGTACACAATCAACAAAACAATTCAAAAACTTGGAACTTTTGCCCCCCAGCCCCTTAAACTAGGGGATGCAATTTTGTATGAGACTTCCGCAAATTTGGATGCTAGAGGTCTGAAAAATTTAATAAAGACTCCTTATTATAAATAATAAAATACATATTGCAGGATTTTTAGTAAATCACCCCCTACAGCCACGCTCTAAAATTCTATATCTTGGCTAAAAAGTATAGACCCGTCGCTTATTAATGTCGCTTATAAATTCATTCAGCGCTAGAGTCTATGCGGCGACCGGGATGTGCCCAACAAAGCTATACTTTTTAGGTAAGATGTAGAATTTATAGAGCGTTGCTGATAGTGGTAGATTACGCCGTGTGGAGTAGGAAGCTTAGCGCTCCTAATGATCTGATATATTTTTAATGCTGAAAGCTATATGAGCTGATGTTTTTGGTGGGATTACATTTTCAGGATTTTTTAACAATATAAGGGACATATTTTAAACATCAGTAATTTTGCAAATAAGATCATCTGAATATATATAATTTAAATCATCTGAATATAAATACTGAATAGGATTTCCCTACATTGGCAAACTTGATTTTAACGTATAAGCAAGATATAAGTAAATCATCAACGCCTTTTATAAAACTCTTAAAGGCAAAAGACTGCATTCCTTCACATTTGCATATTTATCACGAAATAAACAAGGTCCTCAGTTGAATCTTAACCAGCAACTATGGGTCCATCCCCAAACAGATCGAGCCTCTGAAATGTCGGGTAAATTATTCAAGTGGCATACCCTAAGCGAAGGGGTTGATCATCCCCCGAGTGGCTCAGGAAGTGCCTTCGTGCGTTGTGTAGGAGGAAAAACAAGTAGCTGCCATTTACAATGACAACATAATTAATGTAGCTGAATACTGTGCACTATGGTTGGCAGTGTGAGATATTTATAGGCTTGATGAAAGTCCGACTCAATTTAGGTTATGGGTCATGGGCGTGAAAAAAAACAGAAGTTGTCTTTCCTGTGGTCACTAGTTATTAGTTAACATCTTTTCTACATTGGTTTAATAATACTGATTACAGAGACGCCGTTTATGCGGATATTGTCTTGGCTATGTCCTCACTAAAGTCATGAATCTAAATCTCTGTAGGGTATGATTCTTGTAACAAAAAATTAAGTCAATAATATCTTCATATTTTTTAGGGTCATTTAATGACAAAAATTTAAGTTTTAGATTCATCATGTACTTATCGCCGTAAGTCCGTTTGTTACAGACATTTTGTTACGAAACTTTCTGGTCAAGACATTAATTTATACTTTAGAATATAAATATTTTTGTATTCTTTTATACTTTCTAAGCACATGACATTACACGGGCCACGATTGCATTAAATTAATACACGAAAAATATTAAGGAATTAGTGCTTACTAAATTCTTTCCACAAAAAAATTTTTGGAGCAAAGATGTCAATCTCGAGCGAAGTGGACGAAGTTCTCCGTTTCAGCTTGGGCAAACATTCTTTCGTATGTCCGGATATCCAGATGTCCCGCTGTCTAGCTGTTCTTTTCTACAGGTCGCATTTCACAACCGATTATCGTGACATTTTGTGAGCAGGTTCAATATATACTCGTACAGTTTTAATCATGGACTGATTTCGGTATGAAACCGGTATTCCATTACGGTACCGTTATGTCGTAAAGGTTATGCGCGCCGCGCGAACATAACGGTACCGTAACCGTTTTGAAGTAACGGTTAGCGGTATCAGTTTTAAATGATACCGAAATCTTTATAATACCGGTATTATAAAGGTTATCAAGAAAAGTAAGCGAGCTGGCACTCTACAGAGGAAGCATTGGCTACTAAACATATAAAGATAAAAAGACAAAACGGCAGTGCCGTTGCCGCCGGTTTGGCAACAACGCCAGGCCAAAGTCGATATATCGGTACAGTCGATAAAGCGGTTACGGTACCGAAAAAAAAAAGGTATCTTTATACTTCAATAGCGAAATATAAAGGTTCCGCTACCGAAACCGCTATTTGACAAACGATATGACGTCATACCGTTAAAATAGAATACCGGTATTTTTCGGTTATGCAGTCCCTGGTTTTAATTGCCGAATCATATTTTCGAAATTTAAAAAGCGTTTTTTTCTAAGCTTCTCACCATTTCATTCATATCACACAGCCAATAGTGTAGTTAATTGAATAACAGTCATTAACAAGCATATTCTAGACTGGTGCGTGCCAGGTACCTCGTCATTACTAGCGGCAGAAGGAAACCTTGTCAGATAATGTTACATTTGATTGAAATTGCAAAATTGCACCCATTAAGGAAACCGTACCGCTTGCTTTGATATTTCAGCGAGATTGCCTTCCCATCGTGATTGGAGCTATTGTTCATTTAAAAGGATTTATGGGCGAGATAAAAGTTCTTATTAAATTTACCTTAGTTTATGGGTAGGGTAGGCCCTATTGTTCTATTTTATTCAGTAATCCGTATTTACTTTGTTTACCCGAACTGATATGCATACATAAGTATGCGTCATTATATAAACCGAGAAAAGGATCAGGGGGTGCAACTTTTTTTAACGTATTGGATTTTGTTTCAGAAAATAGCACGACATTAAAACTAGGTAGGTAAAGCATTAAACAATTCAAATATAACTATTAAATTAATAATATATGTCTTATTGTTTTCACAAGGGCATTTTATAAGTTTTAGATCTTCTGACCTGGGGAATAAAACTCAAAGTTGTATACATTTCGGAGATGACCGAACAAACGTACATTTTGTTTGCTAAAGTAATAAAAATAAACAAAATTCTCGATTGGAATGTAAATAAGGTACCCTCGTCACGGTAAACGGACGCGGGGCTAAATCCTCACTTTCTTTTCATATTTTTATTATTTTCAACAATACTTGGCTATTACGTTAACATATTATATAGTTCCTACTTACTTTAACCTACGTGTTATTAGATATGTCTCTTCTCAGTCGTTTCAATCTTGTCAGAATGGTCGTAGTAAAAATTACGTAGTGTCGCTTGCTGGCGTGGTCACTGTTGCTCGCCTCACGAACTTTCTCGCTATTGGAAGTTATCCTCGAGCATTCATGCAGAGGCACGCCCGTCATCGGCATCGCCTTTATTTGATAGGTCATCACATCGACGATCGTCCACGCTCTAGTGCCCTTTGCCTCAGACGACGAGATGGAGTAATTGTTGCGTCTTAAAATGTGTCCGAACAGTTTGAGGGTGTGAAATTGAACCAAATCCGATAGACGCTGGTTAATTCCGAGTACCTTGTAGTATTGAGCCATTGGTACGAAATTCCGTCCAAGATACGCGCAGCATTCATCTCTAACACCACATCTTTAGAGCATCTATCTTTTTCTTTTCGCAGTCTCGCAACGTCCACGTTTCGGACACGTTTTTATGTGTAGTGTGTCTCTAAGTGTTTATTATGAGGAGAAAAATGTGCGATCTGAGGTTTTCTTTGGCGCCACCCGCGCTGAGTACAAAACGCACTTTCTGGCCTGGAAGTGGGTGCGTAGTGGGCTGTAATTCCCACTTTATGGCCAGTAGGTCGATCACGTGACGCATTGTACGAACGTCGGGTAGGTCTAAATGTCATTTTTTTATATGGAAAATTGACTGTTAAATTGTACCGACGCGAGTTAGGAACGTTACGTGTTTACCCCCCAGGTGTGACGTCACACTTGGGTATTATTGCTACATTCCACGGTACCTCAACAACTAAAGTTAGGTACCTTGTTGGATGTAAATATGGTACGCCGAGACGCCGACGATGGAGAACTACAATACTGTATGGTACTATTAAACTATAGGTAGGTACTCAATATTCACCCTCCGACGCGATTTCAAAAACCCATAGGGCAGTAAAAAGGCCATGAATTATTTTTTATGTAGTGGCACTGCGCAGTAAGTAAAGCCACATTCCCCTATAAGGGGTAACCACCATTATGGGGATTTACGGATGTTTGGGCATCGGCCGCGTCTCTAAAAAATGGACGGCCATGCATTAAGGGGCAGGCGGAGGGTTAAAACGCTTAGCCTCGCAGCGTTTGAGATAACTTTATTTTTATTTTTGCCCTATTAGAGTGCGTTGACGTGTTATGGGAGATTAAAGCTGGGAATATCGGCGGGTTAGTCCGTTATTTTGGATTTGGAACAGGACTGAATTGGCGTTTCTTTTACTTGATGGGTTTGCCTGTCCGTCAGTTTACCCACGGGATAACAAATACCTAAATGAGAAGGAACTTTCTCAATTGTTAACTGGACAAATTGCCAACCGTACAGTTTAGAATGAGGTATAAGATACTTAGTACTTGTTTAAAACCTCGCGAATTTAACGCTCATTCGTTAAGTCTGTAGATGCCAGTGTTGCGAAAATGTTTAACTTGTTTACCCTCAATCGCATAGGAATGGATCTAAAATAGTTCGGCACTATTCTACGAACATTTTCAATTCCGCGCCAAAACACCGCTGCACATAACAACTTCGCACCATTTTCTGCACGCTGAATAGAAAAAGAAATGGCCGTTCAATATCGAAGAATAGGTACACCTATTCCCGATGATGGCTAGAACCGCCGACAATTGCATTGTGTTGCTTTCAAAAGAAAAATAGTAGGAGGGCGGTAGATTGCTTTCAAACCCTTGAGGATGTCAGATGGGAGGGTTATTTACATCCTATCTGGAACTTTTTATTTTAGCCTGCAGCGTATGAAATGTATCTGTTTATTTTCTTTGAAGCTGTATTTTTATTCATTACTAGTTATGAGAAATGCTTGCAGGATTCTTTCATGTTTGATTTTAAAATGAGGAGTTACGTATTCACTGTGTGCGTTTGTAATAACTATTGAATAAGTACTTACCATTCCATGCCTTTGATGAGTTAATTTGTTTTATTAGAGTTTAAATTTTAATAAGCTGTAGATGGTTAATAAAAAGAAGGTATCTGATGTTTTCTTCATTTATGTATGACCCAGGGACAACAATGTTTAGGTAACTATATGATAGGTCAACGTGTGTTTCATTTTGGAAGACAATAGCGCTGTTTTATTATTTTTTATTGTTACACAACATGTCAAAAAAATCACATGCTAACTGAACAAGTCACCTTTTACCTTATTTTGTATGATTCATAGGTAGGTACCTCGATGTCGTATGATATTTTTTAGGTTTCCGTACTCAAAGAGTAAAACGGGACCCTATTACTAAGACTTCGCTGTCCGTCCGTCCGTCCGTCCGTCCGTCCGTCCGTCCGTCTGTCTGTCACCAGGCTGTATCTCACTGATACCGTGATAGTTCCAGCTGAAATTTTCACAGATTATGTATTTTTGTTGCCGCTATAACAACAAATACTAAAAACAAAATTAAATAAATATTTTATTGATAATGGTACGGAACCCTTCGTGCGCGAGTCCGACTCGCACTTGGCCGGTTCTTAGAGTTCCATACTCAAAAAGTCAAACGGGACCCTATTACTAAGACTCCGCTGTCCGTCCGTCCGTCCGTCCGTCCGTCTGTCTGTCACCAGGCAGTATCTCACTGATACCGTGATAGTTCCAGCTGAAATTTTCACAGATGATGTATTTCTGTTGATACAAATACAAAACACACAGAATAAAATAGTTTTTATAGATAATGGTACGGAACCCTTCGTGCGCGAGTCCGACTCGCACTTGGCCGGGTTTTTTATAGATACGTGAGGTACCAATAAATAAAAACAAAGTCAATTTAAGTACCACATTTTACTTGTTTGCGATAATTCATGAACACATGAAATAAAATTATGAACCACTCAATTTAGTTCCGCTTGTAAGAGCCTGTCCAGAGGGGTAATCAAATCATCGTTAGACATCGTTAGAGGGGTAATGGCGTTTTTATTTGTCAAGCCACTTTTGCGAATTTTTTTTATACTTCTAATACTTGATTCTAAAGATTAAATCTTACAATGACGTAAATCTACCTTAATCACGTGAATACGCGTTGGGATGACAACATTTAGTTATTATGTTCAATGTAATATTGTTTGAGGAACAATAATGAAATTTAAAATTCAATATTATTATGGTATATAATAAATTATTATATACAGCCTGTATCTTTAATATTAACTCAAATTTTAACCATACGTAGCTTTTGAATCTGAGTAAGATTCAGATTCAGAACTTTATTGATAAAATGTCATATTTAAAATGTCATTAAATTTCTTATTGCGAGTTTCTTACTATGAACCGATAGTATATATTATAATTAGCCACGTGCATTTATCATAGTCGTAACAGCAATACTACATAACTTACAAGTTTCTGTCAAAAATTTCATTTTTGGTACAAGCTTTTATTGCCCTCTGTAATTTTCTGCATACCATCATGAACTCATTAAGACTATTCTAAAGAGACCAAACTCGATGGGCTTGTGTCGTTTTATAGCGTAGTTCCAATGGCCACCTTCCAGCTCCAGCATCAGATCAACTCCATGTCATCATAATATTGCATTGTCATGCGATATACATACCTATACATGAAAATTTTCAGCTCAATCGGAAACCGGGAAGTGGGTCAAATTTCAATTACTAAATTTGACCCAAGAAAGAATATTTAAAGAATAAAACATACGGGGTGAGCTAAATAAAAGCTTGTAACAAAAGAGGAATGATATACCAAAATGGATGCCAGTGACGATTTATCCACTTTCTTTAATTTATCGCCATGTTAATCGCTTAACGTCAACGTAATATAGGTCCACAACCGCAATCGATCATTAAATTCCCCACAAATAAAAATATTTAGTAAAATGTGACTTTACTCTTGGCCTACTTTTCCTTCGTTATGACGTTATGTTCTTTTTAGCGAGATTTAGGTAAGATAATATATATTCTGTTACCGAAGAGTTGCTGTGTCATTTGCAATTAAACACTTTATAATAAAAGATTACTTTACATGCTTCATTTGTAATTAATTAATTATACGCAAAAGATTTGTGCAAAATTATTTAGTAGGTTACCTGTATGGGTAAGTGGTTTGATTTATACCTAGTCTTATTTATTTTTCTAAGTGGTTTGATTTATATTCTTATTTTTTTTTCTTCGTATTTGGGTCAGACTTCTTGGACCACTAACTATGACATGTTCGTGCTTTTTGTTTGGTATAAATATTTTGCATTTAAAAATCTAAAATGTGTTCTCATTGTTTGTGTGTTCACATTTAGGCTAGTTGGTATTAGTGACCCTGGATTGTATTTATATAATTAAAAAAAGTACTTATGTTTATCGACATTTTGTACCCATAGTACAAGCTTTACTTAGTGTGGGACTTGATCGATTTGTGTAAGATTGTCCGCAAAAAGGTATAAATTCATCTTCTAAGCGAAAGTTGTAGTTGATCTAATCAATTATGAAATTGTCTCCTGGTTAACGGGACATAATAACAACAATAAATAGTTAAAAATTAAAAAAAAAAAAAAATTTGAACTGTTTATTTCAATAAAAAATTACTTAAGGGTTATTACAATCTTAACTACTAATCTTAAATTTAAAAGATTTTTTGAGTTATGGAGCCTGCCTTATAACTAGTTAGTCTTAATTAAATAGGTAGCTATATTATGTTATTCTTATTATTTTATACAATAGGATAAGTAAATTTATTGTTTAAGGCCTACTTTTAACATATGTCCTTTGACTATTGAACGTGTTTTACTACACGTTTTACCATCAATATTACGTATCAGCTCATCCGAAAATCTATTTAATATTGCAGGTAGGATACAACTCCATACCCTCTGCCCATATACATTATTGCTATTTTTCACCTCAAAGGTAGGTTGATTAGGTAAGTTACAAAGATGGCTGGGTCTTATTTTTTTCTTTAAGTTGGTTGTATTGTTATTGTACTGTGTTATAATAGCTAGTTCCACCTTGTCGAATACGTTTAACACCTTACAATGAGTTAATAGCGTATATACCCGTGTAAATTATTTAGTAATAACCTGAATAGATGTGTTTATGTTCTTATTAATAAACAGGTATGGCATCCAATATTATGGCAAAAGATGTTCAACTTCGAGAAGAAGAGGAGGAGGTCTTTGAGACGCTGGTGCCGCAGGCAGCGCCACGGGGGTACACTATGGTGTACCCCATGGTACTTATGTTCGCGTACTTGCACATTGGTGGACTGTATGGCCTGTACCTCTCTATCACATCCGCTAAGATGTGCACTATATTACTCAGTACGTATCACATGTACCTACATAAAGTAAAGGTATAGTAATAATACGGTATTTTCTGCAAGATTTTTCATTATTTTATGAGACCTATTGTAAACAAAACGCGTTGTTGTAATTTGTCGTCTTTGAAATTGTATATCAGACTATTCGACGGAGGCATGGAAGATCTATTGGCGCTGATCCCTGTAGTAAGGGACTGGCTACTTTGCTTAGATATAAAATTGTAAACTTAATTCACTTCAATGTAAACTTAACTTCAACTGTAATAAAGCCATACGATAAATAAATGTCAGTGTCATCAATGAATAACCAAATTTCCATATTATTTATTCAGGTTTCAATTCACTATCATTACCTACACAATTTCGTGTCCTAATTTATACAAAAAAAAATACGGCAAAGTGGCATTCATGTTTTGACGGTACGCAGAGGCAAAGAGAGGTATGGATCATCTCAATAACCAATCAACACTTTTTATTTTTCTTCTCGTGTCGATGGTTTCCTATTTCCTAACACTCTTGGTGTGTGAAAGATATAAATAAGCAGTACGACATATTTTACCAACTATAGGCTACGTCACTCGTAGGTCCATGGTGTTCCACAAGCAACACTTCAGTGATGTATGTCGTAATTTAGCTTTCGAGTTCCTGTTAAGAACATTAAAAAATAAAACGATAAAATACAATACTAAATAATAAAATCACACTGCCCTATTCTGTAATTTATACCCCTTATATTGCCCCACTTTGCCCTGATATGCGGTACATAGATAGCAGGGCAAGTGCCAATTTTCACAAAAAATATCATAATATATGTAGCTGAACAAAACTCGATTCGACTAATCTATTTCATCATCATTTCCTTGCCCTTATCCCATTTACTTGGGGTCGGCGCAGCATGTCTTTTTCTTCCATACTTCTCTGTCAGCCGTCATATCATCATTCGACTAATCTATTTATTGTTTATTTAAACTTTATTGCACAAAAAAAGTACAAAGGCGGACTTAATGCCACAAGGTATTCTCTACCAGTCAACCGTGGGGCAAAACAGAAACTTGCTAAGGTAACTAATGAAACAAATAATTATGCGGAATTTTATCTTCAGTAACTAAGTATGTCGGTTTCAATTATGTTATTATATCCGATTTTAACAAGATTAATTTCCTTCTCTCCCTAGGTAAGTAAGAATTTACTTTTTATGTTTGGTAATAGACATTTTCTGTGTTCGTTTTCAATCAAAATGTTAACCATTTCAGAGTCTTGTAGAAAATTACCTTTATGTTTTACCTTGAACCTTAGGTAATTACCATTGTATTTGAATACCTACGTACTCAATTTGAATATTAACTTGAAATTCTCTGATATTTTTGTATGGTAGGCACGGCACAAGGATATCATATCCCTATCTCGCTCTATGACCTTGGTTTTCTCGCTTTATCAGTTAACGGCCTTTAGAACTGGCTCAATTTAATGCACTGACTAGAGGAAGGAAGTAAATCCATCTCGTTCTAAATAGTGAAAGACGCTTTAGCATCTCTGCAATGCTGAACCATCTGGATGGTGTTAAATGTTTTGTATCATCCCCAGGTTACGTGATTTACTTGATTGGTGGCTGGGGCATCACAGCGGGCGCGCACCGATTGTGGTCACACCGAGCCTACAAGGCCAAACTGCCGCTGCAGATCCTACTCATGCTGCTGCAGAGTCTTTCCTTCCAAAGCCCTATTATGTTCTGGGCTAGGGATCACAGGTATGGGGACAACGTCAGCTCAAAGCAATGCAGAAACGTACGGTGAATATAAATACCAATTCCGTTAACAACAATACGCTCTCTCAAAAATTCTACAATGTCTGCTCATTAACAGCACGGCTATCACAGGACGGCCCGCGAGCTGTGTCGTTGAATCAATCGTATAGTCAAGAAACATATAACTGAAAATCAAATTTCTTGTTTCCAAATCTAGTCAGAACGTCGTTTCAAAGAACGATATATTTTCCAATTCACTCCAATCATTATCATCATCTTGGCCGATTTCGACCACGGCGACTGAAAAGGTAATTGGAGCGTCGTTCGTGAGCTCTCAGGTGACTGACGTGACGTGGCCTATTATTGCAGAGAATGCCTATCTTTGTAGTTTTAGTAGTTCACACCCTTAACCAGTCTCTGTAATTATAAGTTATCAAAATTTTCGTTTATCTAACATTTACTGTTTGGTACAGGTTACACCACAAGTACTGTGACACTGACGCCGATCCACACAACTCTAAGAGAGGGTTCTTTTACTCCCATATTGGTTGGTTGATGGTTAAAAGGCATCCGAATGTCCTCAACAAAGGAAAAACAATGGACTTCTCAGATTTATATAACAACCCAGTGCTGGAGTTCCAAAGGAAGTACGTCCTAACAATGTCGCTGTTAATTTCTAAACATTGCTGTAATTTATCTCCACGTGTCCATTCGATCAGCTGCCTTTCCGAGGTCTTAGTATAGTATCTATACTGAATAATCCATACTAGTGCTTATCTGTTTAGGTACCAATATTATAAAGACGTACATTTAGTGAGTAACTTTGTATGAATAATCTCCGAAACTACTCACCCGATTAGAAAATTTCATCGTAGGTATATTTAGTCCTGGTTCTCCACTAAGGCATTATATAATATGCGGGTGGAACTGCGACGATTGCTAGTCTATTAGTTCTATTACTTATAATAATAAAGGGGTACGTTTGTGTATAGGGTTTACCTGTCAACTTCATCCTATTCATCCTAATCCAGACATTTTTTCACCAGGGTAGGTATAGACCTTCGCAATGGACATAAGCCATATATTTTGTACGCGGGTTAAGCCTATAAAGCGGTAAAGTTTGACAGTTTGTGACTTTGTAAGTTAATATGAAGAGGGAAAAATCTTAGGTACTGCTCGCCCGATTACTTATTTTTCACTGGTTTAAATAAAGAGGACATTGAGGCTAACGACTGCCTGCGTTCTGTCTTCGATGCTAGTGCTAGATATCAAAAAACCTCATTCTCTGTTTCAGATACTATCTCATAATCTCTGCGTTGCTGGTCTTCATACTGCCGACGCTGATACCAATGTATTTTTGGCAAGAAACTTTAAACGTCTCTTACCATGTGACTCTTCTACGTCACATTATTGGTGCTAATATTACTTTTGCCATCAACAGCGTAGCGCATGCATTTGGCAACAAACCTTACGACAAACATATATCGCCGGGACAGACTCTATCGCTGTCGTTGCTTGCATTCGGTGAAGGTTTCCACAACTATCACCACGTTTTTCCTTCTGACTACCGAGTCTCTGAGTTGGGCAATAAGTATTTAAATTTTTCAACAAACTTTATTGATTTCTTCGCGTGGATTGGATTGGCGTATGAGTTGAAGTATGTGTCTCCTGAAGTTATTGTTAAAAGAGCTAATAGAACCGGAGATGGCACCGATTTGTGGGGGCGAGTGAAGGAGGGTTTTGAGGCTAGTAACAACATTTGGGGATCGGGTGATCAATATATTACTGAAGAACACATGCAATTACGACATAGAAAAGGCAGTTTAACTGATATGCATTCTTAGAAAGACATGGTTTGTACTTTAGAACAACAAATGTGGAAAAAATTGGGCAACGTAAATAATTTCTGTTCTTGACACGTTTTATTGTTATTGACCCTGTACATCTCTGACAATATTACATTAACGATCCTTTTTTTCTGTTTTAACGCTTAGAGACAGTATACATCTCTATAAGAACATTAGAATAATTATTAATTGTATTTGGATGCTCAGAGACATTATACATATCTGGGGTACTAAATTAATATCATAAACTTATTGTTAATTCTGATACAGACCTTATATCGAATGTATTTGATAATATTTTACAATTTTGGATTTTTTTAGTTTTTATTTAGTGACATATAGTTGTTAACCATTTAGGTACTAATTGGTTAAAATCTGCAATTTTAAAATGATTATTGTGTAAGATTATTAATATTATATTGTAGAGTACCATTTGACATGTAAAAGTGCCCTTGTGGCCTATTTGCAGAATAAATAATTGATTTTGATTTTTTGATTTTTGAATTCAAGAGACGCGTTTTTTTTGGTGTTACGTAAGTTATGTTATCAAGATATTTTTTACTTTTAGTGTATAATATATATACATACTAGCGAGCCGCTCCAACTTTGCACGGGTAGTCCAACATTTAAATGTGTACATAGTCTGGCAGTCTTCTTTTAAACACGTATATACTAAAAAGTACTTACATAAAAACGTGTGTCAAATCTAAGCTACACACGTTTTCTCAACTTCGCTACGTAAAAGGACCTAAGCTGGCCCTCTTACAGCAGTGTACGGCCTCGCTTTAGATACACAAAAAATCATGCGAGAAGTACGTAACAAAATTTTACAAAAAATCATACTAAAGTTCTAATTTTCTACTTCAATAATAAAAAAAATGGGAAAAAAAAACTGACTTTTATTAAGTAGGTACTTTGCCAAACCACGTACATTAAGATTTTCTCATTTTCTTTTTAGTATATAGATGAGTGCGATTCTGTGACTGCGTTGGTTATTACAGAAAGTACCGGAATTACTATGTACCATCACTACCAATCGTATTTGAGGAGAAGATCCCATAATTAACTTTGGTACTTCATTAGTTGCTACACCAACGACATCACATCAGAGTGTGAACTAATTAGGTAAGTCAATGAGCAGTTCCATAATCGAGTGGAATCTTCATCGTCAGATCCAATTCACCTTTCAATTTATCGCCTAAAAAGGTTTAAAGGGGGTTGAAAGTTTGTACAGAGAGCAAAAAATTTTTAAAGTAAGAAATTTCTAACTACGGTTTTAGGCTATTTACTATGAGGGTTCAAAGGGGGTTCTAAGTTTGTATAAAGAGCAAGACATTTTGAAAGTAAGAAATTTGTAACTTCAGTTTTAGACTGTTTACTAAAATACTACAAAACTAATTTCAATGTTTTTTTAATTCATTCCTCACACAAACATATAGACGATAACATGTCATGGAGATGAACCAATGGACATAAAATTAACCGCGAAATTGTTAGGACTTACTTTCTTTGGCTCTTGCGCTAGCACATAACTAATGGTGTGTTTATTTTGATTGATTGTAGTTATATCATCATTTTAGTATTTTTTTCTTAATAGTTTTTTTATTACTACAACGCTGGCAAACAAGCATACGGCCTGTCTGACAGACCTTCGTCGTTTATGTAGGCTTGCGACACTAAAAGAATCCACCCGAAAAAAAAACATGTCTAATGTAGTCGTAACGGTACGTCTATGTACTAATGTAAGGTGTGAATGAATAAAAGTTAAAATATATGTATATGTAGATCTATCATATAGGATACGAATGAAATTAGCTGCTACTGAATGCAGGTCTTACTTCGAAATGCGGAAGATTACCTGTACTTTTCTTCGAATTCATCTGATTGAAAGTTCCAATCTATTTACTTTCCGTGTTTCCCTTTTTTGGTGGTGTCTTTGGTTAAGACTATAGCGTTTATGTGGATGTGTGTTATACATATTTTTTATTGAAAGTTCTACATAACTATCTATGTATACAGGGTGTGGCCTGTAATAGGAGCAAAAAATTAAACGGTTGATTTTTAAGTTTGTGAACAATTATTTCCACATGGTTAAAATTGAAAAAAAAAATGTTTTTTTTTCTTCAAAATAAGTTTAGTTTTATTTTTTTACTCTTCTGGAGTGCTATCAGTAACTTTATATTTCAAAGACACTTAAAAAAATTAAATAAAATTCAAAAAATCACAAACATATCTTTTGAAAACAAAAATGACTGTTAGAGAAGCATGATGAGACTGCGGAAAATAAATAAAATAAGGCATATAAAAATCAGGGAAAAAACGAAAATAACCGACGCTCTCACTTATGCCCTCAAACAAAAGTGGCAGTGGGCCGGTCACATCACACGAATGACAGATGGAAGATGGACTCAAGAAACCACCACGTGGCAAGGGCCATCCGGTAAACGAAATGTTGGCAGACCTTACAAGCGATGGGTTAATGATATCATCCAGACAGCTGGCAAACATTGAACAGAGATAGGAAGACAAAGAGAGGAGTCGAAGAGTTTGGAGGAGGCCTTCACCCAAAGAGGGATCCATATTCAGCAGATATAAAACTATTAAAATATAACTTCAACTACAAATGTAATATGGAATATAAAGGCTTAATAATAATTAAAAAAAAACATGATGTTACCTCAAAATCCGCATTGACTTCTGTGCTATGATGTCGTGGTGCCAAGATACATTACTTGGAGGTCATAACTTTAGATCAAAATATCTCCGAATCCAAAAAAATATAAAATGAGTGGGACACAAGGGGTTACTACAAATGCTCTAAGGAAGCGTCCCTTTGAATATTTGCTCATATTACAGGCCACACCCTGTATAGCGAGATTAGCGACACTAACGGTGGGTTGCACCAAGCCGTCTGTAATGTGCCGAAAGCGGTAGGTATAGTTTAAATCTGGATGTATGGAAAGTTTCACAAGTTTATATGGAATGACAGCTGCCAGTAGTCCATAATCGTATGTTGGTCCAAAGTTTCACCATGCGGAAAGTACCCAGTTCTGTTTCTAGTACAATGGAATGAAATTGTACTTTATCCTCATCCGTTTCGGCCAACCTTCTTTTCGCAACTAACGTTTTGCAAACTGATTCATTTCGCAACTTTTAATTTCCCAAACTCTGAAACTGTAAATATTTCAGGATTTATTTCAGGGCCATCGTGTAGAACCCTATAGGTTAGGTTAGTTAATAAAAATCCTGAAAAATGTAAGTATCAGAAATATTAAGAGATTGGGAAATGAAAAGATGCGGAATGAATCAGGTTGCCAAACGTTAGGTTGGAAAACATTAGTGATCCCATTTATTTTATTCCTATAATATCTTCTGTATTCATTCTAGTTCTTGTGAAAGAAATTAAGACCGTCTATTAGCTAAATGAATTTATCTTCGTGGAAGCGAATAGTTCCTCCCATTAAATGAAAGGCTGAGATATCATCAAGACCGCAAAACAGCGGCGGCAACAGTAGAGTAAAATGGAATTAGTTAAAATGCGTACCTATACATACACAACCTCTCTTATCTCTCTCTCTCTGTGAACTGTAACTGATTTTTTGTCAAATGTTTTTTTTAAAGATTCCTAAGGACTGAGTCGACAAAAGAAAACTAAGTTAACTATCGAACCTGCTCACAAAATTTCACGAGAATGTGTTGAGAAATGCGACCTGTTGAGGAGAACAACCGGACATCAGGAAATACGAAATAATTTATGCCCTTACGTTAGTGCTTAATATGTAATTTTTAGGGTTCCGTAGTTAAACGGACGGTGCGGCGGTTAGAGTAAAACGGGACCCTATTACTAAGACTCCGCAGTCCGTCTGTCTGTCTGTCTGTCGATCTGTCTGTCACCAGGCTGTATCTCAATAACCGTGACAGTTGAAATTTTCACAGATGATGTATTTCTGTTGCCGCTATAAAAACAAATACTAAAAAACAGAATTAAATAAATATTTATAGATAATGGTACGGAGCCGTTCGTGCGCGAGTGCGACTCGCACTTGGCCGGTTTTTATGATACTTGGTTCAAAGGCTTACTCATCAGAGAATTTAATAATTTGCTTCTTTATTTGAAGGGGTTTTGGATAAGTATTTATTATAAAGACTAAAAACTAAATCAACCTTGGGACTTTTTGACGCTGCGATAGGTTTCAGTAACAACGCCCAAGATGTTGCGTAAAACAAGGGTATTTTTTTTATAATGGATAACTAATAAATATACAATGTCTGTTACAAATGTTACAGTAAATCTTACAGTTCTTACTACAGTTACTTACTTATCTTATATTTTTGTATAGTCTACCCTACCACATTATCCGCGAATTACATTGCATCAATAATATGACTGTTACATGTATCTTAAGCAGCGATCAATATAAAATTAATCTAAAACAATCACACGGGCATGTTTTTGTTGTTGTGTAAAACATAGTACAGAAAGAAAGAATTTGAAAACTTAGGGCAAAAATAGCAAACGGTAACTTTTATACAGTAAATCGCGCAAAATATTCCTATTCAGATAGGGTATTTATAATTTATAGCTTTGTCACACAGGATGAATAGACATCTCTTTCTTACCCTACCGCCTGCAACCATCCACTGTGACGGTTGCCATGGTTACCGTAGGCACTTAGACAGGCAAGGGAGGCTCAATATGAAACTGCATTTGAAATTCAAGTGCTATGCAAAGCGAATCTGTTCTCAGATCAATTGCTCCCTAAATATCCTTTGCCAAACAGATCCTGCGGATTATGCGTAACCCTTTCATGTTAATGATGAATTGGAACTGGTAATGTTATTAAGAGAATAGGTTTATCATATCACAAATAAACACTTTATACTCTTGCGCTTTGTTAAGATATTTAAAAGGGTCAGAAATATCACACCTTGAAAGTAAACTAATCTTTTGAACATATTAAAATCATAAAGCTACGTAAAATTGACTATAAATTAAAGAGTAATTTTCTGTACTGTTCTGACTTTTATAGCATAGTACAGTTGGTACTGCTATTTTTAATCTATCGGCAATTTAATGTTTCTTTATGTATGATGTAGGGGACCAAGTGTCCCTTTCTAACTACCTATTACTTTTTAGGGTTCCGTACTCAAAGAGTAAAACGGGACCCTATTACTAAGACTCCGCTGTCCGTCTGTCTGTCTGTCTGTCGGTCTGTCTGTCTGTCTGTCTGTCTGTCTGTCTGTCACCAGGCTGTATCTCACTGATACCGTGATAGATAAAGTTGAAATTTTCTCAGATGATGTATTTCTGTTGCCGCTATAACAACAAATACTAAAAACAGAATAAAATTAATATTTTTATAGATAATGGTACGGAACCCTTCGTGCGCGAGTCCGACTCGCACTTGGCCGGTTTTATTAGTTCTTTTAAAATCTTAGGTTAGGTATGTTGTAAAATTTGAGTAATGTCCTTAAATTAAATCACTTATTTAGAGAGTACTGTTATATTTTTAGAAACGTCTGAAGGCAAGTTGATGAATCATAATTATGTGACGCGGCAGCAAAGTCGCGTTGGGGTTGAAATTTAACTTAAATACGATCATAAACTTATCCTTAATTACATAGCATTGCAAAAAGCCCAATATGAGGGCAGTAACATTTATCAAAAGTAACTAAATTATTGACTCAGGGATTCCAGGCAAGACCAATCCTAATGTTATCAATGCTGCATGCCAACATTTGAAAACATGAAATGCTCTGTCTGTCATAGGTAACACAACCTTTTCAGGCCTAAACCGCTGAAGCGATGTAGAACATTTGGTATAGAGATAGTATAAGACAATAGGAATGACAAAGGATGATTTCTAAAGGGATGAAAAGGGGAGTGGAAGTTTCTATAGGAGTGCGAGAATTGATGCCGTAGGAATTCTCATAGCATATGCTATTTGACTTTGTAAGGTGTTTAACTAAAAAGGCGGTTAAGGCGATTAACTAGTATACGAAGACGAAATCGCGGGCAAAAGCTGGTAGGTGATATATATTCCATATTTATTCCGATTCGCGGAGTCAGCCAGTCCTATATAAACGTTTCAATGTAGTTCATCATTACGAGACTATACCGATATAATTAGTTCCCTACTAACGTTATACCATTTTGATAGCTTCATCCACTTTGCCAGGATATAAGGCATTAAAGCCAAGCTGTTTTCCACTCTAAAGCGTACAGCATAAGATCAATTTTAATATGCTACAGCAAAATTTTCCAAAGTTTGCGTGGCGTTTGATGTATTCAATTGATAATAGGTGATTGAATTCCATTGGCTTTTGAATTGTTTGGGTACATTGGGTTTCGAACAGTTTAGTTTAAATTTGAATTACTATTGCCTTTGTTGGGAATCGAGATCAGAAACAGGCCTTTGACCGACGATTTGCAATAAGACTTTGTGGAGAATATTTAGCATTATTTGCTCGGTGGACCCTTGTAGTATAACTTGTATGTAAATAAAAAGCGACTAACACACACATTGACATCGAATTGAGTAGTAATATTAAATATATAAAAAATGAGTATAAAGATAGTAGAAGTTCATATAAATATTTAAATATTTTTAAATATTTAATTTTTTTTTTTGCGGACAATCTTACACAAATCAACCTAGTCCTAAACTAAGCAAAGCTTGTACTATGGGTACTAGACGACGATATATATACTTATATAGAGAAATAAATACTTAAATACATAGAAAACATCCATGACTCAGGAACAAATATTCGTGCTCATCACACAAATAAATGCCCTTACCGGGATTCGAACCCAGGACCTCTTGCTTCGCAGGCAGGGTCACTACCAACTAGGCTAAAGCGATCGTCGAAATATATTACACTGTACCAATTTTGAATTTCATGATCTTCGTATCAACTGAAAGACGTCCACTGCTGGACATAGGCCTCCCTCAAAGAGTGCCACAATGACCGGTCTTGCGTCATCAATCCACCTAGTAAGATTTTGAGTTAAATTTCAATTGAACCAGCCTAGTGAGTAAATACGGAGAAAACAGTGTGAGTCAGACATAAAGGTTGTGTTTTCTCCTGTAATGGTTATGTTTTCTCATTTGGACGCACGGAACCCTAACAAACTTGGCACAATGTTACGGACACAGATAAGTAATAACTCTTTTATGTCAATGGAAAACAAACGGCACTATATTCTTGTCCAACCTCAAGACTGCGGAAGATAAAGGGAGCCATATCTCAAGATTAAGTCCGTTATAGAAGACACTCTAGTGCTGCCAGACGGTTTCCAATACACCATATATCCATTTCCATGTATAGAACAGTAATGTTTCTCCTAATAGGGGTGGACTCGAAATTTATTATTACGCCAAAAGAAAGAAGTCAAAAAAATATGCCTCGTGACGACAATCCCATTCAGATAATCTCAAAAAAGCTACAACCGTTTTAATATTGCTTGTTTTTTTTTTTTTTTAATCTTTTTTTAAGGAGCTTAGTCGTTAAACGAGAATTTCGCTCCATACGTCCGCTAGTGGAGATACAGCTATCTAATGCACAATTTGTAGGTCTTATAAAAAGAATTTCGCTTGCGCTGACTCAGGATCAGCCAGTGCCGCGTTACAAAATCCGGTGTGGTAGGTAGTGCGATGGGACTCCCCCCGTATACATTCCATTAAGATGTGAATATTGCTTGTTAGAGAAAGAAAACGCTAGGGGATCGTGACGTCACGATCCACGAGCATCATAGTAAAGAGACATGAATACAGCCCCTCTTAAAACTTTGGACACTTTTGTGATTTTGAATATTTTTTTTCCATTTGACAATATTTTTAATATAATCCTTTTTCGAGGAAACATATTATTATTGGTTATTTTATTTGGGGTCTACACCGCACCTCTATTTGGTACAATTATGACAATTACCTATACCTTATCGTAGCGTGATATTGTAGTTTTGTAAGCTTGTATTTGCGTAATCTCCGGAAGTCCGGAACGAGAATATTTATAGAAGAAAGGGAAATTGGCGAGAGTACAAGAAGAAAATATCTACATAGTAAATTACAACAAATTTACAAAATAGTTAGCCATTGTGCACAATATCATAGTGTACAACTTTACAACAAGCTGCCTGGTGAGTGGAAGACTATTACTAGACCTAACCTTTTCAAAAAGAGGGCTTTTATTCTGTTGACGATTTTGTGAAATATTAGTAGTTTATGTGACTGTACATAATGAAGGTCATTAAACACGAGTGTGTGTTTATGAAAAGAGCCGAAGGCGAGTTTCATAATAACATCACACGAGTGTTTTAATGCCTAATTATGTACAGTTACATACACTTCTTTATCTATCCACATATCATAACATAAGCCTCCGTGACGCTCTGTCGTCTGATCTGTCTGATCGCGGCGTTGTTTTCTGGCAGCTGTCATAGTTTTTTTCTTAATTCAGAGACAAACTAGAGTCGGCCGCAATTACCATATGTATTGTTCGATATCTTACTTACGTGCGACATTTGTCAAATTTGTATGCAAATTGACAGTTCATTTCGAACTAAACGTCATTTCGACTGATATTTGAATAGAGGTCAAATTTAATTTAATTGTTTTTCATAAATGTTCGAATATTGAATGAAATAATATTATCACAGTCAATGTTATTATTTAGCAATAATAACAAATTCACAGATAACAAATTTGTTCTGACAAAACAGCCTATTTTTATGGTGGTCATAATGTGCGGTTCTTGAACGCATCATTGAGGGTTTATGATATTTGGATAGATAAAGAAATTTATATGAGTTTGTGTAATATTTATCGGAATATTGCTTACTTTTAAATACCGCTTATTCGGAAACGCTTATCCGATTTCCGAAAATACTTTCAACTGCGTGTAGAATGGACTTCCTGGATGGTTATAGGCTATATTTTGTCCCGCGGGTTTGCATGCGTTCTTTGCGAACACATTCGTCTACGTTTTTGCGATTATCTAGCATATCAAAGGGAAATATTTCAAACAACAATACCAATGTATTTAAGTTTCAAAATGGCTTTCCTTGAAATCACATGACGATTAACGCACTACTTTTTTAACCTTAAGGGCGTATCCGCTGCGCCAAAAAAACTAACAAAATATGTTAGCAAAACATCTTTTGTTAGTTTTTTGACATCTGACATCTGACATCTGTCATCCCAGTACAATTCATTCTCTGACAAAACATGACCCACTCCCCCGCAGACGAACGCGGGGAATGTTTTCCATCCGTGACGGAAAACATGATTCTATGTTTTAAAAAAAAAACATGTAGCCCACGCCCCTTTTCTGTTCGAGAAACATGTTAGATGTTTGCAAACACCGAAAACAAGGCGCAGCGGACGCGGCTTAATATGTAATAGGTATAGTTGGTATAGACACCTAGGTTCTTATTTTGCTAAAATCGTAAGATTTAATTACCATAATACTTACTCGTACCTATTACAATTTTCCTTAGCTTCACATTTATTTTATTAGTAGGATTCCTTACAAGGTCATACGTATACTTGGCTCTAGAATTATAACAGTAAATAGCAACATATGTTTTGTTGTTGTTGTTTATTAGGTATAATTTAATCGGTTTAGTATAGCTTAGTCTGGTTTTTGAGAAAAATACATTTAAAATCATAAGGCAATTAATAAAACAACAATATAAAACTTAACCTAAAGGTAAAAAATTTGGCCTATATAATATATACTTTTAGATATTATGTAACTAGTAGTATGGACAGTATACCACAAGGTTATTACGATGCCGACAAAATGAAAGGAAATCATATTATATTCTTCAATATGTACCTAATTTTCTGCGTCATCGGAGTATGAAATAAGAGATTTTTTGTCTTCGTAATCGTATTACGGCTCATGAGATAGTTGATATAGAGGTGCGACTGGTTTACGGTACAATCGACGTCAAATATATGTTTTCACTTTATTCCACTGTGATAGGGTGAAAAATGTTAAGGCGCCGTAGGTTCAGCGAAGTTACGCAAACAGAGTTTTTGAAACAATATAGGTAATGTGTCTGTTTATAATAATGTTTCAAAAAAATACGAAAAGTAATCTTGACGCTTTTCTGCAGTGATTCGAAACATGATTAAGTAAGCAATTTTCGCTCGATGAAAAAAAATCACGAACATAGGTCTAAAATACACTTAAAACATTTGCAACAAATTATGCACAAAAGCTAATCATATTATAATTGGTTCTAAAAATCGGCAATATCATGTTTGAGGGAACTTAGTGTCGCCTTCCATCTCTCTCACACTTATGCTCAGCGAGAGGGAGAGAAGACCATGAACCTACGGAGCCTTAACATCAATTTGACGTTGACTAACTCAGTCGTATTTTCTTCCGGCAGGGGCGTGCGGCTCAATCCGTGATTTAGTCGCGCCGCTACAAGTACATGCCTATGCTTACAGGCCCCAGGGCATAGTATAACGAGGGCAAAGTATGTTATCTTCATACAAACGCACCGCGCGTGGCTTGTATGTGTGCGCCACAGTATCTGTTTCACACTCAAGCAAAATCTCGACCCGGTTCGCACGCGAAGCAGGTCGAGATTTTGTTTGAGTGTGCGACGGATACTGTGGCGCACACATACAAGCCGCGCGCGGTGCGTTTGCATGAAGATAACATACTTTGCCCTCGTTATACTATGCCCAGGGAGTATGTTAGCGCTGCTACGACACGCATACGTTCTATCGTAGCACGTTGCGTGCTATAGAAAGGGATAGCCACGTTTAGGCTCGGTCGGCATACCTAAACAGGGGATTTGTTAACAGAACGTTCTGTACGTAGTCCTATTATTTATTATGTGCTTTCGGTGGCCTGTTTCACAATCCGTTTACAAGTAAACAGACAACGCAGGTCATATGGCCAGCCATTATTGGTTAGGTGCCTCTGTATTGACTGTTTAGACTTGTATAGTTATTAGGTACCTACTTGTAGATACGTGAGACGGGCCTAATATAGTATTTTCCTACGTAGTTGACGTCATACTGTCACTATTGCACCTTGCTTGCTAACACAACTACACATAAGATGTATGTCTTTGACGAATGCTTAAAATATTATTTCTGAAAAATAATATTTTTTACACCTCGTGGTTTGAAATACTTAAGGTGGTTCGATTGCCATACAAAGCGTTATTTGACATTCGCAGGCTAACGGCGTGATATTTTAAGAAACTTATGTAACAAACTTTCATCAATTGCCTTCCCATTTGCGCCAAATTCCCCCTTTCCTAGAATAATCTAGTATAAACTAGAATAATTTGAGAAAAATAGTTTTCCCAAAATATCACGTCCCAAACCAAATTCTCAAATTAATCTAGTTTATACAAATTTATTGTAGGAAAAGGGGAATTTGGCGCAAATGGGAAGCCAATTTATGAAAGTTTGTTACATAAGTTTCTTAAAATATCACGCCGTTAGCCTGCGAATGTCAAATAACGTTTTGTATGGCAATCGAACCACCTTAAGTATTTCAAATCACGAGGTTTAAAAAATATTATTTTACATTAATTAAAAAAAATAACTGCATATTGCCCATACTCACTATACCCCATACCATATACCATACTCGTATAAATATCATGACACATTTATCAAAAAGGAAGTATAGGTATACTACAGGGTCTACTTACAACAGTTACGTACAACTAACCCCTAGGTACTTATTCCTAGTACCTAGAAGAAGCTAATAAAAAGTTCAAAATAAATCCTTGTAAAACAATGTGCAGATAGTCCGGGATAAAAACTATGCATTGTCCTTCCCAAGGACTCCAACTATCCCTATACCAAACTTCATCTAAATTCCATCCAAATTTTTACCCCCGATGACATTATTTTCGGGATGAAAGCTATCCGTTGTACTTCTCCGCGGCTCAAACTATCTCTATACCAAAAATCTTCTAAATGGGTTCAATCCAAATTTTCACCCCCCATTTTACCCCCTTAGTGGCTGACTTCCAGAATTAAAACTATCCTATGTCTTTTCGTAGGACTCAAACTATCTCTATACCAAATTGTATTCAAATGGGTTCCATACGAATTTTCACCCCTAATTTCACCCCCTTAGGAGATGATTTCCACGATATACTCGTAAACTATCCTATGTCCTTTCCCAGGACTCAAACTATCTCGAAACCAAATTTCATCAAAATGGTTTACTACTACATTTTCACCCCCTTTTCACCCCCTTAGGGGATGATTTTCGGGATAAAAACCCTATGTCCCTTCCCTAGGACTCAAACTATCTTTTAACTAAATTTCATCTATTATGTTTTCTTTTATTTTACACAGTTAAGCATTCTTTTAATTATTATTTCCAGATAGTAATGTTCCCAGTAACTTTGGAAACTTACCTGGTAATAATAATTATTATTATTTATTCAGAAATTATTTAAACAGCGATACAAAGTATGTAATTTATATAGTATAAATTACATACTTTGTATCGCTGTTTAAAATACACAGTAGTATGGCCAATTACAGGTTTACCTAGATAACTTGATATGTAAAGTTGACAGTTGAACGGACTATCATAACATGTGTGAAAGAGAGATTTTTTTTTTTTAATTAAGTTTAAGTCATTGTTTTTTTTGTTTTTGAAGATGAAAGCATAACCAAGCATCTCAATCTATATAGGTTACCGCAAATGAGAATATATTGCTATATTTTATCCTAATGACAATATTATTGTATTAATCCCATATTTACTCTAAACAAATAGATTTAGTAACTTAAGTACAATACTTATAAGAGGTGAGTTACCTATTTCTAAAACTATTTATGCTGCTTATTCTTAACACTATTAATTACTTGCATTTTAAATGATGCCTTTGAATATCTAAATATATCTACGCTACTGAAATCCGCATTATAAGTTCGAGCAATTCGTGTGAGCACGTTATTCTTAGCGTAGTTGGTGCCATGCATTGGGAATGTTACCGGTAACATTGGGAATTTACTCTCTCAGAGATTTCTTGACTGTTTTATGACCGTAAATAATAGCATCATTATGTATTTAAGTATTTAAGACGAAAAAAACGTATACATTTCTTATATTTTTTTCAAAGTTATTCAATGTTACCGATCGGCGGTAATATTACTGGTAGCATTACTGGGAATGTTCCCACTTTGAGTAAGTTACTGGTAACGACCCATCACTAGTCTAGAAACAATAAACAGTTGTTACCTTTATCGACCGCTGTTCGCTGTCAAAATTAGGTAAAGCGATCTTGGGGCGCTTCGCAGCACTAATTGCATCGCCCAACTTCCAAATTGGTTCTTGTTAATTGATTCGCATTGGACAGCGACTTTGGCTACCTACCGATTATTGCGTTAGACCCGATTGTTGCTGAACTGCTATTCATTTGCATGTCGGTAATAGCGCTGCTTTTGTAGACATGATATTTACGTGCGTAACTTTATTCGTATTACTCTCCCAAAGATTTGGAATACTGAACTGTCAGGTGCTGTCAAGAGGATTCCGACGGCAACAGTCAATCAATCTGCTTATTTTCATACTAGGTTTTCTTTTAACTTTGAACCTAGAAAACGCCACACAAAGAAAAAACAATTTGATTCCACTCGTAACGTAACACTGGACTATGCTGGTTCAGTGCTCCCACAATACCACAAACCGTCTAAACTGGCGCGTCATAGCTAATGTGTCCGCTAGACGGTCGCCAACACGCCCCTCCGACCGAGCGACCTTGGTCGGCACCGACCGCCGTAGCATGAAATTTTGCTGCAAACAACTGTCTACACGGTCGGTGCGGACCGAGGTCGTTCGGTCGGAGGGGCGTGTTGGCGACCGTCTAGCAGACCCTTAAAGCAGGGACCATTGGCAAGAGGCACAACACCGATGTCCCACCGAGTACAGTCAGGGGTAATAATGTATTTATATTTATTTATATTTATATTTATTTATTTGGTATTAATCATACACTGTCAACTACTACTGTACGTACATATCTGGTAGTGGCTTTAGGGCTGTCAAAGCCCTTATATCACTGCGACCATCGCTGATCTATTGTGATCGCCACTTACTACAATTCTTGGTCTAGTCCTGCAAACTCGAAGAATTGCAGGACTTTGTTGAACTTAAGAAATTTGATCTCCTCCGGGCACATGATGTGTTTGCCCAGGAAGGAGTTACGACTGCGCATGAGGCAAGGGCAATCGGTTAGGATGTGTGTAGGCGTCTCCTCTGCTTCAAAGCAGAATCTGCACTGCCCTGTGTCACACAGTCCTATCGTTTGCATGTGCTTATTTAGGCGGCAGTGCCAACACCGATGTCCCACCGAGTACAGTCAGGGGTAATAATGTACGTACATAAATAAGGACATTAATATATGTACATGCCTTTATGACATTGACGATATTAATGTACGTATATTATTACCTACCCCTGACTGTAGATCATAAACGTAACCATGATCACTCTGACAATAGTGTCCGACTGAGAAAAAGAAGTAACGAAAAACATTTACAAAATACAACATTTGGTACAAGGTGATTAATTACACTTTACTAGATTATCAATTTATCACACAACCAGACTGCAAAATTCACGAACACTTCTGGAACTAAACCACTAACCTTAGTAATGTTCACTTCCAAAATCGTGTATCTGGTAGTAAATAGAACGTAGAGAAGCTAGGACTCAATTTTACAAAATTACGAGTCAGTGAAAATAATTAAAAATAAATGAAATTATAAATTGACACTATTATTATTTATTTTAACTTGTAGTCCACTAAATAATCAAACAACACATATATTTCTTTGCTGGTACGTAATATACGAAGAAACAATAATTACATTTCTTCTTCGTTGAAAAATCGTACACTATAAAGTTCTCTAACCCATGTCTGTGAAGTTAGCATATCAAGTTTTAGCAGATCACGAAATTATTGAAGTTCTATTCGCATGCACCATAGTTCTATAGTTCCTGATACATTTTAGCAATAGTTCTGGGGTTTTTACCGAAAAAAATAATCCTATGTAATTCAAACAATTGATATGCTAACTTCACGTAGCATATCATTTTCCTCCAAATGGACTCAAAATTAATATTCTGCCTTTTCATAGAGTACTTTAAAGTTCCTGATACTTTTCACACATAGTTCTAGCATAAAAAATTAAAAAAATCTTTAGTTTAATTCAATGATATGCTAAGTTCACACGTGATATGCTGATAGTTTATGAGGAGTTCTAGGCTTGTTTTTGGCCTTAAATGATAGATCTAGTAATGTAGAGTACAGAACTGTAAAGTTCTAGGTTCTAGTCACACATCGAATGCCTACAGAAATGTTAACGAAAATCCAAATTTAAACGTTATGTGCTATGCGATGACAAAAAAAATCAAATCATTCGGGATTGTTTGCATGGCGATAAAACAGATTTACCTGTTAGGAATAGAAAAATGTTCAAACTTAGGCTGTATCCCTTAGATTTAAAGAAAGAAAATATTTTTCATATGCAAAGAATTCAAGCAGATGATATGTTAACTTCACAGTGTTCACACGTGATCTGCTGATAGTTTATGAGGAGTTCTAGGCGTGTCTTTGATCTTCGTTGATAGCTCTAGTCATGTAGAGCACAGAACTCCAGAGTTCTAGGTTTTAATGTCACATCAAATGCCTACAGAAATTTTAATAAAATGCAAATTTTTACATGCTACTGCCGTACAAACATTTTTCAAGTGCTAACTTCACACGTGATCTGCTGATAGTTTATGAGAAGTTCTAGGCTTGTTTTTAGCCTAAAACGATAGCTCTAGTCATGTAGAGCACAGAACTTTGGAGTTCTAGATTTTAGTGTCACATCTAATGCCTACAAAAATTTTAACAAAAATGCTAATTTTGCCTTGCTACTGGCTGTACAAACATTTTTCAAATGCTAAATTCACACGTGATCTGCTGATAGTTAATGAAAAGTTCTAGGCTTGTTTTTGGCCTTTAATGATGGCTCTAGTAATGTAGAGTACAGAACTTAACAGAACCCTTCGTATGTGGCGAAAAAAACTGGCTACTTACCCACTCCTTACGCCCTTCTGAGGGAAGCTGCACAAGGTTTATGGGGATACATGATTTGGTATTTTTTTTACAAAATTACAGCCAAGATTATGGATGACTTGTGCCTTATCTATTTTAAATTAACTATTTAACTGCAACTATGTATCATCATTACATTATAGTCGTATTAAGGCTATCTAGTTGGCCTCATCACCAGGGCACTGAAATTTGCGACATAATATTATGGTTATTTTGTATACGATAAGTTCGTTTTCTGGGTTAATAAACGGGATTAATTTGAATTAGATATACCTACCAAGTAAAGAGTCTAGTTCAAATATGTTCCCTCACACGATTTCAAACTAGTGAAGGGGCGTCCATTTTAAGATTGGTTTTCCTATAGATAGGTCCCAAAGAAATAACTTGAACTTTCCAGATTCTCGAAACCATTGCTAGTTAGCTCTGTGCAAGACTAGCGCTGTGAAAAACTCTAATCTAAAACTAAGGATACAACTTCTGAATAGGCAGCCTGATCACCCAGTCTGTCGGCGTACGTTTTTCCATTATAGACAAACTCGCTCATTAATGCTTCTACTTCGACTTTGAACCCAAGCTTCGCTCCGATTCTTTGTGTCTCTCCTCCCGTCCATATTGCCTGGCAAATCTTTGGAACTTCATTTGTTACTTCGCGAGGTTTCATATGAGAGTATGTCGTTCCTAAATCTTTTAAAGTTATTGTTGACACAGGACCGTCTTTCAGTCTTTTTGCCACATCTATTGATAGCTTGCAAAGAATCGTTCCAAGATTACGTCTTCTGTGTTGACGGAGAGTAGCTAAAAACATAATTTCTAAGCTGCATTCTGTCTGGTATCTGAAAAAATAAATAATTATCATTATTCGGTGCAATATTTGGAGATTCATACTTACATTAATAAACGAAATACTCAGCCTGTGACTTAAAGTGAAATCTTCGGAAATAATTAATAAAAATTACAATAGAATTAACTGTTTCAATGCTGAGCAAATCAAGACGTTTTTTGTCCACTAAAAATTGCCTACTTCTATCCTTCTATTCTACGAAATCACCTCAAACTGACAAGTATTGTTTGCATATGGCGTGTCAAGTCTAATAAGTGTTTATATTAAGTTCTTGCTGGTCATTAATAGTTAAAAACCTCCCGACATTTTCATTTCAAAGTTTAATATCTGAAATCCGGCTGAACCCATTTTGTTAAAACGTAGCTAAGAACTATCTCGATTGCTTCAGCTTTCGGACGAAAAAAACGCATTAAAATCGATCAATTTGTATAGGACCTACGTCACCTACGAAGCCACAGTGAGTCTACACATATGCAAAGACACGTCAAACTTATATCATCCCTCTTTTTGCATCGGAATACTAAAAATAAACTTACTTTTCAAATAGATTGCATCTAGCGTCAACGTTGCTCATGAATTGTATTAGTGACCGAGACGAAGGCCGATTACAACGCTCCTCCACAAAAACTTCGAAAAACGTTTTCTCTGTAGAATCTGAAGATGAGACCTGAAGAAAAAAGATTGCTCATTATACGCTAACAAGGCTAAACTGCTAATTCAATAGTTTCTAAATGAAGCATTCCTTGTTAAAACTAGTTTTCCTTGAAGGTCATTGAGTAATGTCTTAAAAGACTTTGAGCACTTGAACTAATGGAGGAAAATAAAGACTCCATTTATGTCAGTACCATATAATAAAGTAATAATGTATTATTTCATTAGTTTCAGCTATCATTCATTTTATTTAAATTACGTTACAGACAACGGCAACTTACGAAATACTTTTTAAATTGTTAGATTATTTGTGAAGCTTACTATGTTTTTATACGGTGTTTTCTCAAGAGTAAGAAACCGATTTTTAAAGATGTTTATCTTTCTAACCTTGCACATTTTTAGAAAAAAGCTACCTAATTGAAATTCCGTAATAACAATGCTCCAACAAAGCAAGTTGCAAAGAATATTTAGCCTAATTGAAATTCCGCATCAAGATTAAAATATAAGTTTCAATTGTTTTAGCCTTCCATATTTTATTTAATATTTATGAAGTTAAAGGCCTTGTGCTTGACACCGGCCCAATACCAATAATAGTATCTAAGTAATTGACGCTTTCAACGTTAATTCATAACAAAAGAGGTTAATAATAGTTTAGTTTTAGGCAAACGCACTCGCATCGCACTTATAACAGAGATATACGAACGCAGATCTTCGACACGGAAAAAGGAACTCAATAACAGTGCTCCGAACTGAATTCATCTATTTAGTTCTCGGTAGCTAGCTAAGTTAAACTGCCTGGGTAGGGGTACGACACCTATCGTTAAGCTTAAATATTACCCTGATGACCTCCTTTAGAACGAAAATGATCTCACCCAAGATAACAGATCACAATAGTGTGTGCCACGACCGTTATCTAAATTTTGGCTGGTGTGTCATTCAGGATTGCGTCTTGAAGTACACAAGACCATACGGGAGAGAACAAGTTGCTGGTGCAGTTTTGACGACAAGGTACAAATACATAATCTGCCAATTCTCCCCTCTGCGACTTCTACTGACACGACCCACACATAGGACAGCTCCCGTAGCTCCTCTTTCGGCATTGGGTTCTTGATGACCATGGTTCCCTTAATACTGCTATGGCATCAAGTATATCAGGCATCATGGCGGTTTACTATGGGAGAGTCTGTTAACCGATTCCTCCTTATTATCAAACCGCTTTATGCAGCATGGAACACTGTACCTGTTCTGTATCCTGAATATCTACGTGAAGTCTATTAAAAGCCACAGCTACCACTTCCCCACTGGAAACTTATACAGCGACACACCGTCTAGAGCGGCGTTTGTGCACAGCTCCAATAAAATTGTTTTTCTACCGCCTGCGGATTCTTGTTGACCTAAACTCCTAGAGAAACCGCTTCGGCAAGAAACCTGTTGACTGCACGTGTGGACAACTGTCAACCGTTACTGTACCCTGAATATGTAGGCACCTGTAGTCTATAAAAAGCGACAGTTAAACACAACTTCTAAACTAGCAACTTCTACTACCACTCTAGCGTCTGCACACAATTCAGCGACGCTTTTACCAGCTGTGGGTACTTGTCAACCTCAGTTTCTATTGATACTGCTTCGGCATCAACACTGTATACTACACGCGTAGAAAACTGTACCTGTTCTATGTACCCTGAGTACGTACCTGTAGTTTATTAAAAGCGACAGCTACCACTTCCCCGCTAGAAACTTCTACTGCCACTAGAGACACCCCGTCCAATGCGGCGTCTGCGCACAACTCCAATAGCTCTTCTATCGCCTGCGGGTCCTTGTTAACCTCGGATCCTATAGACACTGCTTCGTCTTGGCAAAATGCTTCTCGTATTACCTGAAATAATTATCCGTTTTGTTTTCTATACGTATCATCATCATCATCATCATATCAGCCAAAAGACGTCCACTGCTAGACATAGGCCTCCCCCAAACAGTGTCACAATGGCCGGTCCTGCGCCACCCGCATCCAGCGGACTCCCGCGACCTTTACCAGGTCATCAGTCCACCTTGTGGGGGGCCTACCCTACCTACTATACGTATAATTATATTAATATCTAGACTAAATTCAGTAAAGTTATATCTCAGTAAGTTAGTAAGGCGATATGTAGGGGTAGGAACCAGTATTGGTGGTACCAAAGGTATTGTTGGTTGTGTGGTGTGTCTCATCTGTCTCCTGACAGAACCTGCATGTTGTGTCCTGATTCATACCCCAACCTAGGAACCACAATCCTACCCGATTTCAAAAATTATTTCACCAGTGTATACTCGTAGAACGAACTTTCTGAATAGGCATAAACTATGTTGTTTCCCGTGGGTTTCCCTGCGTTCTTTGCAATATGCGGGCGAAGCTGTTATCTACGGAGCGGTTACACAGAAAAAGAAACTGACGTATTGAGGGGGCATGGGGTCTAATTAGCAACTCGTCTATGGGGCAACTCGTCTAAGACGCAGGTTGTCTAAATCGCAGCTCGTCTACTTATATATCAACTCGCCTAAAAGCAACAGGTCTACACGATTTTTTTAGTTGCAGCTCGTCTAATTAGCTATTAGTCTATATTATAACGACTCGTCTAAATGGAGACTTGACGAAATCGCAACTCTTCTAAATTTACTATTGTAAATAATAACCTGAACCGTTCTGTAACCATGAACAATTTATTTCTCTTTGTGCTACTAACTATGGAGGTATTGATTAGTGCGCAAAATATTCACGCACATTTAGTGTGGTTGAATCCCGAGGACGGACATACTGGTATGATGAAATTATGCCGGGAATCAACCTCTAAGGAGATGAAATGGAGGCGGAAGTTTTTACGGAGGTACAACGATGTAAAGGAGTTCCACGTGGGCAAAATCGCGGGCAATAGTTTTTCTCTATTTTATCTCGCGGCTGCGCTTGCGTTCTGTGTACGTAGCTCCATACAAACTTTCAGCAGCTATTTCACCCCTTTAGGGGATGATTTCCGGGATAAAAACTATCCCATGTCCTCCTCGGAACTCAAAATATCTCTTAACCAAATTTCATCCATATCGGTTCAGCGGTTTAACCTCGTGAGGCCCTGGGTCATATAGGTATATTACATTAAAAACAATTGATAATCAATTATACATACATTTTGTTAAGGGTGTGATTCATTTTGACAAATTTTGAAGATCAGGCTCCAGCAGGTTTTTTTTTTGTTTGCGAGTCGCCTGAAGTGCCATGGACGAGAGTCCTTGCTTTTGTTTACGAATTGAAAAGGATGTATAGAGTGCGGACCGAGGAAAATCCATCATGGACGACTGAGAAGGCTCCAGCAGGTTAAGCGTGAAGAGGTAAAAGACAGACAGACAGACATACTATCGCATTTATAATATTAGTATGGATATGGATATAACAAAGGGGTTATTATAATGAACATCTCTGTGTAGTATTATAATATCCTTCGAAAATATTACTTACTCTCAATGCCCCAGGAAAAATTCCAGCTGACAGCGACTCGAATTTGTATTTTCCTGGAATTCAAATCAATAACTTTGTAGAATAACTTACAAATATTCTTATTTGTTGTACTATAATAATGGTGTTTCTACAGCAAACTATTTATGAGTTAGGATTAAAGTAATATAAATATAATTGCGCAGTCAACGTCTTGTTTTATTAAAAATCTACTTGATACCTACAATAAATAATTTTTCATCATCTTTTTTATCATGTATTGATTTTTCGTTGTTCTTACAGGTAATTTATATTCAAAAGTAGTTATTGCTCTTGAGTATATCATTCAACTCGATGTAGGTAGGTAAATTGTTATCTATATATACTGTGCTGCAAAAGAAGGTATAACACTCATATTAGTGACGATAACTAAAACTGTGACACCTTCTTTCGCAGACCAGTGTATATAAAACAAAGTCGTGTAAGTTACACCATTTATAACTCGAGAACGGCTTGACCGATTCCTATGTTTGATTTGTTAGATATGTTGTCCGCACAGAATAGCAGAATAACCAGAAAAAAAGAGAAAAAGTGATGAAAAAACGAATTTACTTTCTCATAGGTTTTGTATGGCGAATACGAAGTTTGCGGAACCAACTAGAACATAATAAATACCAGTTTTGTATGTTTCAAATGAAATGACTGATCTGTGGACCTTAAAATATCAGTGCTTATATCTTCTTTAAATTCTAAACGACTTTATCAAAAACGATAAGTAAATTAGGTATTCTACTTAGTGAAATTAGTGTGGATTTGGTGTTTTAAGCAACGTTTTATCTAATTAATTGTATTACAACGTTTGTTTGGGGTACGTATTAAAAGATCGAAAATAAATAAGTATATCGACAGTGAAAACATCGAAGTACAAAAGATAGAAAATCTAAATATCAAACGATCGAAATATCTAATGTCATTATATCGAGCTCTAATTAGTCTACAATACTAATGCCGAACGATTAAAATATCGAAAGTAGGTACAGAATATCACAATTGATATATCGAAAATGAAAACATCGAAGTACAATATATCAATTTTCGATCTTCTAATACGCAGGTGGAATACCCCTTGTTTGTCTACTAATTTGTGTAAGTATCTATAACTCAACAAAAATGTGTATCTACCTATGACCTATTAGAAGCCAATACCTAACCAAATTAGCTTGTTTATTTACTTAACGGAAACACAATATCGACCATCTACGTCAATAAAGTCGTATTGTAACAGTAGGTACATATGAATAAATATATATTCTTACCCGACTCAGTAGTGTGCCATTCCATTTTGAATAATCACAGCACTTTTTCCAATTGATCCACAATCACTTGCGTCCGCGCAGCTCAAACGTCGTTACCAACTGTCACTGTCACTGATAACTGGTTCTTAGGATATTAACGGTCACCGACAACTCGTACACTGGACGGCCAGTGTAAGGTCTGATTAGGAAAAGTTGATAAGAACCTCTAGCTAGGCGATAGTAAATAATATATGTGGACGAGTGGTGAGGTGTATCTCACTGGTGGTTGTGAATAGCACAGTTGTTGTCATGTTATCGCTCATCATATCATCATGTTATCGTGCAGATGTGTGCATGTGAGCACACATTCAGACTGTGTGAATGTAGAAGTGTTTGTAATTTAGTGACTATGACGTAAACTTGTTAATGGAAATAACGGAAATGGATAAGGATAGAATTCATAATTAGTATTGTTTATCTTTTTTGTAACGTTTAAAAAGGTAAATTTTATCTGAAATGTAGATAAGGTCGGGCATATAGATTATCCCATTCAAGGTTTACCGGCAATTTTCGCTACAAGGTGGAAAAATGCTGCTGCGTGCTACGGTGTAGCACACATAGCGTTCTTCTTTTGATTCGAAAAAGGTCCATCCCGTAGTTTTCAGGTTATATTATTTTGGAAGTTAGTTCAATTCCTCAGCTGTCTCCATGAGAAAACTGAAGATAAATATTTACTTAGGTATATACCTATATGTATAGAAAATATCCATGACTCAAGAACATAATAATATAAAACCACAGCTACTTACTTCAAAGGCAATGTCAACTAGGCTAAATTCTACAGTGGTAACTTCTCAACACTACCTCGTCAAACTAATTTACTTTAACATTATATTGGATCTCACACGTCTAATGTAGGTACCCGACATTTGTAATTTTTTTTATCATCTTTCAAGCGTTTTCCCGGTATTATCCGAAGGTCCACTTTGGCACCAAATTCTAAGATTTGGCTTCGGCTATAGTTTAAATAAAGCGACTGCTATCAGACCATCCAACCCAGAGGGAAAACTAGACCTTGATTACGGGTTTAAGACTCAAAATGTATTATAAAGAAAGAAGGTAAAAAAAAAATATTGTGACGAAAATCCCATTCAGATATCTCAAAAAATTAAGAATCTACAACCGTTTTAATATTGTTTGTTAGAGAAAGAAAACCCTCGGGGAACGTGACGTGACGATACCCGAGCGTCATGGTAGGTAGGTAGGCCTTACTTTTTTCTCCATATGACAATTTTTTTTTAAAGTGGTTATTTTATGTGATGTCTACACCCGCATTCCTATTAATTAGACTGATTTCCTTCGGGGTGTTTACCTTGACAGAAAAACTACTTTTAATAAACCTCAAATTATATTTCAGTTATAATTTTTTTTAAACCCAATCCAATGGTAAGAGCTGGGTTTTGAACCCACGACGTCTACAAGCTAATTCACTGCAAAAGATTTCGTAGCACTACGCTCGTAGCTGATGCGATAGTTTTCCCGCTAACTAAAGGAAAGCGCCTACAAACAGGGTGCCCGCTAGGCGGTGTCCTGGCACTGAAAGTTCTAAAAGTGCCTTAAGCGGCCTTTAGACCAGCTGGTCGATCACGTAACGCATTGTACGAACGTTTGGTAGGTCTAAATGTAAAATTTTATATGGAAAAATTACAGTTGGGTTGTCCCAACGTGCGTTCGGGACGTTACGTAACTACCCCTCTGGCTAAATGCAGTGCACTACCTGCACCCACACTCACCCAAATCAAAATGTACCTGTACGTTCACCAATAAAATTATCTGAATCTGAATCACCGATCAGAGCGAGATGGTTTTCACGCAATATTGCGAAAACGTGTCGCCTCTCTGCAGAGGCGTATCTTTGCAGAGCGTTTTTCAAAAAAAGTGTACAAAACAACTTTTTTTTCAAAATTCATTTTTTTTTTGTTTTTCTTACTCAGAATCTTTGATACTATCGATCCTCATACAAGAAAAAAAGTGTCCTAAATATTCCATTCCAGATCGTCACATTTTTGTATGCAGTCTTTTTTTATTTATAAGGTCGTGACGCACTGGAAGAAAAAAATTACATAGTAAAATCTGGGACACTTTTTTTCTTGTATGAGGATCGATAGTATCAACGATTCTGAGTAAGAAAAACCAAAAAATTTCGAATTCTGAAAAAAAAGAAGTTTTGTACACTTTTTTTGAAAAACGCCCTCGGTCTAGCCCCAGCTGCCTCCTGCTGGTCGATCACGTAACGCATTGTAAGAACGTCGGGTAGGTCTAAATGTCACTTTTATATGGAAAATTTACAGCTAAATTGTACCGACGCGCGTTTGGAACGTTACGTGATTACCCCTCTGGAGACAGTGGCAGAAAGGAAGGATGGCCCATTTCTGTAGGTATCACTGGAATAAATTGCATGTGATATCCTTGTAGCCGGACAATCCGGGCATGCCTTTTAGTTTGTCATATATGCTGTATATGGGTGGTATGGTGGTATGGGTGTGTGTGTGTATGGGTTAAACACTTTACGATAATTTTGTTAAGTGTTTTAATCCATTCAGCGCTTTTCGCTACATACGGAGTTTAAGCTGCTACGGACTACGGCGTAGCGGCGCGAGCGTAGCGTGGCCGAGAATGTGTTAACAATGCATTTAAGTAAAATGATGATTGATTGTCTCCCGTCCCCCCAGTTAGTGCACTGCACTTAGCCAGGTCTAAAGGCCGCTTTTACCGCTCGGCTCTCACGATTTTCTTCAATAAAAGAAAAAAGATCTCCCATCCTAATTAACTAGGCGCGTAGGGAGCCCGTCACGTACTAGCGCCGTTTAATAAAGCTTCTTCCCATTCCGACCACGCCGGGGTATAATGAACCGGCACAATACAAATTGTTCTGCCACTAGGTGGCGTGATTGTACTGGTGGAGTGACATAGGGGGGGGGGGTGGCTTTTTGGTATTTTGGTTGGTGCACAAAACAATGATCATTCACATTTCCTCAATCACTTCCAAAATATAATTCACCCGCGATGAATTTGGGAATGGAGCTGTCAGTTCATATAAACTTTGACGTATTTATATGACAAAACTGTCACCTCTAAAATTCCATTCTATTCCCGAATTAGCAATTTATATTTCAAGATTTTTTTTCTATGCACCACCTAATTGGGTCATGGTCAGATTTAGGTTCGCGTCTTTTCGGTGGACATTGCCAAAGTTAAGGGCTATAAAGCCTAATTTTTGGTTGAACTCTGAATCCGCATAAACGGCGTTGCCCCTTCTATAATTCGATGTGATAAAAACATATTATATGTGAACGTAAAGCCCTTAACTATTGACCACCGGAAAGATGATTTTTGTTTTTGTGACTGACAATGACCCATTTATAACTTGTGCAAGTCATGCGGCAATGTAATTGAACAGTATTCTGTCCACCAACCAAAACTACCTATCAAAAAGTCCTCCACCAGTAAACCTAAACATAGTTACGAGAACAAGACATATTCTAGTACATACATACTAGTTGACCCCGCGAACTTCGTTTCACCATATTCGCCATAAAAAACCTATGAGAAAGTAAATTAGTAATTTTTTATCACTTTTTTTTTGGTTATTCTGCTATTCTGTGCGGAGACATATCTAACAAATCAAACATCATAGAAACATGTCAAGCCGTTCTTGAGTTATAAATGGTGTAACTAATACGACTTTGTTATATATATATAGATTGTAGGTAGGTAAGTAAATGGAATAAATGATTTAGACTGTGACTTTGAATAGGAATCTAAAAAAATGTTAAATGATAGGTCCACGGAAAGAACATGTCCAAGACACTTTTTTTTTCAAAAATAGTTTTTAGTGTCACAATAGTTCATAACAAGCTCAACATTTTGACAAAAAAAGTGACTAGACATGTTCTTTCCGTGGACCCTTCAAATTATCTATATCTTCGTAAGTTCGTACTAACTTTGAGTCTGATTTGATTGCGCCATCTGAAATAAGGTATTTTTCTAGGCATACTTCTTCTCAAGGGCGTGAGCAGAATAATCACAGCTAGGGTATAGGCTAAAGGCGCACTTTATCGCCCGCGTATCACAGAGACCCCAGGTAAAACCACAGGATAAGGCCTATATTCATCTTGAAGGTCCATCCATCTATACTATAATGTTATAAATGTGAAAGTGTGTCTGTCTGTATGTCCGTCTGCTACCAATTCACGCTTAAACCGCTATTACATACATACAAACTTTATAATATTTTTATAGATGAGTATAAATGTGTATGACAAGGACAAAACAGTGGGTAACGAGTAATTAACAAAAACCTTTGCCAATCATAATTATATTATTAGTAACCATAAAAACCCAGCCAGTTATAAGTCAAAGGGATATTTGTTTTATCTAAATGGCAGTTTATGTCGTACTATAAATCCCGGCCACTTCTATTACGGCCATAATCGCTGTATAATTATACCATTAGTTGCCTGAAAGAAATTGTTTTGGCGGCTAATTCCGAGTAATCACTTCAAGCACCTCTTTAATAGGGTAACGGCCAGTTGTACGAAACATAAAGATGAAACATTTTGATAAGGAAAGGAGGATAAATACATCAAGGGAGAAAAGGAGGTGGTTATTATTTAACTAGCTTTTGTCCGCATATAATCGTTAATCGTCTTAAGGTGTTAATATAATAGAATAGAATAGAATACTTAGATTTATTTATTTCAGACATTTTTTGTAAAAACCATATATTGTTAGTATAATCTTAACCTAGGTTACCTAGGTCTACTAGTATTAGTATTTGCTGCTAAGGATACAATCTATATTTACTTAGATCTAAATTTTGCGACCGCTTTGATTCGACCGATCCAATGCGCCAACATAGGGCAGTCGTACCTCTCGGCAATGACACTCAGAATGCTGTTGGAACTTTCCCATAACCGGCTCTTTTCTTGCGTATAATCGCTTGAAAACCGTCCGTGTGGGCCTCAGCGAACATAAGCGAGGCGCTACACCACCGGGGTAGTCCCATCAGCACTCTGAATGCGTTGTTATATTGCACGCGCAGGGCATTATAGGCTCTTTTGGTATATTTCACCCACAAGCTGCTCGAGGGACTGGCAAATAGCGTGATTTTCACTCGGTGGCTATCGAACAAACCAAAGAGCAATTACTAATACCTATTTAAATTTTAGAGTTAATATGCTAAATATAGCACTTCCTAAAGGGGTTAGTTACAATTATCGCACTTCCATCAGAAACATCCTCTTTTCACTCATTTCAAATATTTTTGGGCCCTTGTCAGTCACAATAAAAAAAATCGTCTTTCCTGTAGTCAATATTTGAGCGCTTATCCATACTATTATCCATACTATACTATATAATATTATAAATGCGAAAGTGTGTTTGTTTGTTTTCACGGCAAAACGGAGCGACGAATTGACGTGATTTTTTAAGTGGAGATAGTTGAAGGGATGGAGAGTGACATAGGCTACTTTTTGTCTATTTGTAACCCCCCACTTCCCTAAAATGGGGAGTGGAAGTTTGTATGGAGCATTCTGCAATGTTCAAGGTAGAAAGCTAAAAATTGGTATGCGGACTATTTGTGACTAACAAAAAAATCGTTTTTTTTTGGAAATCTTCCCCTAACCCCTTAAAAGAGGGGGTGAAATTTTACATGGGACTTTACGCAGTTTTCAAGGTAGGAAGCTAAAAATGGGTACACAGACTCTTTGTTACTAACAAAAAATACCTTACTTATTTTTTATTTTGGAAATCTTCCCCCAGCCCCTAAAATAGGGGATGGAAATTTGTGTGAGACTTTTCGCAAAATTAGTACAGGTTCATGACACCAACGAATAATAAAATAATTTAATAAAAAATATTTAATAAAACAATATATCTAACCAATAAATCAATCAGCTTTTGAGAAAAAAAAACAACATTCGAAAGATAAATAAGTGTTACTCATGGATTTCGATAGATGGCGCTGATATGAATTCCACCCCTGAGAGGGTTAAAAAGGGGGCTTTGTATGGACAACACTTTTTTTTGAGCTAGAGACTTAAAAGTTAGTTGTAAGATTACTTACTAGTACGAAAAAAGTTCTTTCAGCGAGAAAAATTCAACCCCTAAGGGGTTTTAAAAGGGGGTTCAAATTTTAAATGGAGAGCAAGAAAATTTTAAAGTGTGAGTAATATATTTGTTCGGTCTTATTCTGTACGTTAAAAGGCTACAAAACCACAAAACCAATTTCAGAGTTTTTCCAAATTCATCCCCTAAGAGTAAAAGGGGCTTGATTCTAAGTTTGTGTATTTCAAGAAGTATGAGATTTTTAACTTTGGTTTTAGACTGTTGTTCACAAACAAGAAAATGAACATCAACGTTTTTTTTTTAATTTATCCCCTAAAAGATGGTTCAAAGTTTGTATTGAGAGAAATCATTTTCTAAGACGATAAAAAGTTCTACGCGGACGAAGTCGCGGGCAACAGCTAGTGTTTATAAATAATATATTTTTATTGCATTGAATTATAGAAGAGGCGACGCCGTTTATGCGGATTCAGAGTTCAACCAAAAATTAGGCTTCTTAACTTTGGCAATGTACACTGAAGAGACGCGAACCTAAATCTGACAATGACCATTTTATCCTATACTATTAAAAGAGCAATATTTTTATACAGGGTGTCCGGTACTTAAGGTGGTTCGATTTCCATACAAAGCGTTATTTGACATTCGCAGGCTAACGGCGTGATATTTTAAGAAACTAATGTATCAGACTTTTATCAATTGGCTTCCCATTTGCGCCAAATTCCCCCTTTCCTAGAATAAACTTGTATAAACTATATTAATTTGAGAAAACTAGTTTTCCCAAAATATCACGTGACAAACCAATTTCTCAAATTAATCTAGTTTATACAAGTTTATTCTAGGAAAGGGGGAATTTGGCGCAAATGGGAAGCCAATTTATGAATGTTTGTTACATAAGTTTCTTAAAATATCACGCCGTAAGCCTGCGAATGTCAAATATCGTTTTGTATGGCAAGCGAACCACCTTAATGGTCTTTCTAACCACGAAGGGCACCTTAGACTGGTCCAGAAAATTGACTTTAAGGTTCAGTTAAAGATCCGTGGTTTTCGAGATAATCGACATTTTCGAAGAGCGAATTTTACCAAAACAAGGTGTTCAAAAGTGAACATTAATAGCAACATGTTTATTTGTAAACATGTAAATTGCATGTGTAATCAGTATTAGATAACCCTTTTTTCAGAAAGTTGGCCACTCTGGCCTTCATACATTATTTTTCACCACAAGCAACCAAACTTGTAAATAGTTAGCACCTTATTTCACTTTAATGACCTGGACGGTAATAGTTCTCGGAAATATTCTCTAACAGTGATGCTAACGGGCGTGAATTAGTTTACAGCTTTATGGTGGCCAGACAGATTTCTGTTCAATTAGGTCTTAAGGTGGTTCGATTACCATACAAAGCGTTATTTGACATTAGCAGGCTAACGGCGTGTTATTTTAAGAAACTTATGTAACAAACTTTCATCAATTGGCTTCCCATTTGCGCCAAATTCCCCCTTTCCTTTTTTTCAAATTTTTCAACTTTGATTGCTTGTGGTAAGGTCTCATGTCCAGGAAAATTATTTTACTCCGTATTTTTACCCGAGCAGAGCTCGGTCGCTCAGATACTGTTTATTATATGTTAGCTTTTTCTTGCGACTCCGTCCGCGCAGATCTCGTTAATCACCTAAGAAAAAATATTTCCGCGATAAAAAATTCTAGGTCCTTCGCGGAGTCTCAGCAGGTTGATCACGTAACGCATTGTACGAACGTCGGGTAGGTCTTAATGTCACTTTTTATATGAAAAATTGACAGTTAAATTGTACCGACGCGCGTTCGGAACATTACGTGATTGCTTCTCAGAATCACTCCGTACAAAATTTTATTTTTCATAAAAAAAACAGTGATTTGCAACTTCAAAAGAACCCTGGTAGTCGTAAAGGTCACATTAGAAACAAATAACTAAAGTGTGATGAGATGACATATTTACACTTAAACGCAGAACGTATTGCATGCTTCTTATCGATAATTATATTCTAAGCTCAGTTCACTAAACAGAAAATACTTCGTAATTCTATTAAATTAGGACCGTAACGAGCACGCTTCTCAGACTCATCAAATAAAACACTACATCTCTCATTCTCTCTAAGCCAATTAAAGCTGCCAATCAATCCGTGATATGGCGACTCAGGGAGAAAATGGCTGAATCAGGTCGAAGCAATCAATGCAATCCCGCTGAATTCAATTTCTGAAATACTAAGACCTGGGACTATAAAGTGCGCACGTTTTAACTCGAGGCATTCTTAACCCTATCCTGAGAGTAATTTTAAAAGGGTTCTTTAACGTTTATTTTGCCTTAAGTTTATACCCGGGACTTTTGACGTGCTACTCTAGTAATTTGCTTGGCAGTCGCGAGGGCTCTGTTAATTCTTTTCAAAGATCATCATCATCATCATCATCATATCAGCCGAAAGACGTCCACTGCTGGACATAGGCCTCCCCCGAAGAGTGCCACAGTAAAAAGATGCCAAGTGATTACACTCCGTATTTTTTACATAGGTACTGGGAAATATACCAAGTTGTTTTCAGTCCCATGGTTAAACTTACAACCTCACATAATTTTTGTCTCTATCATTGATCGAGCGAGCGAAATGAATGAATTTCTCTGTTTTTCTTTATTTTATTTATTTATTGCGCACTTTAAAAAAAATACTTATTTATTTGTTACTTACCATGGCGGAATCTTGGACTGCTAGGAGGCACGAGGATCGAGTGAAGGAAACTCCAAATATGATATAAATTATATTATCAACTTCAGGTACATGTTACAGCGTTGCGTGTTAATAACTATTACAATAACTTCGCCAAACTGCCAAACAGTTTGTTGGCGAATGGGTATCAGCTTCTTTCGTATGTCCGAATGTCTGGCTTCTTGCTGCCCGGATGATGCGCGTGAAATTTTCTGAGCAGGTTCAATAATTTTATATAGGACGTATTTAAGTCGAATCCGTTTTTAAAATTAAAAATAAAACAATAAAAACACAGAGCCACCAGTATTGTTAGTAGGTATATGTAGTAACTCGAGATGCTGGGTGGCGTATTCAAATAGAGGCTTATGCTCAGCAGCGGGCGCCTTACAGGCTGAAATTATGATGATGATTATCATAATTTAATAGTAAAGATAACCTAAGATGGACGATGTATTTTCTAATTCAATAAATAAAATAAAAATAAAAATTGTTTATTTCAGACCGAGATCCATAATAGTGTTAGTAACAAAATGGGGCAAGACTATATTAGTATTACACGATTAAGTTTAGTTAAGTTTAAATAGAATTTTAATTACATTTACAATAAGGTATTCTCTGGTTACCTATGGCAGAAAGGCAGGACCAAGTAGTGAATATTTTATTCCCTACTTTGCCCTACCAATGACCACTTCAACCCAATATTTGGTGAGCGGGCAGTCGAGGCGCTTCAATACAGGTATTAATTACCTAACCTCATTACCAACTTCAGTTTTAGCCACGCCAGTAAAATGACAGTGCATTAAACTTGACTCATTTAAAAACGCAATTTCACCTTAATAAAACGGCGTGTGTGTGTCATTGGCAGTGCTCGTCACGAATGAGCGTAATGAAATACATCGCAAGACGAATCGAGATTCCGGGCACGGCGCCCCCCTTGTGAACATCTAGTCATCCCACTCTTGTAGTGAGACAATACACGTACGTGGTGTAATGGAATGGATCCTGGAGGAGTGTGGATGCGTGTAGTTCATACTTACGTCTTGATCGGGCAAGTTTTGGAATTCTTAATAGCGCTCCGGAACGATTATTTAGAGAGTAATGTCATATTAAACCAAATATTCACGAATTTGACCTTATGAAAGATAGTAACATAGGTATTGTTTTTGTTGAAATAAACTATTTGTATTTGTATTAATTTTCCTGTGTAGAATTTTATTCTTTCACAGCTTAAGTAGGTACTTACCCAGAACCAGTGCGTTAAGAACTGGAAGACGAAGGATATTTTACAAGCTTTCTATTAACTTGCAATGTTTGTACCAAACTAAGTATGTATGTGGTATACATGTACCTATGTTTGTTCGGGTGGAATCTTGCAACTCAATTTTGAAGCAGATATCTTCAACAGATTTAGCAGAAATTTTGGGTAAAGGTGTTTGGATGACAATTCAATATTATGGTACCATCGAGCCGATCTGATTATCGAGACAGAAGGTGGCCATGGGCATTCAGTAGGTAGGTACTTAACCGACATAACCCCGTTGAGTTTGGGCTCGTTATTATCGTCTCAATTAGTAGTTGATGACGGTATACAGACGGCAATAAAGGTTGTACCAAAAATTAAATTTTTGTCAGAAACGTATTTGATTCCAGACTTCATACCCAACAGTAATTTCTGAAGTGCACCATTTTGTTTTATTATGTTTCTAGGAAAATTCATATTTTTTTATATCGGGCGAAAACGAGGGTGTATTTGTGTAAGAGTCTGTGTGTCTGTCTGTGGCATCGTAGCTCCTAAACGGATTTGTGATTGTTTTTTATTCGAAAGTCTTGTCTGACTAGACGGTCCTTGTATGTGTTTGTTACGGCGGGGGTGTATTCAATTTATAAATTCCAAATTCAACAAAAAAATAAATAATTTAATACTCCGAGCTGGATTCGAAGCAGGCATACGCGACCTGTCGCAACTAACCAACTGAGCTATCGGCACCATCCGTCTCGACCACAAAACTTTTCAATCAGTATCTTCTTACAACGCCTTAGGAAGGCGTGTCGCGACTTAGGCTTCCTAACGGCACTGCAATATCAGAAATTATATTGAGAAATCGTCAGTTACGATGCTTCACTCTATACCTACCTACTAAATTAATTTTGTATCAAGCAGTAGGTACATAACGTCTGCAAACGAATATTTATCAATTTCAAATGAACGGAAATATTGAAAAAAGTATTGCTCCGAACCGGATTTGAACCAACGACCACAGGTATACACGGCCTGTCTCGACTAACCACTAACATATTAGGTCCTTACCTATGAAATTGGCGGTTTTTTCACAGATATTATTTTGTACGTAATTTATTCATTTCTATTGCAACTTCCAAATTATTTTTTAATTTCATTATTAGACTATGTAACAAAGGTTTTAAATACAAAAAATAGGTTTGAATTTTTTATTTAGTGTTTCAAATTAAAGCTTGAAAACCGCCCTTTCCATGTGCTGCCGGTTAAAGTGTTTCAATTACGTATAGTTTTATGATGCGAACTATTTTTAAGGAATGAAGATATGTGTAAAATAGCTTAAAAGTTTTCTATATTCCTACCAAAATTTAGTTTGCTTTGAATTTGACATTGCTGAATAATCCGCAAAATTCAATGTATGAAAATCACAGTTTTCATAAAATTCTCCATACACACCGCCAATTTCATAGGTAAGGACCTAATATATGTGTTTAAAAAAAATATTAGTCAGTTGCGCAAGCTAAGTGACTACTTTCATTTGATCTTAGCATCCTGTGCTAATCTTAACAGCGTGAAAGTGCTAGGATATAATTGATAAACTAAATTAGCACGGTTAATTCCGACAGCAGAGTTGAAAGCTTTGAGGAAGCATTATTACTGCCTTCAGTCGCAGAAAGACTGTCTCTAATTTCATTTCATGGACGCTTTGTTTCACAGTTGCTGATGGCTAGAACATTTTATTGTTTAGTCAGCAGCAGAAGTATGAGGCAATAAACTATTTTTATGTTAGTACTTTGATTGTAAAGGGTTTTAATCCACTGAACATTGTTTTGTGACAATGTGAACCCATATTGTCGTAGAGCAGCTCATATTATTAACCCCCGACGCAAAAAGAGGGGTGTTATAAGTGTGATTTGTCTGTATATCAGTCAGTGTCTGTGGCATCGTAGCCGGTTTTGAGATACCTATTGAACTTTTATTTATTTATTTATTTAAAGTCCGGTCCTCCAACAGTTAACACATCTGAACAATACATATTTGGCCTAAATACAAAAAATCTAAGTAAGATGCTTAGACCACAGCTCTGCACACATGTGTAAAATCAAGAGTAACAAAAAAAAACGATTATATAACTTTGAAATGAAAATGTGAGCCACTAGATGGAAACATTTATGTAAGCAGTAGAAAAAACCAATGTATAAAAAAAATATTGTGGCAGTCCACAAAATTTCACGAGAATGGGTCGATAAGGGATGATTTCCGGGATAAAAACTGTCCTACAAAGGACATCCTTTCCCGGGACTCAAATTATCTGTATTCGATTTTTCATCAAAATTGGTTCAGCGGATTAGGCGTGAAGAGGTAACAGACATACAGACAGAGAGTCAGATAGACAGACAGACACACTTTCGAATTTATAATATTACTAGCGACCCGCCCCGGCTTCGCACTGGTTTATATGTATAATACATGCATGTATTAGACATATAAACCTTCATCAAAATCCGTTGCGTAGTTTTAAAGATCTAAGCATACATAGGGACAGACAGACAGACAGCGGGAAGCGACTTTGTTTTATACTTTTATAGTTCTAATTTTCTAATGAAATTCCATATTTTAAACCCAAAATCTTTTATAATTTACTTATAATATTTAGGAGGGGGGGGGGGGGGACTGATCCACAAAACAAGTTGGCAACATCCGGTTCTTGGATGTCTGGGATCCATACATTATATATCAGACGTCAGATTGCGGTGCGCTTTTTTTGCAAACGAAACTCCACTGAGAGGCGTCTATAATGTTCAGCATTTGTTTCTCCAAAATTTCACGGGAAAAAGGATTCTATGTGACATTTAAATATCATCCATCGCCAAACAGAATAAGTGAGCGCAAGACATTGCTTACGAATATAATGAGTCCCTTAGAACTCTTGTAGATAAAAATGTGGTATTTATTTTCACTAACACCTGACTTCCGAGCATTACTTAAATTGATATAGCAGCCTCACGAATAAACCTGTCTGTTAACCTTATATGCCTCATACATTTTAATTTTGATTCCGAAGTACCTATCCATTGGAAAGTGTGCTCTAAACGTTGCTGATAATGTCGAGTTTTGCGTACGAAAAGTTAAGCTAAGCACATCGCTTTATCGTCATAAAAATTATGTAAAAAACGTTGCAAATTTATACGGTTATTATGCTCAATTACTCTCTTAGGCCCTTTTAATGTGGGATACTGAAAGCCTCTATGCTTTTAAGCCGTTCCGCTGGTGTAACGCCAGCATTACAGTATTTCTTTTGTTTTACAAACAGATTTTTAACCTCAGCGCGGAAAAGATTATAATTTTTCATAACACGTTTTCAGGTTTTAAAAGGTTTTATACTCCTATTACCTTTCTGCTCTTACCGCAGAATTATAATGTATGAAATATTTGTTATTATAATTTAAAATTTTAATTTGATATATGTTAAATAACTGACGATCACAATATAAATTCCTAAAATTGATTGAGTGTTAGTTTTAAGTGACATTGTATATTGTGAGATAAATAAATCATATCATATCATATGGAGTTGTTGTTGGGGTTTTATACTGTTTGGCTGATGGAGTCGGGATGTTTTTTTACTACAAGAGTAGTGCGATTTTCTGTTACAAATAAACGTTATTTAGCTAACGTTGCTAAGTAAACTTAAGCCTAGTATTTTTGATTTTTATTGTACAGAAAATTTCAGGCATCTCATTTTCGAGATAAGTTGTAAGACGTTGAGTGCCTTGCAGTTTTCGTTCATAAAAGTGTGTTTGGAATAGGGTTTTCCTTGTTGAAATTACACATCGCTCATTATTTAGAAAAGTGCAGTACCTACGATAAAGATTTTTCAACCCAATTTGTCCTCCAAAATGCCGCGCCGTAAAAATGTCACCATGAACGGATATCAGCCCAAAAGTCATCGAGCTCGTTTTGTCCTAAAAGTGCTGTCCGATCTGTCCATTGCATATCTCACGGGATTTTAATGGTCTGGCGATTAGCGCAGTTTCAGCCATTTGCATCTGGCCATAGATGGGATAGGGCCCATTAATTTCTGAACGAGGTGATGTATGAGTCTAGACACTTCGATCTCATAACTCTGTATTAAATAAAGGGCTTGATGTTTGAACTTCTAAGGCCGCGCTTTCACTAAACTATCAGCAAGGTGCTTATTAATTTTGTTACCAATTCTTTTCAAGGCGTTAAATTACATAAACAATTAACTTTAAGTACCTACATATAAATTCAAAAAACTTTTAATATGTTTTTATTGTTTTAATTTTCTGAACAAAATAAATAAACAAAAATTCTGCCCAGACATAATCGTCCTGTGTATTAATAACTGACAAGATATTTAACACTTTCTGTCAAGTAAACATCGTTCAACACCGAACAAATAGCATGACATTGACATGTATTTCAGTATTTCATCTAAGTCTACCTTTCCTGAGGCGTGCAAAAACTCTTGCTGCTTTTCAATCACGATTTACAGAATACTATTTGTAAATTCTCCCTTAATACTTTTGGACTTACTATTTGCTCCCTGTACCAAATGAGTACAGTAGCTACTTTTACCATGGGATTGACGTAACTCGCGTTTACTTTCGTCGTAAGCGAGGATCGAGTGTCACTACTATGGAGTACTACTAGTATGAAGAATCTTACACACTGCCCCTGGCGGTCACTCACAGAACTAAAAATCCAAACTTTACCACAAGTCACGTATAGGTTTACTTTACTCGCAATTGTTATCTCGATCATTCGTATAGTTTAATCGATTGTTTCATATTCAGCCTCATATCACCAGCATTTATAGTTATAATTTAAATGCTAGCGTTTGTCGGTTTTGACATTACAGAATACGCGCATCGCGTACGTTGAAAAATTCTCCATGGCTTGTTTAAAGACTTTAAAGGAATCTAACTTAATAGTGTGCGCCGATTCTGCACTGATTCTCTCGATACAATATGGTGGAACGTGTGCCATTTATTTGCATTTTTATATACAAAATACGCGACAATCCGAATTATGCGGATATATGTTGTCAATATAACACTTTAAACTCTCGTGCTTTGTTTGTAATAAATATCGCGTTGGACCCGGATAAAACAATATTTTAAATATATGTTGTCAATTCAAAACCCTTATTTTATACGTTATTTAATTTGAGATATATAGGTGTGTATATAGGTGTCGGATATACGGTATTAACTCTTGACGGAATAATAAGTTATCACGCGCCATTTTGCAAGTGAAATAGTTTACTATTCTAACAATGGTAGGTATTTTTCTATTCGAAATGTCAAATTTGTGTGCCATGATACAAATTGCTCGTACGAATCGAACGTTTAAATAACGCATCGAAAACTAAACGTTAGCGAGTAACGTTTTGAAGTTGCTTAAGGCCTCCACACACCGGTCGCGGGCGCGGGTCGGGCGCGGGCCCGCGCAAGTTGTAAAACATTGAAACTACACTTCAAACACACAGCGCAACCGAGGATGAAAGTAATATCAGCATGGACGAAATTGTGAAAGCATTGAGAGGAATGAAATCGGGTAAGGCGGCAGGGTATGACAGAGTTTCCGCTGAGATGCTGAAGGCAGGACAGGGCGTCGTAGCGAGTCAGTTGTATCTCCTCTTCAATTTGTGCTACAGCACCGGCCGTGTACCGAGGGACTGGTGCAAGGCCGTAATCGTTCCTCTTTACAAAGGGAAAGGATCACAACTTGACTGCAAAAACTACAGGGGCATTAGCTTACTCAGCATCGTCGGCAAATTGTATGCAAAAGTGTTGATTAAAAGAGTAGTGACGGAGACCGATGAGAAAGTATGGGATGCACAAGCAGGATTTAGAAAGGGTATGGGTTGTACGGATCAAGTCTTTTCCTTGCGATGCATAGCCGAGAAATATTTGGCCTAAGGTCAAAAGGTCTATTGCGCTTTCGTGGACTTGGAAAAGGCTTATGATAGAGTGATGAGGGATGAACTATGGTCGGTGTTGTGCACGTATGGAGTAGACAGCCGCTCCGTTCAAGCACTGAAATCTTTATATAAGGATTCCAGTGCTTGCGTGAGAATAAACGGGTCATATACTGACTGGTTTAACATCAAAAAGGGTGTAAGACAAGGATGTGTAGCGTCTCCGTGGCTGTTTAATCTATTCATGGACAGCTGTCTGCAGGATCTGAAAGGTGATGAATGTGGTTTGACAATGGAAGGGTTACGCGTCAAATGTCTCCTATATGCTGACGACCTTGTACTACTTGCGTCGTCTGCTGAGGAGTTACAAATGATGGTAACGAAGATGAATGAATCTTTTGAATGGAAAGGGATGAAGATGAATGTAAGTAAGACGAAAGTGATGGTATTTCAAAAAGATGAAATTATGACAGACTGCGAAATAGTGATTGGTGAAGAAAGACTGGAACAAGTAAAAGAGTTTGTGAATTTGGGGACACTATTTACTGGAGACGGAAAGCATGAGAAAGATATTGAAAGGAGAGTGAATGCAGGGAATCGAGTGAATGGGGCACTGAATGCCTTTATGGGCAGCCAGAAAATATCGCAAAAAGCACGCGAGAAATCTTACAGAAAGGCCAGGTCAAAAGTACCCTAAACCGACGAGCATGTATGAGAAATGTTATGAAAGTGAGTGAAGCGAAAGTGGTTTGTCAGGATCGTATCAAATGGAGATCCGTGATCTCTGCCTACCCCTATGGAAAGAGGCGTGATTATATGTATGTATGTATGTATGTATTCAATGTTTTACAACTTGCGCGGGCCCGCGCCCGACCCGCGCACTACCCGCGCCCGCGACCGGTGTGTGGAGGCCTTTAATGGAGTACAACGGCACCATCAGTTACGAATTTGACAACTCGAATTTGCGATAATCGAAATCTATTCGAAGCACGTTTACTCGTTCAGGAGGAAAGTATAACGTATGTACCTAGGTAATGTGTGTTCTCCATAGCCACTGGTGGTAGTGCTACAGTTCATTCCGTGATTGTCATTCATAAAATCCGAATAACCTCGGTAGCCCGCAGTAATCACTCACGCTTCAATAAATCACACCGATTGAAATAATATTTTGGCGATTATTCCCAATCAACATCGCCTGTCATGAAAATTAATTGATACAGCAATATAAAGGTGAATATTTGAAATCTGCCTACATAGTTTTGTGAGGATTATCATCATAATTACCTAATTATGTCAATTACATACATCCATGCTTATTATTGCTATCCTAGGTATTAATAATTATTAATTTTTTATTATGAGTCGGTAACGTCATAAATATTTTTTCCGTGATTCATATAAGACGAAATACAGACGCTAAAAAGTAGTAAAGAATATCAGTGCAATTAGTGCAGTAAGTAGTTTAAGCATTAAGTACTAATTAAAACAAAACCACAAGCTCGAAAACGAGGGGAAAAAGCCATTTCTCCTCTTCATTACCGCTACATACATTTCCTTTTTCAAGTCACTCGAAGGCACTCGCAATTTTCTAGCCTAAAAAGTAACAAATGAGACTGACAAAGTTGCACCTTGGCTATTAAAACTGTCATTTTCGACCTTTCCCCTCTATTATGAAGGTCGAAACTATTTTGCGGTGCTGATCGAATATCTGTCGTTGTAAAACTGCAGTGGTACTCGAGACTGTTGGCACTCAGACTTGCGGTCTAGGAATTAATGCGCCGTGTCTAAAACCTAGCACGCACCTCTTCTGCTGTTTTTCCTTTGTTTTACGGGAAACAAAATGCATGCGGCTGCGAAGAGACTGGGCATGGGTTTTTTCAGGCGGAACAAACCTAGCGTACTGCATTTTTTTTACAGAGCCATTCGCTGCTGGTTGGAAAGTTTCGTGTTAGAATGGTTAAAGATATAAAAATACATGACTAGCTGCTACCCGAGGCTCTGTCCGTTTATTACAGAGAATCAAGATGGAGGCGAAGAACAAAAAAAAATAATAGCGCAAAAAAAAACACAATCACAAAATCGAACGCTGATGCTACCTATATAAAACAATAACGTAAAACAGAAAATAAATGAGTGCGACAATAAACCAGGCTACAATAGGCTATGTCCATTCCTAAACAAAACAGGTACAATAGCTCGCACGTCACTAAACACAAATACTGCCTGAGTATAATCAGCACCATTTAATAAATTTTTACTTTTGAGTTTTGGTGCTTCTGTATTGTTAGTTTAGTTCCTATTGTGAATGCATATCGGTATTGTTTTTCTCATGATATTATGTAGTTTAGGTTTTTAACTACCCACTTAGCATCCTAAATAAATAAATACGTAAAGGTAAATTTTATAAATAGGTATGTACCTATAGGAAGGTGAAGGATTTTTTTAAAGCGGATAAGTAATACTTGCGATACTTAATTACAACAATCTCACAACCTCACAGACTTTTCCTCGTTATAGTATGAATGAGTATTATAATGTGTAGTGTAATTAGTGTAGATTTGTTAAGTTAGATAACCACTATAGTATCCGCAGAATAAAGTGGCGAGCAGGGTCATAAAATATTAGAATCATGCTATTATTACGCTCAAAAAGGTTTCATTGTTACTTTTATTGCCCAACTCGCCACATTATTCTGCGGATACTATAATAGATAGTAGGGACATACTTTCTTGGTATCACCGTATCATCAAAGGTATTGGCTTTGTTTACAACTATAACCAAAGTCGCTCTTGTTTCAATTTAACGAACGGAAACAGGTTTTGGTATCATCGTATGTACAAACAATTTGCACAGAAACTTGAGCCACAGTTACTATTTCTGTTGTTTTCAATCGAACGTAGGTGGCTTTCTGAATCAAATATTTCCTTGAACTCCTTGAAGCCATAACGGGTTTAAATATAATGCGATTCAGTTTTGAATGACACCTTAACAGACCGATATTAACCGCAATTTATCACCAATAAGGAACGAAAATCCACGAAAAATTACGAATGAAAATATTTTCGTCACGACGAATTCTATATCACCTGTGCTATTCGATGTCGACTAAGGAAACGTTATGGATTCGCGCCTTTACAAATGTCCCTTTATTTGCCCGACTATGATTTTAGCATTCTATTTTTAACCGACTTCAAACAAGGAAGAGGTTCTCAATTCGTCTGTATTTTTAAGGATTCCATACTCAAAGAGTAAAACGGGACTCGATTACTAAGACTTCGCTGTCCGTCCGTCCGTCCTAGAGAGTTGAAATTTTCACAGATTATGTATTTCTGTTGCCGCTATAACAACAAATACTTACTAAAAACAAAATATTTTTTTTTAAGGGGGGCTTTTTTTGTATGGGACTACAACAAACGTGATTTTTTGCCGTTTTTATAGATAATGGTACGGTACCCTTCGTGCGCGAGTCCAACTCGCACTTGGCCGGTTTTATTTTTTATTTTTATGTGTGTATGTTACGCGATATGTCGGTAATTTATGATACGATTTGATTTTTTTTTCTTTGTTTGAAAGCATATTCTTCCATATTGGTCCCGTTGTCACCACAATCCAGTTCTGATGATGGGATCATGGAGAAATCGAGGGAACTCTTCAAATTTTATAGGCAAACTTTAAGCTATTTTTGGCTACTGATTTGAAGTCGGTTAAAACTTTGTTTTGAAAGTACAATTATTGTATTTACGTGTTCCACTCTAGCGTTTAAGATACTAAACCAATTTTGATGAATGCGGTAGCAATCGATTCGAAATTATGCTCCGGTTGACATAGGCTACATTTAGTCTGAAAAAACTTTTTTAAGTAAATCAGTTTTTCGTAGTCAGGATACGGTTTTTCTAAAATTTTATAAGTGACTGATAAATAATTGAGATCATTTCATTTAACGATTAACGATAGATATTTAAACAAGCATAAAAGTAAAAAAAAAAACCGGCCAAGTGCGAGTCGGACTCGCGCACGAAGGGTTCCGTACCATTATCAATAAAAATATATATTTTATTTTGTTTTTAGTATTTGTTGTTATAGCGGCAACAGAAATACATCATCTGTGAAAATTTCAACTGGAACTATCACGGTATCAGTGAGATACAGCCTGGTGAAAGACAGACGGACGGACTGACGGACGGACGGACGGAAGGACGGACAGCGGAGTCTTAGTAATAGGTTCCCGTTTTACTCTTTGAGTACGGAACCCTAAAAACTATATCCCGACTACGGAAAAGGAACTTATGAATATTATTTTTATATATTTAAACTCGAAATTTTCTCCTCTTTCGTGGAACATACACAAATACAAACATAAACTGCTAAAACACACATAACCCACCACACACACACAACACATACCCCTTCCTCTCGGCTCTGCCGCCGTCGGTCAAAAAGTAGGCGTAGTCGATCTATGAACTCAAAAGAAAAACGGCAACTTAACTTTGGACGCATAGATTGACGAATCCAGCAACGTAAATAGTATTTTCCACAATCGTGTTATAATAGAGAGCTTTTTAGTCGAGTACCGTGTTTAGGCCACGAAGCTTATTGTGAACAATAGGTACTTTTTGTACGAGTTCATTAAAATTAATTTTCTACGAGTCAACTGAACTAATTAAACAAACTCGATACTGTTGAAACGAAGAGCAGCCTATCGCTCGTACGCTCGTTGATATCTCCACTTATAATAAATCTCTAAATTAAAAATGAAATTAAGCTTTCTGTGGTACGAATGTTCTCAGCATCCCATGGACGGAAAAATATGAAACATTTTATATAGGTACATTATTATTCCAGCTGCAACTTAGGATAGTTTTTATCCGACTGCGACAATTAATTTATTTTCCGTAATATACGACATCATTTAATTTTTCATTTGTTATTCTTAAAGTATATCGCCGCCACATCTGTCAGCTAAAAGAAACGTCAAAATCACAGTAATAAGAATTACTACGGACAAAATGGCGAAATTGCTTTACCTTTCTTTCGCCTATTAATAATTTTAATCCCGTCTACGATATACATTGACGAGACACATAGGTACCAAAAGCAAATATAAAATTAATCGATTTTGATAAGCGAACTTATATGCGCAAATGTCGATTTAAGGCGTAAGGCCTGCATCACACTGGCGCGGCCTGCGGTGGCGGACCATAGTAAATTTGACAGCTAATGACAAGTTTTCTATTGTCCGCCGCGGCCAGGCCGCACCAGTCTGTGAGACGCCTAATTTGTACAAATGTAACAACAAATTCGAACAATATAAACTTGGTTTTTTTGAATGGCACGCGCGCGCGCTCTTTGCGTATTCAGCCAAACCACGAAAACTGAAACTCGAAGTTCGTATATCTGAGGGCCTACCGCGAACGGCATTCGAAGTTTTCCCTCTCTGTCGCACTTATGTACGAACTTGTAAGTATGACAGAGAGGGGAAACTTCGAATGCCTTTCGCGGTAGGCCCTCTGCATTCCTGTCATTTGTTAGTGCGATAGAGATAGAGATACTCGAATATTTTCTAATTCCGAAGTTCGTGGTTTAAAAGAAAATACGGATGTCGGATAGATCTAAATTAATATTTTATGTGTGAATATGGTTAAAATTATTTGGAAATACTATTGTTGTTATTGTTTTAGTATATTTGACTAGCTTTAAGTTTAATATTGTACGTCCGAAATGGGCAAGCTGTTGGACTTTATTTTACCAAAAACAACTAAATGTACACAGTTCTGACAATAAAAAAATCTTATTTTAACTTATCTTATCGAAAATAGGGATGTAGACACTAAACAAAATAATCATAATGTTGTATTATCTCGAAAAAAAACAACGCAAGAGGCTATATAGGTAATCATAATAAGTTAAGTGTATAAAGTTTTAAGAGGGGGTTTGTTGCGTCTCTTTTCCGCAAAACGCACCTTTATAATGAAACGATTGTTTTTTACTATGACGCTCGAGGATCGTGACGTCACGGTCCCTGATCGTTTTCTCACTCTAACAAGCGACATTTAAACGGTTGTAGCTTCGTAATTTTTTGAGATATTTGAATGAGTTTTTCGTTTCTTCTTTCTTTTGAAGTAAGTCTACAGCTACACCTCTATTTGGAAGACAAGCGGAAATAATCCATACTATCCATACTAATAATCCATACTTCCATACTAATATTATAAATGCGAAAGTGTGTCTGTCTGTTTGTTACCTCTTCACGCCTAAACCGCTGAACCGATTTAGATGAAATGAGCCCCGGGGAAGGACAAAGGGTAGTTTTTATATCTGAGGGGCTGAAATTGGGGGTGGAAATTTGTATGGAGCTACTTAAACCGCTGCACCGATTTAGATGAAATTTGTTATATAAATAGTTTGTGTCCCGGGAAAGGACAAATAATAGGTTTTATCCCGGAAATCATCCCCTAAGGGGGTGAAAAAGGGGGGGGGGGGGGTGAAAATTTTGATGTAATCTATTTTGATGAAATTTGGTGTAGATATAGGTTAAGTCCTGGGAAAGGACATGGGATAGTTTTTACCCCAGAAATCATCCCCTAAGGGGGTGAAATTAGGGGTGAAAATTCGGATGGAACCCATTTTAATACAATTTGGTATAGAGATAGCTTGAGTCCTGGGAAAGGACATAGGATAGTTGTAATTCCGGAAATCACTCCCTAAGGGGGTGAAATGGGGGGTGAAAATTTGGATGAATCCCGTTTAGATGAAATTTGGTATAAAGGTCGTTTGAGTCCCGAAGAATGACATTAGATAGTTTTTATCCCGAAAATCATTCCGTAAGGGTATGAAATAGGGGGTGAGAGTTTGGATAAAATCCATGTACCTAGATGAAATTTGGTATAGAGATAATTTGAGACCCTTCAAAGGATATAGAATAGTTTTTGCCTCGGAAATCATCCCTTAAGATGGTAGAAGTTTGTTTGCATTATATTTTCTAAGTATTAAGTTCTACGCGGATGAAGTCGCGGGCAACAGCTAGTCGTAAATAAAAGACATCAAGGAGCGTACGACATCAACGAGTAAACTCAATAATCAAAGCGATTCTATTGGTTCAATTCATTACAGTTCGGTAAAGCAGGCACGTGATTGGTCGAATTTATTTTAGTTCTATTTTCAAATTTTTTTCGGTTGTCTAGAGCGTATCGAAACAGTTATTTCGGTTGTTTTGGAAGTAACAGACTAATCAACGATGAAAAGAGTGACGTTGCAGTATTCTCTATGAAATCTTAATACACATATTTTAATCGTCGAGTACAAAAAACTAGTTAGATGTATTCACAAGGTACTTAAATAAAAAATGCATTGTGTAGCGGCCTACTTATTTAAATATCTATCGTTAAATTTAAATAATCTCGATTATTTACCAGTGGCTCTAGTGAGCACGTGTCCGGGCTCTTAAGTAAGAAAGAAGTTATCGTACTGTAACTAGACCCAAAAAAGACGTTTTCAGGAATTAATTCCCATAAAGCTGGAAATCGTTTTAATACCTCCATTTGGTCTTAAATGCATGTAATCTGAGTTTGCACCTTCCCAGGAGGTGTGCTAAACTTTTGGGAGCCCAATAACCGTTAAATTTTTGCTCTTTTTTCAGTTATTTGCATATAGCACAAAAACGGTACGTCGAATGGAAAATGTATTCGAAATTTTGTGGTGTTAAATAAATGTATTTTCTTTCTTTCTTTCTTTCAATATTAAAGAGGGTCAAATTCTGCGTCGAATGAATATCTAAAACTTCAAATTTGGTTCAGTGGTATGGTCGAAATCAAAGGTCTAACAAAGTAAGGAACTGGGAAAAGGGATCTATTTAGCAGGCTAAGCTAGTGAGAGTGGCCCCCGACGAGGGATTTGGTGATTCTTTCTGGGGGGGGGGGGGGGGGGTACTGGCAGGTCTTAAGAACACTCCATGCTTAATATCAGTCCACGATCTTCTTTTGTTTTCGAGTAATTTAGGATAATATAAAAAAATCAGGTTGCCATTTGAAGTGTCATATTAGGTAAACTATTCAAGATAGAGTAACCAAACAATATGTTCATGAATAAAAATAGAGTAGGCTATAAAGTGCATATATTCAATCAACACCATGTCCTTAAACTTCCTTTAAAAAATCTACTTTTAATACTAATAAATAATCGATTCTGAAGATTTCAAATTTGGTCGACCGAGTCGATAGAAATAGGGGTGCAGGCAAACGACTTAATGATATCCGAATATATAATATGTCATCATCGTTACCCAATATAAATAATGGAGGGTGACGGTGAGAATTTGCTAAAAGCATTGAATCGGTAAATTGTCTTCATTCTTCAATTCTCATTGAATTAAGAATTGTTTAGAAACGGAATTTTGAAAGCGAATTCGGGTGCCAAATATTACTGTAGGTAAGCGTTGTGCTGCTGAATCAAATCCCAAAATCTCAGTGGTATAAAATGTTTTTACTTCCGTCAGACGCTGATTTTTCCATTAAATTATCAAAGGACGAGGAGCGACGTAAATTGAAATCACTCATAATTTTACTTCGACCTATAAATAACACTTTTTGTAGACTGATAATATTTTGGTAAATAAAATTGGCAGCCAAAACCGTTTATACAATATTTGAAATGGAAAGAATGGGTTGTCTATTAAATTTTCATTGCAATGCAAAAAAAAACATTTATTGATGAATCGTGGGTCAGTCACATTGTGTTGTCAAAAACGCACTTGTGTATGTAAGTGGGTTACTGACAATTCATCTATCCTTTTCATTTCAAATATTGTATAAACTTCCCACTTCAACTCATTCGTCTTTTGTTTCTATCGTTCTTGATCAATAACGTCTTTCAATTGTTTCAGAGCTTCATCAAGCGCTTGATACACTTCTTGAGTATCCGGCGGCCTAACTTCAAAAGACTCCGTTCTGCTTCTCATTTGAGACTTGTGGAGGTAACTCCGGGTGAGCGGGCAGAAGACATCGGGGTTTATGGATTCAGTTCTTGATTTGGTGAGATAGCTCATTGGCACGCCGATGAGAAGAACTGACAGAACGCCGGCAAATGGGCAGTAGGTGAAGGAGATTCTGAAGAGCGACTGCAGAGGTTTTGTTGGGATTTGGTTCCTGAAAAAAAGAAATTGTAATATATTGACAAATATCGATCAACCCGTTTAACCACGAGCGCTGGAGAGGGCTCGTAACGTTGTCAAGATTATTTAATGCATAATAAACGATACAATGGCTAACTGGATGGCATTATTACGATAATGACTTTAATACATAGTACATTAAATAGAGCTAATAAGTTGGAATGGGTTGTATTACTATACATTACATTAGCAACTTTATGCAACGAATGAATACAAATATCACCGATGAGAATTACTTGGAACCATTATTTCAGCCACTTATATTTTTATTGTGTAGGTATGTAACATTCAATGTCACTAAAAATTAAGTATTGTTAGCAGAAACGATAATATTACACAATTATACTTTAACGGCAACGTCAAAAAATATAATTTTGTGTTAAGTAGGTATTTATTTCATGGAAGGCGGAGTATTTTACAAGATGATTATACAACGTGTGGAAAGTTTTACGACAATGTAATTTAAAGGAGTTTTAAATATTATATTTAAATTATATTTAGGTACGTTATAAAAGGTTAAAGAGATGTATTAATAAAGGAACTTTGTGGAACAGTATATTATTTTTGTGAGTATGGATCTCCACTTAAAAACAAAACGGCATCAAAAGTAATAAAAACCGACTTACACATCCTCAAAATGCAGTAAACCCTATCTTAACCAATGGAAACATCTCGACACTAAATCTTCAATGCAAAAGTCACTCGGGCTGCAAGAAAGATTCCAAGAAAAGTCATAAAACCGCGTATCGTACACTCCCGTAACAGTAATATGGGCAAAGTTTTAATAAGAGGGGAATAAAAGTGTTCCCGATATCATTGGGGGAGGATTAAAACTTGGGAGTTTTGGCCGTGCGAAATAACTTTGATGCAAGACATTGTAACTACCTACGTGTGGTGGACGTTATGATTTTATAGCCTACTACTTATAGCTCTGCCCGCGCGGCTTCGACCGCGTATTGCAAAAAGTGCATGCAACCCGCGGGATAAAATATAGCATACTAGCTTCCGCCCGCGACTTCGTCTGCGTGAATCAGGGATAAAAAGTATCCTATATTTTAATCAACACTATAAACTACTTTCGTGCAAAAGTTCATCCAAATCGGTTATAATATTAGTAGAATAACCTACCAGAAAGTCAATTCTAGGCATTCTAGCACAGATATGCGGTTCGGGGGTTACCCAAAATATACTCGTACGAACTCACAGAGCTCACAGACTTTTCCTGTTTATATATTAGCAAAGATAAATGTTTCTTTCTCTTTTTAAATTTATTTCCATATACTGTACTCACGCGGCACTCGGCAAGCTGCTAGTAAGATTAACCAACACGTGCGTAAAGTTGGCTTTCCCGCACGCCGTGGTGGCGAGATGCTTCCCCTGAAAGGTCAACGCCCCCGACGCTAGAGCATTCTCAGCCCCGATGAGAAGCCAACCGCAGAGCAATAGGCTCAGCAGGCAACCGCTTAGAGCACCCTGGAATTGACAAGACCAATCAACGACCTTGACACTGCAATTAGCTAGCCGTGCAACAAATAATAACATTAAAATTACAATTAATCGTATAAGGGAACACACTGCAGCATTGGTGCGTAACGCTGCGCGTATGCGTGAAAGTGTCGTATATGCGTCACGATTTCTTCATACATTTTGCTCCGTAATAATTATACGGTAATGTGCTGAACTGCTGATAGACTTCACTTGTTACATTCTTCTTCTTCTTCGTGTGAAGGGATCAAATAATTTAAACAATATTTTGCCACCTCTATCCCTCAGGGTGTAGCTTTTAAGAGGTCTTCCGCAGTGCACGTAGCCGGACACAATGAGCACTGCATCATGTGTTGCGTAGTTTGGATGGTTGCTCGCAGAATGCATCGCTCTCCTCGGTTCTGATTCCCCATTTCAGCAGGCTATCTTTAGAGCGACCAACTCCCGTCCTCAGACTATTTAGAGCCTTCCACGTGACCCATTTTTCTTTAGCACCAGGCCCCGTAGCATGGATGGCCTTATCACGCGATACGTGACAGGATAGAGCATCCGTCCCTGGCTGACACCGTTCGATAGAATGAGACGACGCGCTTATCCTATCACTTATCGCGTGATAACGCCATCCATGCTACGGGGCCTGGAGGCAGGCGATCTACAGGTGTGATTAGTAGTGAAGCTTCGTTGAGTTGCGACTTCGATACCTTAAGGCGAGCCTCTTGGGGCGTTTGGTGTTGGATGGTTGCGTTAGTAACGAAACTCTTACAGGACCTTAGTCAACTTGATACAGGAACGTGCGCATGCATTAGGTGTCGGGGGCCGGGGGTCGTAAAGTTGTTTGTTACGTTATAGGTACGAGCATCCTAGCGAGTATTCTAGCGAAACGACAGTAAATTTGCTTCAAACTTTGCCGAGCCGATGATTAGAATGATCGTCAAAATGTTCGTAGTAATATTTGGCTCTACGCTTGGCTGTGTTCGTTGCAGAGGGGTAATCACGTTACATTCCGAACGCGCGTTAGGACAATTTAACTGTCATTTTTCCATATAAAAAGTGACATTTCTACCTGACGCGCGTACAGTCGCCATCACATACATCGGAGCAAACAAGCACGTCACAAAAATCGGAACACACCTCTAGTTTCAAGGCATTAGGGTGCGTGTGCCGATATTTTTGTACACCCATAGTGTACCTATGTATGTGATGGCGACTGTACAATGCTTTACGTGATCGACCTGCAGTTCGACAATTTTGTTACATGTGAATGCCCAGTCTATTAGAATCTGTATGTCAACTTATTTAGAGCAGGAGTGTAGTCGCTCCCTTAATCGTAATTGACGCCGAAACTAAATCTTGCGGTAAACGTGTGCCCTGATTATCTATTATTAGATTTATTAGATATCTAAATCGTTGCCGAGTATGCGGCTATATCTGAATTTTGCCTTAGGTATCGATTATTATTTTTTAATACTGTTTAAAAAAGTGGTACTTTTTGTAGCTGCAAATCGTGCGCAAAGTTGTATTTTGCGCAATAGTGCTTTTTACTTTTACGACGTTTTTTTAATACCGTTGCGAAAAAATAAGAAAAACAACAAGTAAGGAATTTGAAACTTTTATATTATTCATTCTGTAACATCACTGTAATACAGTTGAAAAATAATGAAGTTGTTAAAAAAACTTTTTTTTTTTAATACTGTTCTTACTTGTTCTTTTTCTTATTTTTACGCAACTGTATTAAAAAACGTCGTTCGATACACGTGCGAAAATGTCATTCTTCACTCGTAATGACAGACTTTCCGCACTAGCATCGAAATGTACTGTTATGTGCCGACTAGTTTAACCTCGTGCCTTTATCACACTATTCTGGTTGCCATTTTATCACTTATCGCTGTGTGCGAGAATGACGGAGGTCTTACCCACAGCGATAATGCCTTGATCACACGTACCGAGCAAGCGGGCGAGACAGTGCTCTTGGCCGAGTACTCGGTGCGTATAACATAGCGAGTGACTGTTTATACGCACTGAGTACTCGGCCGAGAGCACTGTCTCGCCCGTTTGCTCGGTACGTGTGATCAAGGCATTAGTGATAAGATCCACCATCGTAGGCTTCGGTTACACGCTAATTCTGGCGTCAGTTCAGTCCATCAGTATGATGAGAGAATGATAGTGAAACCGTTGTGAATGACAGAGGCAGACAGATAATACCGATGGACTGAACTGACGCCAGAATTAACGTGTAACCGAAGCCTAAGGCTCGCTGTATTGACGGTTCTTAATTATAATCCCGGTAAGGGCAAATATTGGTGCGATGAATATTTGTTTCCGAGTCTTGACCTTAGTGAGCTATGGGGCTAGTTCGAATTGTGTAAGATTGTCTCTTATATCTCTCTCCTCATAGGTATTTATTTATTTTATAATGTTACTACCTGCCCACGCGTCTCCGCTCGCGAATTACTCGTACAGAGAACCCAGATACAGACGCGGGAATAAATATAGCATAATATGTTCACCCTGAAGTAAGTATAATATAATACAATATAACGCTGAAAGATTTTTTTTTATATGAAGAGCGGTTCCAGATATTACCCCCTATATACATACTTACAAAGCTACGATCTCACAGATTTTTCCTATTTATTGTACGAGCGAGCGAAGCGAATGACGTTCTCCGATTCCGCTTGGTCCTAAATTCTTTCGTATGTCCGGATATCCAGATTACCGGCTGTCCGTCTGTTCTCCTCTATAGGTCGCATTACAAATACAAATTATTTATTTCGGACTATAAAATCCATAGTGTTAGTGGTTACAAACTAAGAGCTATGGTTAGTGTTTTATAATTATGCTAAACTAAAATTAAAGACGCCTGGGCACCGGTATTACAGGCGCGTGCAGTTGCACATGACGCTGGAGCAGTGGCGAGTCCCAGCGAGCTACGGTAGCCTAGTGGTTTAGGCATGCGTCTGTCAAGCGGCGGTCGTGGGTTCGAATCCCGGCTCGTACCAATGAGTTTTTCGGAACTTATGTACGGAATATTTACCGTTAGCTTTTCGGTGAAGGAAAACATCGTGAGGAAACCGGTCTAATCCCAATAAGGTCTAGTTTTCCCTCTGGGTTGGAAGGTCAGATGGCAGTCGCTTTCGTAAAAACTAGTGCCTATGCCAAATCTTGGGATTAGGTGTCAAAGCGGACCCCGGGCTCCTTTAGGGGCACAACCGGGAATAACGCTAGGAGGATGATCAGTTTTTCGAAAGTAAGAAAAATATGTTTTTTTCTAAACGGGGCTTAATCGTGTATAATTAACTTATTTTATTTATTTACCTCTTTGAGGCTTTCCGACGTTTCGTATGTGTCACACCATCCTTGGTCGCGGGACGAACAATAATGTGTGAGATTGGTGAAAGTATAAATTAATATAAAAAATTATGTTTTTGAAAAAAAAAAGAAGCTCGTGTGTTCTACAGCTCACCGAGCCACTGGTTATATAAGAATATAAGATTAAATACAGCGAATGGCTATTAGTCAGTTAAACCCCCTGTTAATATATCACCTTAAACAAATTTGAATAGATCCATTCCTAAAGACACCCTCTCAATGTGTAGTGCTCTAGCTCATGCACGATTAATCTCGACGCCTAATGAGGTTTGGCTCCAGCTAATGCACACCTAATGGAAGTCTGCCCTAATGCTAGGTATTATGGAGTTTTATCGGGAACAAACCTGCTTGGAAGCCACTGTAACTACTGTACGCGACTTTCAGTTTGGAGGTCATGGGTGCTCTGCTAACCCCGGCTGGTAACACTTGGGTTTAAAAAAACTTATGTTCGAAATGTCCGTCTATTACCTGACCAACTGGACATTCCAACCAGTTGGACAGTATTTCGTAAACTTTGGTAATGAAAGAAAGAAAGAAAGAAAACATTTATTCGTGACTACAACGCCATAACAAAGTGTAGACCAATGATGTGATATAAAAAAGGGGTAAATAGATACGTTGTCTATACGAAATTCCGTGTTTAAAAATGGCCACCAAATTCTGACAGCATTTGTTTCCATTGACGATGCGAAACTATGGCAAGCCGTGTCAGTTAACCAGGTTTTAGTGTGCCACTTTTGGAGCGCTTATAACGTATCTATCTATATTTTATATTACATCATTACTGTAGACACATGTAATACACATTTGTCACGAAATGGTCACAACTCAGCGTAACGCCTTGGCCACGACTTTGGTCTTAAGCGACCTGCGACCGGCGTTTTATCTGTTCATTGCGCGGTCTAGACGCGTAACGCACTGTGGTAAGTTGGGATCACGCGCAATGAACAGATAAAACGCTGGTCGCAGGTCGCTTAAGACCAAAGTCGTGGCCAAGGCGTAATGCTGGCAGGACCAGCGCTGGTCTTCCGTTCAATCATCCAACACGGAACAATGATGCCACGATCGAACAGGACAATGGGGAATGGATGAAAATTTTAGAAGTGCCTGATTTTTTTTTTTGGTGTTAGGAATAACCTTCCTTAACACCAGAAAAATATTGCAGACTTTTCAGGTGCGTCATTTATTTTTGACAAATATGAACAGTTTCCTCAGTTACGTTTTGGGTTTAGGACGGCGAATGAGACATTCTCCTTGATTCGTCTCATATTACAAAAAATATCTTAAAAATCCGTGGTAAACTACACTGGCAATGATATTGACAGCTGTAGCAGCTATATCTGTCATTGCCAGGGTCAGATATTCAAAATATTTTTTGTAATATGAGACGAATCAAGGAAAGTTTCTTATTCGCCGTCCTAAACCCAAAACGTAAGTGAGGAAACTGTTTATATTTTTCAAAAATAGTTGACGCACCTGAAAAGTCTGCAAGTTTTTTCTGGTGTTAAGGAAGGTTATACCTAAAACCAATAAAAAAATCAGGCACTTCTAAAATTTACATCCATTCCCCATTTACAAATAAAAAATAAACGAAGCAGAACACAAACTATCAAAAAAAAACTTATAAAAACAACTTACAAAATCTACTGGCAGAATTTACAATACATTTAGCGTAATGCTGGTCACGCACTACTAAACAAACTCCTTTTTACTCTAGGTGTTACAGACAGTCCTCTCTGCAGAGCCTGCATGGAAGAGGAAGAGACAGCCGCCCACGTCATCCTGACATGTCCTGGGGTGGCAGAATACAGGGCAAAGCACAGAGCAACACCGGGGCCACTACCGGAGGCCGTCGGCAACATAAAGGGTCTACTAGGTTTCCTGTTGGAACTGCGTTGGCACGAATAGAGTAGTGCCAAAACCCATACGCAAATTTGGCGCATTTACGACGACGTCGAGTTGCGGAAACCCAGTTCGCGTACAACCTATAACCTACTTCATATTTTTATTTTATAATGCATGCACAATTTATCTCGATACCTCATGAGGTTTGGCCCGAGCATTGCACACCTAATGGACGTTTGCCCTATTACATCGCGCCCTAATACCTACTAGTATACCCTAGGTATTATGGAGTTTTATCAGGAACAAATCTGGTTTCAGGTTGTTCAAAAATAATCAGTTTTAAGGATCGCCAGGACTCTCGACTCTCCATACAAACTGTAGCTTGGTTCTCATTTTAAAATGACATGCTAGAATAACATGAAGATTTGTATTTACACAATGGGATCGGCCATGATAATCTCACTCACTTTTTGTATGGGAAAATGACAGTTGGGTGCTCATATTAACGTACGTTCGAAAAGTTAAGTCATGATTTGAACAGGGTTTGTAGGTCAGGGTTTGAACCCTGGACCGCCAGCTTCGTAGGCAAGGCTAAAGAGGTCGATTATTACAGTATCTGAGATTTATTTAATCGTATGGCATACATTATTTCCGCTCCGAATCGCTAAACTTAAGAACCGGTCACTTTGGAACTCTTTGGGGGAGGCCTATAACCGGCAGTGGACGTCTTTCGGCTGATATGATGATGATGATGATGATGATACATTATTTTGGCCTTTGAGTTTGTCACTCTTTAGTACCACCGGGGACACGTGCAGGGTTGTGGTAGGTAGCTCCTGCGGACGCAAGTAACAGTTGTCCCCCCTTTGTCAAGTGAGTGGGCAACTCGACTGTTAGAGGTTCTTAAGCCGCCCGAAGGCCTCTAACTCGGCTTAACGACTACTGTCATAGACAGCAGCAGGGATCAAATGCTTAGCGTGCCTTCCAAAGCACGGAAGCGCTCATTTATAGTAACCACTCAAACAGGCGGTCACCCATCCAAAGACTGACCGCTGCCATCTTTGCTTAACCTACGTTATCGTTTCCGACTCGCAGGCGCCGCTGGGCTATGAACGCTTCTATGAAGTATCTGAGATGATAGTAATTGAATAATAAACATATTTCTCGTCTTTTGTTACTTGAGTTGCCATCTGTGGGCAACAATAGAAACTACAAAAATACGCAGAGTTACGAAAACGTTGGGCGTCAGGATTGTTGCTAAAATGATTCCGTTTGTAAATAACAGATGGCGCTTAACACGAACCTGCATACGAGTTGATTTTCTTAAATGGGAGGGCGAATTTGGCCCCTCTGCGAGTGTACCAAGGTTCCGTTGTTGTACAAAAGAGGGCGGTAATAGATAACAGATGGCGCTACGCTGCTAACTGGGAGGGCAAACCTCGCCCTTGCGAGTGTTCCAGGTACCATTGTTGTACAAAAGAGGGCGGTATTAAGTACCAGATGGCGCTTAGCTGTATACGAAACGTATAAGTATGTATGTACTATAATATATTTCTCTATAGTTTGTATAGAAAAAACTGGATTGGTGGTAAATACGTCAAAATCTAAATGAACTGACAGCTTTTCCAATCCCAGACTCATTGCGGTTGAGTAACTACTAATTAGTGGATCTGTGAGATGTACGAGTAGATTGTTAACCTAGCAATCTGTCTTTTTTCTGAACGTTTTTTTTTAATTTTCGCAGTTTTATTCGACAAAAAAAATTGGTAAGTAGGTAATTATCGAACCTGCTCACAACATTTCACGAGAATCGGTTGATACATGCGCCCTGTAGAGCAGAACAGCTGGAGAGACATAGGTACGAAAGCATTTTTGCCCAAACTGAAACGGAGAGCTTCGTTCGCTTTGCTCGCTCGTTTAGTTTATGTCAGTTAGCTATACTCACAGAACAATTGGCCCTAGAGAACACGATGCCCAACGTAAACAGTCCTAGAAGAGTGCCCGCAGTCACACCGGTCACCCCGAACGCCACATGCTGTAACCGATCCAGTTCTTTCGTGCCCCACACTACGCCTGCGCAGTATCCTCCTACTAAAACGCAGAGAACCTGGAAAAATTTCAGAAAAATATAAATTATGATTATCAATTTTCAAAGCACTGGTAACTGAGCGGTAGGTCACACAATTTTTAATAGGTCGCGGGTTTGAACCCCACCTTCGACCACTGGGTTTTTAGAGTAAACTTTTGTGCGAAATATTTAAAAAAATACATTTATTTCAGACTACTGGTGGTAGTCCATAGGTATTTTGTTAGTTTGAGGAGCTAAACATCTGCGAGCGTAGCATGGTTACCATTTTATCACCTATAGCTGTCGATAAGACATATGTCACCTTCTTACAAGTACCTATGCGAGTGCGAGGGTGACGGATGTGTTATCCACAACGATAAGTGATAAAATGGCAAGCATCTTAGGCCCGCAGTGAAGGAAAATGTCGTGAGGGAACCAGTGTAATTCCAAATAAGTTTTCCCTCTGATTTGAAAGGGCAAATGACAGTCCCTTTCCTAAAACAAGTGCCCTGCGCCATATCTTTGGATTAGGTGCGAAATCGGATCGCGGGCTCCTTTAGGTAGAACCGGGAAAACACTAGGATATTGTAATTTTTTTTTAAAGATTGTTTTATTGAATGTCCCGAGTCAATAACGAGAGTAGGAAGTGGTTGAGGTTTTTTTTACTACGACGGTGGCATACAAGCATACGGTTTTAAACTGACACCGTAGTTTATGAATGCTCGCGTAGAAGAATCACAAGAGCGTCGCTGACCCTTTATAGATTTGAGGATTCGTTGTGTGTGTCATAAATAACTATAGCTAACTCTAATGCCGCGATGCCTGGAACTAACCTGAACTTTGATAAAAAATGAAACTACTTATTACCTTCATTATTTTACAGCACGCTAGTTCACTTGTGTTTTCTGGCATCCATGGTCTAATAAACTCCTCGAATAACACCCCCGACACAGAGTTTATTATAGAGGCAATACACCTGAAACATTTCTTTATGTTACTTATTACGTTTAAAGGGTTTATTTTACGTCAAACCGTTCTAGATGGCATGATCGCGTTTTATTAGATATTTAACGTGCCCGACTTTTTATACAAAAAAAAAGAAACGAAAAAATAAAAAATAACTTTCATTGGAATATTCTACTTTGGAAGGTAGAGTTGCTGTTTGATAGACTACTTTGATGCAATTCTCTCAAGTTATAAGCATTCGTCCCTCTTGCAAGAACGAATGCTTTATGTCCGACATAAATGCGAATCATGCTAGACAGGCAGATGCCACGTTAAAGGAATTATTCTCACCCCGTCGTCGCACTAAAAATGGCGATTATAAAAGTACCACAGATTCCAGGAAACATGGCTGACAAGCTGTGTAGAAATTGTGGCACCAACTGGAAAATAAGTTTATATAAAAGTTACTAACTAGGTACTTTACCTAAAAACTGCTTAAAACCATAACATAACATTCTAGTGGGTAGGTATATCAATTCAAAACTCGTCAGAAGCCAAGTGTAAATAAATAAATAAATATTTGCGGACAATCTTACACAAATCGACCTGGTCCCAAACTAAGCAAACTATGGGTACTAGACGAAGATAAACATACTTATATAGATAAATAAATACTTAAATATTATAGAAACCATCCATGACTCAGGAACAAATATTCGTGCTCATCACACATATAAATGCCCTTACCGGGATTCGAACCCAGGACCTCTTGCTTCGTAGGCAGGGTCACTAACAACTAGGCAAAAGCGGTTGTCAGTCGTGTAAAAATATGGGTGCATACAACTAACTAATATTATGTCCCATTCCCATCGCTCTCATGTCAGTGGATCGGTACATATGTATTTATGAGAGGATTGAATCGATACATATTTTTGCACTTGACTGTAATACATAGGCATATGTTTATGTATGTAACCTACCTTCCGTACCTGTACGCAATCGACCACGGTAATATCACTACGGACAGTTTAATTCAACATCAAAGCATGATTTGCACACTGAAGATTTAGTTTTTACACATTCGAGATACTGTTACGGCAACTAATAATTGGGAATGGATGAAAATTTTAGAAGTGCCTGATATTTTTTTTTGGTGGTAGGAATAACCCTTCTTAGCACCAGAAAAAAAAATGCAGACTTTTCAGCTTCGTCAGTTATTTTTCAAAAATATAAACATTTTCCTCACTTAAGTATTGGGTTTAGGAAGGCGCATGAGACAATTAGCTTGATCCGTCTCATATTACAAAAAAATATCTTTAAAATCCGTGGTAAAGTGACAATGGCAATGATATTGGCAGCTGCAGCAGCTATATTTGTCATTGCCAGGGTCAGATATTTAAAATATTTTTGTAATATGAGACGGATCAAGGAAAGTTTCTCATTCGCCGTCCTAAACCCAAAACGTAAGTGAGGAAACCGTTTAGTTTTTTCAAAAATAATTGACGCAGCTGAAAAGTCTGCAACTTTTTTCTGGTGCTAAGGAACATTATTCCTACCATCAAAAAAATAATCAGCTACTCCAAAATATTTCATCCATTCCCCATTTTATGTAAAAATTTACTGCTCTCAATAAATCCTACGAAATTGCCAAAAAATAAATGGATAGGTACCTGTTCATGTTTCTTGATCTGCCCCGACAGCAAAGGGTCACAGCCTGCAAACCAGGCATACAACGCCAGCCCTAGCAGGCACGACAGCGCTTTCATCAAAATTATTCCCAGGCAGGAGATCCCCAGACAAATCCTGGCTTTGTTGATTGTTGGTACAGCCAGTAGCTTTTGCAGGGATGACTGGCTGAGGGCGACCTTCCAAAGCCAATTCGTACTTAAGGCTAGAGTCACGGTTAAGAAAGATGTGTGGTGCGCCAGTTCAGGGTCTGGACTGAAACAAATGAAATAAACTTTATCATGACCATTCCCGTTTCAAAAAGGTCCGTCCGTCTTTACTAAAACGGAAAGGAAGATTGCTTTTTTGAGATTGACGCATTTTTAGATGGAGGAACGATGAATAAAATTATTGTTACCATGCTCTTTAGGACCAAGATACAAATAAGAGTGCCTACATTACTGCAGAGACCGGGAAAATAGGGATTACCGGCCAAGTAGATATAGCTATAGGGACGCGAGCCATTTCACGCCTAGATAATTATGTATAATTAGTGCCTACATTATAGGCGTCTTATGATTTTTTTTACGAGCAAGCGTGATAAAATACATGCTTAAATATTTAAGTATATTGCTATATGCTCCGTATTACTTATTTAATAGTATATGTATGACATCTATGACCACTTTCTTTAATTTTTATTTCATTTTCATTTATTGTTTTGTACAATGTTAAACATGTTTCTTGGTTTGCCTATAAACCTATATCTCCACTCAATTACTCAAAGGTTAGCTGGAAGAAATTCCTCAAGGGCTCGCCTTTGTACATATGTCACCTGTTCTTGTTATAATTTTTGTATTGTTGTGTTCTGTTCCATGTAACAATAAAGAATTTACATACATACTACCTAATCTACCTATATGCCCTTTACAATACAAACCAATTGACTTACTCGTACAAGACTAGCCGGTCACCGTGACTAGCGATCTCCCACATCCTCTTAATCCCCATCGGCAGCAACGCCAGCCCGGCTGGCAGCGCCGTACCAGCCAGTGACAGTACGAATGTGAGCATCCCGATACTGACTATTGCTTGTAAGCCTCCGACTGCCGTGAACGTTGCACAGAGTACACATACAACGGCTGTCATGCGGCTTGCGAGGGGATCTGTAACTGAATTAGAACAGAGACTGGTAAATTATTTAAAAATGCCATCTATGAACTCCATGAATAAAACCCTAAAGATGGCGTCGATGTGTTAATCACAGGTCTAAGTGTCATACGAAAGAAATGATACAGACAGATACTTTTCTATATAGTGAAACTATCCAGGTACAGCATGCTCATTCTTTTCAAAGGAAGGCGACGAAGTGCAGTCTTAATAATTGAATAGTGCTAAAAATAAAGAAGAGGAGTGGTTTCATAGGTACTACACATTTTTTTTCTTAAGTATATACAAGATGATAATAACATTAACCAAATCTACACAATTACAAAAACTGAGTTGAATCTTAATAAGTTTCATCCTCCGAGCGTTTTTATTCCCGGTTGTGCCCCTAAAGGAGCCCGGGGTCCGCTTTGACACCTAATCCCAAGGTTTGGCATATATGCCAAACCTTTTTTTTTAAACCAAACGCTTTCGTAAAACTAGTGCCTATAGGCACTAGTTTTACGAAAGCGACTGCCATCTGACCTTCCAACCCAGAGGGAAAACTAGATCTTATTGGGATTAGACCGGTTTCCTCACGATGTTTTCCTTCACCGAAAAGCTAACAGTAAATATTCCGTACATAAGTTCCGAAAAACTCATTGGTACGAGCCGGGATTCGAGCCCACGACCGCCGCTTGCCTGCCTGAACCACTAGGCTACCGTAGCTTTGAATCTTGAATCTTAATAAGTTTCTGTCAAAAATTTCATTTTTGTTACAAGCTTTTATTGCCGGGTGCGTAATGATCGGTATAAAAACAAATAATATAATATTATTGGATATAACCATTTGTGATATAATTTCAAAGGGTAGAATCGTTCATTGTATATAATAAACGTTTCGTCTAATATCAAAATATAATTTTTCTACTCATGTACCGTTATCTGTCATTTATATAGGCTGTAGCTCAAATACAATGACACCACTAATAAGTCGTCGAAAAACTCTATGCTCTATGGCCGAAAAACGCACTGTTTAGCGTACTTTTTTGGTTCATACATTTTTCATAAAATCACTGTTTAACTTTTTTTTAAATCGGCCGCTACTTCATAAACAAATATTTCGAAATAAGAGTATTTATTTACTATTTAACATTTGTATATTAGAAATTATTTACTACAATAATAATAAATCATCATCATCGCCAAGGCTCGCATCGCAACCCACGCCACTCGCCTTTTAAGACCCTTCTTATACAACAGTTGCATAAAATACTATTTATTTAGTATAACCATCATTCGGTATAACGCTTATTTCTTATAACCATCATAGAGTATAATGCTTATTTGATATACATCTCATATTATATAATGATCAAGCGGTATAATTTTTATGTGCAAATTGCGTTTTATTTACCTTAGCTAAACAACTTTTTTTCCGTTCTAACCTAACGTAAACCTATAAAAAAGTATCCGCCGAATTAAGTGGCGAGCAGGGTCATAAAATATTAGAATCATGCTAATATTACGCACAAAAAGGTTTCAATGTTACTTTTATTGCCCAACTCGCCACTTAATTCCGCGGATACTATAACCCAACCACCAGCGTGTCGACGTCACCCCGCTTCGCGAGGTGCCTATCTCCACTCTAAGGGACACAAGTGAACCCTAACCTAACCCACCAATAGTACAATTGTTGCGAGTGTTTTTTTCTACTGCCCTTGCCCCGCCCGTCCCCCCTTTTTCTGGCTACTCTGGCTTGATTATATCAACTGTACATTAGACGAAATGAGCATTATATCCAATGTTCAATAAAGCAAATATGCATTATTTATACTAAATATATGTTAAACTAAATATTATTATATCAAATGATCGTTATATGAAATGATAATTATACCAAATGAAAATATATTATATATTGTTATACAACTCGAGTATTATATCAGATGAGCGTTATTGCGAGTAATATTATATCAAAAATATTTATAGCCATCGTTATGCCGACTGTACTTTATTGCCGACTGTACTTTTCTGCATACCATCATCAACTACTCATTGAGACAATTGTAACGAGCCCAAACTTGATGGGGTTGTGTCGTTTTATTGCGGAGTTCCTATGGCAACCTTCCAGCTCCAGCATCAGATCAGCTCCAAGTTATCATAATATTGTATTGTAATGCGATATACATATGCTTGCAAAATTTCAGCTCAATTGGATAATGGGAAGTGACTGAAAAATGGATTGAAAATTTCGACGGACAACTTACATGTTTACATACATACGAACAGTGCTAGTTAATATAAAGCTTGTAAAAAGGCCCTCTAGGCATTGTACCGAGGAGGTTGGCGAGAAAGCTGCCAGATCTTCGGTCACCAGTTACATCAACCAGACGTTTCGCGATTTCCGCAAATAACTGGGATCCCATGGACCCAAGGTCTCTTGACCTCTCATTAGTAGCGTGATATTGTCCGGGCATGGTGGTTATCCTATACTAATATTTAAACGAGCAATACCTAGTTGTATATATATTTATAATCACGTTCTCAAAAACGGCTATAATGACTTCCATCAAATTTGTAATATAGGAGTTTCCGGGGCCGAAAAATTGATCTAGCAAGGTCTCATACCTGAGAAAAATCGCTTTATCTATTTTTAGAAAGAAAGAAAGAAAGAAAGAAAACATTTATTCGTGGACAAAACAATGGGTTTAAAAAACAAAACACAGAACGTAAAAAAAAAAAAAAAAAACAGGGTCCACGAAAAGGCCCCGACTCAGCACTTTACTTGTACTAAACTGAAAAAGGACTATTAGTAGTAGACCTTTAAATATTAATCACGGCTCTATCGTGGCTTGACAATAAATCAAATTTTCTGCGACAATGTTCAAAGCCCATTAAAGTTATTTCCTTATTGTCTCAACGACATGACAAAATGGATTCGTCCGGTATCTTATCACACTAATAACTTACCTAATCTGAACGCCAACATCGGCACGTAAGGTACTATTGGCAGAAGCATTAGTTTGCTGACAACGAACATTACCGCGGCGATCGTGCGCGTGTGCGTGGAGAACCTTATTTCCAGGTATTCGAAACTTGATGACAGCTGGAGTCTGTGGAAAACTGGAAAACATATAATTTAAACTTCTTACCATTCCGTTAAAGTAAGTTACAATTTACGTTCCATATGTCATCAGTCATCACTGGCAACACACACTGGTCAAAGACTCTCGTCTTGAGACACTCGTAATTCTAATCGGTACCTCGGTCGACCGGTGAACACCTGGTAAAGGTCGCGGGAGTCCGCTGGATGCGGTTGGCGCAGGACCGGCCATTGTGGCACTCTTTGGGGGAGGCCTATGTCTAGTCTGTCAGTGGACGTCTTTTGGCTGATATGATGATGAAGTTACAATTTTATTAGTCTAAACAGGTCGAATGGCCAGTCTTTGTTAGTCAACCGCCTTAGTGTTGCCTTTTCTACTAGCTGACTCATTAGCTCCATTAATGTTTCCAAAAGATTGATGGTGATGAACTGTACAATGATGTGACTAGCAGATACGCTAAATGAGGTGGTAGGCTACATGAAGAGTGAATATGTTAGCTTTCTTACGGCGATATACTTGGAATTGTATCATTACTATTCTTATTTTAAAGAAATATTCTTCCTGCATTCTTTTTTTCATGTATTTTTGGTCGCGAATAAATGTTTTCTTCTTTTCTTTCTTTTCTTTTATTTCCTTGGTCTTCATTTTCTTGTTAAACTCTAGTTTCTATTGAGGTATTATTTACGTCTTTTCAACATTCGTTGAAGGGCTAAGCTCCAAGAAATAAAACTAAATTTTAGTAAATCAAATTTTTGTCGCTAGTTGCCACGGTTATGTCTTCCTGGTAGTATTTTAAAACAGTATTTTGCGTTTAGTTTTAAATCCAAAAAAAAGATGTTTTCGTTGATAATTTTACACCTATCCCTAATGAGCCATATTATTATAGTCTAAGAATGTTGCGATACAACAACAAGAAATAGTTGATTGGTTGTCTAAAGGGTCAACGTTAAATATGGCGCCGGCAGCTGTCATTCCATAGAAGCTTGTCAAACTTTCCATACATTCAGATTTTAACGAACCCACTATTACAGACGGTTTAGTGGAACCCACCCTTATTGTCACGCAACCAGACGGTTCACTAATGTTTCCCAACCTAACGTTTGGCAACCTGATTAATTTCGCATCTTTTAATTTCCCAACCTCTTCATATTTCTGAGACTGTTAAATATTTGAGGAATGAAAACTAATCTGATGTTGATGAAACAGAGCCGACTCGCGTCAAAAAAAAAATTGACCAACTTTATAATTTTTTAAGAACAACTCACGCTTGACCAAAAATTTTAATGAGCCAAATTTGTTTACATAAAAAAACACCTAATGTCTCCTTGGACACTATTCCTCTATCTCCTTTAGATTCGGATTTCCCCATACTGTCCCATTTAAAAAACACTGTAGGGTTCTACACGATGGCCCTGAAATTAATCCTGAAATATTTACAGTTTCAAAGTTTGGGAAATGAAAAGTTGCGAAATAAATCAGTTTGCCAAACGTTAGTTGCAAAAAGAAGGTGTTCCCAACCAGACAGCGGCGTTTACACCGCAAATATTTTTCAAAAACAAAACACGCAGACACGAATCACACAGAGTATTTACCTGGTAAATATATGACAGCTGTTAGGATAGTCACTAAGATAAGGGACAGTGCCGATGCCCAGTATTGTGTGCCTCTCAAGTATATCTCTACAGGTACACCGAGCAATGTGATGCTTGTCAGATGGCTGGAAAGTGGAAATACATCATATTGTGTTAGAAATGTCTAGAAAATGTTCCGTCGATAGTTCGGTTGTTAAAAATGTCCCGATTAGAATTTTCAGTTGTTAAAATGAGGGACGATACTTTTCTTTAACTTTGGGTAAAATTGTGTACGAAATGTGGTTTGTAAAGGCTTGTGCTCATGACTCTCCGCTATACAAAGGTTTGTGGGCCTAATATCAGTGGTGCCATCAGTCGTCTGTCTTGGCACTCTTGACTAACTGCACATAAAAAGCATATCAAAACAACACATTTAATGAGCATTGGTATGTGAAAATTATAGTCATACATAAAGCTCAAGATAGTCACAGAGGAATATTGAAACAGACCAACACCGCTATCACAGGACGACCCGCGAGCTGTGTCGCGGTGACATAGACTATCTGTCTCTTTCTTAGCGTTCTAATTAGAAAGAGACGCAGTGTGTATCTCAACGCGACATAGCTCACGGTCCGTCCTGTAATAGCCGTGCATAGGTCTACGTTCATGTTCAAAACTTACCTGGCAATAAGAGCCAACGAAACTGAGAAAATCGACATATTTTTGCCACCAAACAGAAACCCGGCCACCGTTTTATTTTTTCCATTAACATTGAAATGTATAATGATAGCAATGATCGCAACCAAAATAATACCAAACAAACAATACTCTGCTACGTTAAAATAAATAGAGGAGACCAAAGTGCTGTTTTTCATGATTGCTGTTGCTAATAAACGTGTTTCTTGCAAAACGTCCAGGTTCAAATAGTTATCAGTGCGACTAACAATACCTAATAAAGAGATATAACAGATAAAACTGGATTTCTCTTCAATCTCACAGCAAATAGACTACAGTATGTTGTTTATAGTGTATGCCTAAATAAACTAGATACAGCAGTTACTCCATTGTTTAGCAAGAGATCATAAAATAAACCTGAAAAAAAGGCATGACTTACAGAAGAATTGAACAACGTAGGTATTATAGACTGTAGAAATATTGTAGACATCAAAATATACAAATTCTAGTATTTATGGCCGACAACGTTAACAAATAGAAAACATTGCCGTGTGGAGGCTTTTTGTTACGTTTTTTTGTTAACCACGGTAGTATGTTGTAATCTTAAGTTATATATCGTATCTTATTTAAACAACTAAAGGAAAGTGTAGGTACAGACTATTAGTACAGTAACAGAAGTATATTCACCGAATAACTTGATAAGAGCGCATTTTTTTAATTGCAGATTATTTCGAGCACGTCGTTCTTATTATAACCACTCATTTTACTTACTTTGCTGTGGAAAAAGTGCTATGGTAAAAATAATATACAAATGTGAATACTATCAAATAAGCTACTGCTATTACAATTTGAACCATGCCCTGCTGCGTTAAAATTCATCATTTAGGTACTTTCTTCTACCACGATTAACTATAATAATCCGATATAGGTAATACAATGAATTCAGAATTAGAAAGTCATACTTAAAATGCCACATAAATTAAATAAATTATTTGAACTAGAACGACTGATGTAAACTAAATAATAATATTTGATTCATACGCTATACGTATTTATAAAATCAGCGCCATCTATATTACGGAACCGGAACCTTCAGCAACGCGAACTCTGCTTGAAGTCGAGTCACCACACTGCGTTTTGTTTAATGGTGAAGATATCTCGTTCTATAAGTGCCGCAGTCAGCCGTTAGATGGCATTAATTTCAATGAAATTAACTTCTAGTATTCTACTAAATAATCTTAATAAATTCAAAAACAAAAGTTTTATTAAAATCGAGTAATTTTAATTAGGACTTTTAAGTTAACTAAATATTTTTTTGTTTAGAAGCCAGTGGTTTTCGGACCGCCCAATGTTTTTTTTCTAGTTGATTGAAGAAAATTGAGTAAATAACTAGTTAATACCTAGTTAGGTAGGTCCACAAAATGAATAATAATGACCTCGCAATAAACTTTTTGTACTAGGAACAGTTTCGGTTATGTAACCTGCAATGAAGTATGTTTTAACTATATTTCAATTACCTACTACTTACGTAACAACTACCCACTAGTCAAATTGCAACCTCCCTATATACTCTGTCCACGAGCATACAATCGAAAAACAGCTTAGGTACCAGCCATGTAATATCAACCCCCAAACATTTGCATCCTAAATATATTCAGATATATACCAACAATTTCCTGTAGCAATCATTCAACATACTTTAACGAAGATATACATTTCTACCGATATGTAGTTTTATGGAAAGGGGGTGGAGGGGGTTATATTATTATGGATGGCGGGTCGCTCTTACCGACATTAGAATATTACGTTCGCACCTGGTCCCAAGCGACCCCGTAAATATATGTAGTTTTTGTCTAGTTTTATGGATCTCTATATCGCAGGCTAGCGGGATTTTTGCTTACAAATTGTGCGGTTTCATTCGGCGTTTTGTTTGTGTTGGTTCAGTTAATTGTTTGGATAAATACGTAGGTACCTACCTAATAATCTAGGCAAAAACTGTGCATTAACAATGTATACCTACTTACGCAGAATTTTTACACAAATATATTTCTACCTTAAATGCGTGGGCAGACAGGTGTGGGCACAAAGTGGACTGATGACCTGGTAAAGGTCGCGGGAGTCCGCTGAATGCGGGTGGCGCAGGACCGGTCATTGTGACACTCTTTGGGGGAGGCCTATGTCGAGCAGTGGACGTCTTTCGGCTGATAAGATAATGATGATGACTTCTACCTTACCTTAATTAGGTAACACAACAAACGTCACGGCGTGTCGTTTTTAACTTAGGAATAAGAACATCCATAGTGAGCGCGGTTGTAGGTAACGTTGCCCAGCTTTTAGCCTTGTGACGCCTACCATATTATATATTTCTTACCAAAATTTGGATCTATAACGGAAAAAGCCAGAAATATTTGTCTGTGTCTTTGTATACTAACACCCGCATAGTTTAAGATTTTAATCTATCTACAGTATTTTGAACCAATCTAAGCAAGTCTGTCAAATGAATTTGGAAATTTCTAAACTTAGAATATAAAATCTTATAATTGAATAGTTGTTATTATTATTTACGATTAACTGCAATAATCCTTTCTGCGTCTATGAGTGCGCTATAAATTCAACCTTACGTTCATACGCATAAATCACAGAATACACAATCGCAAACATCCTTGTCCAGAACTCGGGGACCCAAGGACCGAAGGAACTTTCCAGGGGTGAGGGGGGCAAAGATGCATGAGAGAGACCGCATAAGTTTTCCGATGAGAAAAAACGAGATGGAGTCAAAGAAAAATTAAATTATATTTCCCAATGGTGTCAGCCAGTTATTAAGTGCCAGGCAGCATTATGAATTATTGTATTTTTTATTTCTTTCCCCCAGGTTCTTTTGTACGTGGAATTCCTTTTTATTTGGAAATAGTTCCGAACAGGATTGCAAATGGATTCAGGCTGGTTGTTGGCGTTATAAATCAATTGAAGTATTCTCGTATAGGCCGTTTGGGATCATTAGGTGCAAGGTTTTTGGATAGTGGATCCTTTTCAAGATTCCAGTGCCTAGGTGACATTTTCGAACGATCAGTTTACCAACCGAATTTGCGTTGTTATTATATTATTTAGTAAACCACGTAGTAAGTATCGGCCTGAGAAATTTTAATAGGTATAAGTACTTAGGCAGGTGAATGTTGTAAAAAAGTTTCTTAACGACAGCATTTCTAGAAAAGTTTTTATCATTATGTATGTCAATTACCTAAGTAGGTAGGTATTAGGTGTACTTTTAATTGTAATTCTTTGTTAATCTTTTTTTTTTCATTTTATATGAACGTTTGACTATTTTTGATGATTAAGGTTCGATTATGCTGATAATTCTTCAATTCGCAAGAATCGAAAAAAACAACCTACTTATTATGATGTTCTTCTATTGTGCGATTGTTACTTCATGTTCCATAAGATACTTATTATACTATTTCTGATGAAAAAAAGTACCCACCAACTGTGAAGAAGTCGTTAATTTAGTCAATTTAAGAAAACAATCGAAAGCAAAATACTCCAACGAAAGAACAACGTTATCGCAAGACACTAACTCCCGTTTCCTCCTTAACGGTCGTCGCTGTCAAATATTCAAACTTAATTCTAAACACGAAACCGAATACACGACTCGGCCCATCCCATACGTCTCCCACATGTAAAAATTGCAACGCAACTTAACGCTCTTTGCATTTTTTCGCGACGCAACGTAGGGCTTAGAGATTAGATTTCTACAGAGGAGCTATACGCGTTGCCACAATAAAGAAAGGAAAGGCTCCTATGCAGCCAAATTAAGAACTGGTCTTGAAATGGCTGACAGCTTACCATAAACAACTTCATTTGGGCGGGTAAAGGTTTATTTGCCGCAACTTCATACTCAATTGCGGAAAATAATGCTAGTGGCTGAGTGGTGAGCTGTAGAACACGCGAGCATGCATTTATTGGTTTTTGACGTGATTTAACGTCTTATAAATTGATGAACAAACTAAAACTCATCCCAGATGATGGTTGGTAGGATGGTTTCGTTGTAATGTATAGGCAGTAAGTTTGTATAATATAATATAAGTAAGTAATTGTAGTCTTTAGTAATAAAACCATTTGGTAGTAAGTAAACTAAATATATTATAGTATTATGTTTTAGTGGGAACTGTCGAGGAGCTAAATGCATGTTTATTTGTAATCAAGCTTGTAAGTAACTATTAAGTACATTTAACTCTGTTTGTTCTCCAATAAATAAAATAAAATAAAACACGAAAAAGTATGACTCATTGTCCCGTTCCGCCTGAGCCGAGCGTTCGGCTTTATGACGTTATCACGTGAATTTATCGTCCGTAAACCGACTTCATAGACAGACAATTTTATTTTATTTCGGAAAACGAACTTTAAAAAAAAACTATAATAAATAACATTTTTTGTTGTATGTTGGCATTTTAAAGTTTGCAGTTTGATTGCCGGACTGTGCACAAGTGTTTTCCTATCAATATTCGGCAATCTGGTGCTTTGAAATGGAATCATTGGATTTGACGTAGCATTGTTTACCTTTGCACCAAGCTCTAAGTGAATGTGAAGATTCTGCGATATGGCGCGGCGTAAATAGTGACAAGTCCGACGGGAGGTCGTGCTATTCCGGATTAATGTTTGTGTGCAGGTTAATAATGTAATTACCATTACAAAGATTGATCCGGCCGATATAAAAAACTTGTTTACCCTGCATTCCGGCACTATACCGCCATCTAGGCGTTATTGGTTGAAAAAAAAACGAGCTGTCACCTCACACTGAACTTTTTCCTGCGTCCGGCCTGCGCAGGGGCGCGTATCAACGCCGACGCGCCATCTGCAGCTTTGGAGGGGAGTTGTCGAGCAAGCGGTTTGCTTGGTTTGGAGCGACGGCGAAACTACACCCCGTGGTTTTGCATTATTATAGTAGTTAGCTAGTCTAATGACCATTATTTTATGTTTGTGAGTAGTGGAAATTTATTTATATTTTAATTTTAACCTAAACATATATTTAGTGGTGTAATTTAGTTAAGCATCTGTTTTTGCAGTTAAACCTAGGTATTAGGTACAGGGATTTACAGACCACATTGTAGATTTATTTTTAATGGTAAATGTTGTATTTGTACGTCTATGAATGTTATTTTTATTGGCATTTTAGTTGTTTTTTTTATTTTGGTTTTTTTTTTGTAATAATGTAAATTTTAATGAACTCGCCATTTAATTTATTGATTCAATGTTTATGATTATTGTTATCATTTTTAATCCAAAAGTGTACTTTTAATGTTTTAGCAAAATTGTACTTAGGTACTACATATACCTACTACATTTGAATTTGGTTAGTGTGCTTTTACTAAAGGAATTTAGTTGTTGTTTTGTCCTATTTAAATTATCATAGACTAATTACTAGCAATTATTTAGCACAATGAGTTCCCTGTCGGAGTCGACGTGCCCTTACTGTCCAAACTCGGCGCGGTTATTTACATCGCGAGGCCTTAAAACGCACATAACACGAATGCACAAAGATGTTTCCAGTCCTTCTGCGTCGCAGCCCGTCGGCGGTGTCGCTGTGCACCCTGATGCCGCGCAACCGGCATTAAGCGTTCAAAGACACAGTTGCAACCTCGACCAACTCGCCTCATTAAGGGGGTCAGTGCGGGTTCTTCGGCACATTCCGAGGGGGGCGAGGAGTGTTGCAGCTAGGAGATTGTGCGACATTATCGAAAGTTGCATTGCCGTTAATGGGGTGGACGAGTGGTGTGCCCTCCTATCTTTTTCTTACAGGGCTCTGAGGACCCCTGAGGTGGGGGGTCCGGGATCTTTGACTGCGAAGGTCAAAGCAAACATAGAGGCCTTCTCGTACCTGTCGCCGGATGATGGTGCTGGGGCATCCCGGTCAACTTCTCTCAATAGGACGATTGAGGCCAAGGTCCACGAGGGAGATTTGAGAGGAGCTGTCCGGCTTCTAATGAGCGAGGACACAATCGCTCCGTCAGGCCCAGGCACTTTCGCAGCGTTGCAGTCTAAGCATCCGAGTCCGTCCCGTCCTCTCAGTTTCCCAACGGAGCTAGACCTTGACTGCCCTGCCTTGTCAGTCAAGGTGGAGGATGTATCTCTAGCAGTTAGTTCTTTCCACAGTGGGTCAGCAGCGGGGTTGGATGGAATCCGTCCGGCCCATTTAAAGGAGCTGACATCAGGCACGGCTGGCGACAGTGGAGTGCGTTTGATGGAAGCACTGACCAACCTGTGCAATTTTTTGCTTAGTGGGAAGTTGAACCCTCAGGTATGTCCGTATTTGTATGGGGCTACTCTTTGTGCTTTAAATAAGAAGGAAGGGGGACTGCGACCGATAGCCGTGGGGAGCACTTTCCGTCGACTCGTGGCCAAGCTTGGGTGTCGTGCGGTGAGAGGGGAGATGGCTTCTTATCTGCAGCCGCATCAGGTGGGTTTTGGGACGCAATTGGGGTGTGAAGCGGCGATACATGCTGTACGTGCTTTTGCATTGAAACCAGAGAATGCCGGCAGCGTCCTTATAAAACTCGACCTTAAAAACGCTTTTAACACAGTGGAGAGAGACGTATTGCTGGGGGAGGTTAGGGAGAAAATACCTGCGCTCTTTTCTTTTCTACACCAGGTTTATTCTTCACCCTCCAACCTGTTCTACGGAGCTGACCTTATTTTGTCACAAGTGGGGGCTCAGCAGGGGGATCCACTGGGTCCGCTCACTTTCAGCCTCGCAATCCAGAAGGTCATTACCGAGCTAAAGTCACCTCTTAACATCTGGTACCTTGATGATGGCATCATCGGGGGCAAGCCGGAAGAGTTGGAGCAAGACTTGCTCGTCCTACTGCCACGCCTGAAGGATATGGGGCTGGAAGTGAATACTTCCAAATGTGAGTTTTTCCCCTGTGGACCGCAGTCAGCTTCTCTCTTCTCTTTTTTCTCGGGTTTACTTCCCGGCCTCAAGGAACTGAGCGCTGATTCCTTTTGCCTACTTGGTGCCCCGATTTTTCCTTCCGCAGTTCCTGAGGCACTCAAAATTCGTAAGGATCTCCTCCTCCTCGCAGGCGAGCGTCTCAAGGGTTTGGCCCCGCACGTGGCCTTGGCTTTGATGCAAAAGTGTTTCGCGGTTCCCAAGATCACGTATCTGTTGCGCACGGCCCCGGTTTGGTTATTCCCTGCTGACATTGAGACCTTTGATTTTGCCATTAAGTCGACGATTGAGTCGGTGGTCAATGTGTCTCTGAATGATATTCAGTGGGCACAAGCAGGTTTACCCATCCGTCATGGGGGCATTGGGGTGCGGCGTGTGGGGGACGTTAGCCTGCCGGCTTTCTTGGCGTCGGCCCATGGGGTTGCTAATCTAGTTGCTGAGATTTTATCATTTGATGGCGACGTGGTAAGCATACCGTATGTGACCGACGCTGTGAGGCGGTGGTTGGCTGTCAACCCGGGGGCGTCCGTCCCGGAGAATCCAAGTCTCCAGCGCGCGTGGGATGACGTAGGGTGTAAGGCCATCTTAGACGGTCAGATTGGGAACGCTTCAGGTGTGGACCGCGCAAGGCTTCTGGCAGTGTCGCGGCCGGAGTCAGGGGCTTGGCTGCAGGCGTTACCCTCCCCTCAACTGGGCACGTTACTCGACGGTGACTCGTTGCGGGTGTCGGTCGCTCTCCGCTTGGGCTGCAATGTATGTCAACCACACGTATGCATATGCGGTTCCACGGTGGGAGTTGACGGTCATCATGCATTGAGTTGCCGGCGATGTGCCGGGAGGCATCCGCGTCACCACGCCTTGAACGACGTGGTCCAAAGGGCGCTCAGGTCAGCGGGTGTTCCGTCCAAGCTTGAGCCTCCGGGTCTTAGTCGCACGGATGGCAAGCGACCTGATGGCCTAACGTTGGTGCCGTGGGAGAGAGGACGTTGCTTGGTCTGGGACGCTACTTGCGTCAGCACCTTCGCCGCCTCTCATATCAGTCGCACTGTACGCGCGGCTGGAGCGGCAGCCGAGTCTCAGGCGGCGGTGAAGCGCCAAAAGTATGCTCCATTGGGCTCGGGGTATATTTTCGTCCCTTTTGCGGTGGAAACGGCGGGCTGCTGGGGTGCTGACGCGAAACAATTCGTGCGTGACATAGGCCGTCGACTCAGGCAAAAGGGAGAGGACCCCCGCTCCGAATCGTTTCTGGTGCAGAGGCTGTCCATAGCCATCCAGCGGGGTAATGCCGTGAGCATTATGGGCACTTTTGCACCGGAAGCGATAACGAACGGGGTTAACTAGTTGTAGTGTAGTTGACGAGTGTGTTTATATTATATACTAGTTTTTTGTATTTTTAAATTTATGTTTTATTTATACCTATAGCTAGTATAGATATTATATTTGACATGTGTATTTATGACGATATATTATGATTATTTTGTTTTAAAGAATTCATAAATAACGAACTTGCTTCCAAAATTTCACGAGAATCGAGTAGAGGAGAATAGCTGGTCAGCGGGACAGACAACGGATAAACGATTTTTGGCCCAAGCTGAAGCATAGAGCTGGGTGTTTTTCAAAAAAAGAGTACAAACCTTTTTTTTTTCAGAATACGGTTTTTTTTTGTTTCTCTTACTCAGAATCGTTGATACTAATCGATCCTCATACAAGAAAAATAGTGTCCCAGATTTCACTGCGTAAGTTTTTTCTTCCAGACTGCATACAAAAATGTGACGATCTGGAATGTAATATTTAGGAGACTTTTTTTCTTGTATGAGGATCGATAGTATCAAAGATTCTGAGTAAGGAAAACCAAAAAATAACAAAATTTGAAAAAAAAAAGTTTTGTACACTTTTTTTTAAAACGCCCAACTGCGTTTGCTTGTCTCGCTCATTCGAAAAGTTAAACTATAGCAAGGACAACGAATGATATAATATACCCCTTTCTTCACACTTATTACATTTGTAAACTGCCATCTCGCTCGGTCGCGATCGCGGTATTATTATAAACATAGCTTGTCCTGAGTATTATAGGTCCACGACGTAAGGTGAGAAAATTATAAGGCAGACAGAGAAAGGGGGTCTCTTTCTCGCGTCCTCGCATGATTGCTCTCGTCGTGAACAAGGGAAGCTATTAATTTTAAATTCAGGTAACAGCCATGGCTTGCTTACAGAGATAAAGTGAAGGCATTTTTAAAATACGGCTAAGGAAATAATAACACTTCCGTACAATATACATATGCGGAATAGATAGGTACTACATGTTTGCATTACATTTTGTCTACGGAAAATATGTTGGTAAGTAAGTAGTGTTTTATTTGTTGGAGATCATTTATTGTCATTATTTGATAGGTGTTTCAAGATCTTTTGTTGTATGCTTTTAGCTCGATACTTAGTAGGTACTTTGTTCAATAATGTTCTAAGGAAGGGGCCTTAGACGTTTTAATTGCGTAGAATAAAAAAAACCGAATCTTCGACTTGATGACACCATTGCATTCATGGCGCCATACGAACCTAAATGTAAAGGACTAAAAGTAGTGGTATAATGATATTAAAGTTGGCGTTGAAATAATCACCAATATTTGAATTCCACTACTTACTATGAATGTATACCTACTCTTCTTCCGATGTCAAGTTTTACCATTTAAATGGGGCTGTAAATACGAGTATTAATTGTTGAGTATTAGTTGTTATTTATTTGGAGGTCACAAGTCCAATTAATGGAAACCTTAGTCTCACAAACCCAACTACAACCCTCTATGACACTTCAAATGTGACAAACCGGAAAACCTGCCACTGACTAACGTCTCGTTCTCTTTTATACCTAATTCCAGCAATGGCTACTGTAAAAAGGTTTCCCCGGAATGGCAGTTTAATCAAAACGTTAAGGGTTGAAGCTTAAAATAATCTCGCGAGGAGTTAGAGTGGGCCCCCGGGCGTATGATAAACCGGCGATAACCGGATATGGGAACGAATGAATTGGTCGCTTCGAGCTACGTTTTTTGCGTGCGCCTCTAGTTTTGGGGGGCTATCTTCATGGTAGTCAATATTGGTATAGACAGAATACAAGATGATGATTAACATTAACTAAATTAAATGAAAACTAAGTACGTTAAATCTAAAAAAACCGACCAAGTGCGAGTCGGACTCGCGCACGAAGGGTTCCGTACCATTATCTACAAATATTTATTTAATTCTGTTTTTAGTACCTATTTGTTGTTATAGCGGCAACGGTTACATCATCTGTGAAAATTTCAACTGTCTACCTAACACGGTTATTGAGATACAGCCTGGTGACAGAGGGACAGACAGACAGACAGACAGACAGACGGACGGACGGACAGCGGAGTCTTAGTAATAGGGTCCCATTTTACTCTTTGAGTACGGAACCCTAAAAAGGCCCTCGAGGCATTGTACCGAGGATGCTGGCAGCATTTCCTCGTTGAATTGCAATGCTGATGCGTTTCGCAAGAAAGCCGCCAGCTCTTCGGTCACCAGTTACATAGACAGAATTAGGTAGGGAATTTACTGAAAAATGGTTAAGTCGGACTTTATATGGTATGCCTGCATGGCGTGGTCGGGCTGGACCTGCTCGTGCGGGAATGGATTTCAGACCAATATTCCCGCACACTATGCGGGAATGAGATTTCGTGAGTTCGTGACAATTAAAATTTCATCTTTCATGCATATTTTTTTTATTTCCTCGCATGATGCATTGTAAAATGTTGTATGATACACGTGCGGATAGGTAATTCCCAACTCGTGTCGATCAAAAACACTCCCTGACAGTCGTGTTTTTGGTCGCCACTCGTTGGGAATTACCTACTTTCCGCACTTGTATCATAAATAACTATTATTCCACAAATAGGTACAATAAGAGAAATGGATTCACGTACCACCGTAGAACTCTGTCGCAATTGGCAAGCTGCCGTCACTCAATCTTAAGTGATATGGCACCTTATTGCGATAAGGTTCTACGATGGTACGTGAATACATTTTCCTTACTGTACCTTAGATGACACCATAGACAAGTACCAGCAAAGTGTAACCAACAGGAAAAATAAGCGACCAATTAGTAAGTCTCATTCTAAGGTAAGGTTAATTTTATATAGTTCTTTAGTCACACTATTAGTAGTGTGACTATATAGTGTACTAATAGTGTGACATCATTATCATGGTCATCTGCCTATCTTAGTCCACTGCTGGATATAGGCCTCTCCAACTATACGCCACTGATAGTCCGTATATAAACCCACTCCCAATATACCTACGTCTCATGACAACACGATAAAATGCATCGAAGCAGGTCGAGAAAGTTGTGCTGAGCAAGAATCAGAAGATTATCACACTTAAAATAGGCCCAATAGGTTTGAAAAATCCTTCAATTCCGGTCAAAATTGTAAGGGTAGGTATATTTACGAGTACGTCATGTGACAACAGTACGAGACATGTGGCATCATTTAGCCCTTTAATCGTAGAGCGACTAAAACCTAAGTCTGTCCTGAAATGGCCGGGAGTACTTGGCAGACGGTGCCAATGTTGGCCAACTTGCTTATATCGTCACCTATCTTAGGGTGCTCAAACGAGTTCTGTTTCATTACTTAAGGTTATTTTCGATACCTTAAAAAACAACAGCTGTACTGTTAGCCCATTGGAATAATTCTTCCCAAATGTCGCCTGGCCCCCAGAATATCCTCTTTCATGCTCATTTAACGGGGGACACGTTATCGAGGGAATATGCTTTCTTCTCCTTTGGTTTAACGTTACGTTATTTCCTTCGTGGGGTATCATTAACATAAATTTTACGCTTTCTTAGATAAGCTGGACCGGCCTTTCTATTAAGTCCTTTCCTTTTCGTAAATTTACGGGATATTATTACGTATGTTATAGTAGATATAACGTTTTGTACTCTTTTTTGTAGGCTGTTTTTGCCGTGAAATACGCACGCCATGAATCGTCATTATGGAATCTTAATATGTAAGCTTTTAGTAAATTGGAACTTGATTTACTTGACGTGACCTCGGGTTAATATTTGAGCATATAAATTGAAAGTCTATGCCTTAAATAGCAAGTATTATTATAATAGCTGAATTCGATAAAGTACCTAAAATTAAATCATCCACATACACAAGTAAATACTATTAAGTACCTATTCATTTTGGGAATATAGTAACTTCACTGTGACAATAAAAATAATCAAAACATATGAAGAGACTTAAAGATTGACTGCTCAAAAGTGTACCTCTTTAAAAAAAATACCCACTATATATTGTTGAAATCTATACTTTCTTTACTAATATTGTGTAATCTGGCGTACGGCTTGTCCCGCGTATTGCAAACTAGCTGTTGCCCGCGACTTCGTCCGCGTAGAACATGTTATCGTCTAGATGTTTGTTTAAGGAATTAATTTTTAAAAACATTGAAATTAGTTTTGTAGTTTTTTTAGTAAACAGTCTAAAACCGAAGTTACAAATCTCTTCTTTCAAAATATCTTGCTCTCTATACAAACTAAGAACCCCATTTGAACCCTCATAGTAAACAGTCTGAAACCGTAGTTACAAATTTCTTACTTTAAAATGTCTTGCTCTCTACAAATTTCGAAGCCCCTTTTAACCTTCTTAAGCGATAAATTAAAAAAAAGCGCTGATATAAGTTTTGTAGTCTTTTAGCAAACAGTCTAAAACCGAAGTTACAAATCCTTCACTTTAAAAATGTCTTGCTCTCCATACAAACTTTGAACACACTTATAATCCCCTTTAGGGGATGAATTTCAAAAAACGCTGAAATGAGTTTTGTAGTCTTTTAACAAACAGGCTAAGATCGAAGTAACAAATCTCATAATTAAAAAAATTCTTGTTCTGCATACAAACTTTGAACCCCTTTCCCGCTTAACGCTTTTCGGGGAACCTTTAAAAAAAATCACTAAGTTTTTTTATTGTAATAAGTATTTTTTCTACAACACTATCAAGTCTCTAGCTCAAAAAAAAGTGTTTTCCATACGAACCTCGCACCCCTTTTTAACCCCTTAAGGGGTGGAATTTTCCAAAAAAACTGGTAGTACTTTATTGTATTTTAATAAGTTATCTTTCTACAAAGTTTTAAGTTTCTACCTAAAAAAAAGTTTCCCTCACACATACGTTGCACCTCTTTTTCCCCCTCTTAAGGTTGGAATTTTTTTTAAACTTTGCAACCCTTGTTAACCCTCTTAGAGGTGGAATTTTCCAAAACGCTGAAAGTACCTACTTTGTTTGTATTCTAATAAGTAATATTTCTACAAAGTTTTAAATCTCTTGCTGAAAAATTAAGTTTCCCCCATACAAAATTTGCACCCCTTTTTAACTCCCTTAGGGGAAGACTTTTCCAAAACGCTGAAAGTCCTTTATTTGTTTTCTAATAATCTTTTTACAAACTTTAAAGCTTTTATCTCAAAAAAGAGCTTCCCTCATACAAACTTTGCCACCCTTTTTAACCCCCATAGTAATCTTTTTTAAAAGTTTTAAGTCTAGCTCAATAATAAAAGTTTTCCGTATACTAACTTTGCACCCCTATTTTACCCTCTTAGGGGTAGAATTTTCCAAAACGCTGATAGTGCTTTATTTGTATTCTAATAAACTAATCTTTCTACAAAGTGTTAAGTCTCTAGTTAAAAAAAAAAGGTTCTCCCATACAAACTTTGCACCCCTTTTTTACCTCCTTCGGGGTGGAATTTCCAAAAATACCTTCTTATCGGTCGACTACGTTATAAAAGGTAGCTCTCTAGCCCTAGTAGTTTCGGCTGTGCGTTGATGAGTGAGTGAGTCAGTCATGACAAAGGCATTTATATATGTATATCAGCGGTCGGCAACAGGCGGCCCGCGATGCCCTTGCTTGCGGCCCGCGAGCCTCCCTGGCTGGTCTGTATGTAAAGGTCGTTGAATTCAGAATTTTGGAATTGCCTCCTACAGTCACAAATAATTAAGAAGTGCGGGCCGCGTATTTTTTTTTAGCTCCTATATGGCCCTTGGTTGTTAAAAGGTTGCCAACCCCTGATATATATAGAAGAAGATAACCTTCAGTATTAGGTACACGTAACGTAACCTTCACAAGCAAATTGACTCAAAGAGCTACCTACCGGTGCCAACATATTTGCCAAAGCTATAAGTACACCGGGGCCAACGGGGTGTGTAGGTGCACACTATCTACAAAGAAATTACAAGTACCTACCTCTCTATCAGGGGGTGAGGGGGTGACGTCACCGCCTCGAATAAATGTGATGGAAATTGGAGGATTTGTTTACCCATATTCTTCTCACACTTTTGACACTAAAAGGCGGAGCGCGCCTGGGTAACTATTGTTTTATTCTAGTGGGATGGCTCGTGTGTTAGATGTAAAAGTTTTGCATTTTAAGAAGGAACTTAAGCATCTCGCAGAATTGTGTTGCCGAAACATATACGAACTATTAACACTTTGCATGCCTTTGAATTTAAGGACATTGTTATTTTTGTTAACTCAGGATACGTTATGGAAGAGTGGGATAGATCTATACACTTACTAGCAGATCACAGCATTTGTTTTTAACGAAATTCAAAAAAAAAGTTTCTATTTTCATTTGCGTTGGCTATTTTGAGAACTTTACTGATTACAATTTGCATCTCTCACGACCACACTTCAAACAGGTTTGACACTGATTGTACGATCTCCATACATAATTAGAAATGAACAAATCTAAAAATGAACGCCGCTCTACTGCAATTCTACCTACACAAACGGAAAAACCTACACTTCAAAGTTCTGGAAACTGGACTCTATTTTGTTGTGTATCCGAATTTAAATAGTACCTATATGATATTATATCGGTAATTTTAAGTTGTATTGAGAATACGGATATTCAATACTCCGTAAGCCCTTACATTTCAGTCACAGAATAGACAATTTGGAACAAAACTGGTTAGATTTTGAACAATGACAAAGACGAACAGGATTTTTTTTTAAATTCGAGGTAAATATTCTTGAACCAAGAAATCAATTAGGAAGTTGTTAAAGTATCTCGCTTGAATTATCTCACCCATTTTTTCTCTCAATATGTTTTCTTTTTATTTCAAGATATATATGGCGGTCTTCCTAATTAATTTCTTGATTATAGATATTTTAATAAACACCCATGATACTTATTCCTGCGACGTCCGCTTTACAAGGCGGAGCCGTAACTCGATGGTGGTTTTAGAACGCAACAAACGTAAAAAAAAAACAAGGGATAAAGTAAAAAATCCACTGTAAAGTACGAAATTATAAATGCAAAAGTAGGTAATAATTATGACTGCTTGAACACTGTGGGGACATTCCATCTCCGCCTTTATATTTTGAAGCTCATGAAAACTAATCTTCGCTACATGAAATTCAATTTATTTTACATTTCAGAAAAAAATATTACTGTGGACGACGCGTGGCGTCGACGGGGTCGATGTGTGACAGGCCCGAGTTTAACCTTCGTGATTCTACAGCCACCTAACAATGGGCGTTTTAAACACCGCGGCGGGTGAACCGCGCGTTTCAACCGCGGTGGGTGAACCGCGGCGGTTGAACCGCTCAAGCGTGTTTTTAAAACGGCCGTAACGCGCTTTGATAGCGCAGGTGCTCTTGGGGAGTACTAATCCCGCAGACTGAGCTGCACTGTTGAAGGACGGGGGTTAACGATAAAATAATACTTTGATGAACTAATGAAATGGTATCATATAAAAAATGAGACACAAACTACTGGCTATTACTTTCCCTACTTCCTATCACAATTTCCCAACTTCCACTTTCTTCTGCTTCCTAGGAGCTCCCACTGGTGGGGCTGAGCGAACACAAAAACAACTGGCGATAAGAGCCTCTTTTATACCCCTAAGAGCATCTAAGCTAGTGTACTCTCTGTCCAGCAAAATTATACAATGTTAGACCAATAGGGCACTTTCAGGATTCTTTAATTTACGAGGCCTCGCCTACTTTCATTACCAAAAAACTACTTTTCACGTTTTCCTGATTTTCAGGGGAATCCTAAGGGTTTTCACATATTTTCCTTTGAAAGAACTATTTCTAGGCTATACATTACAATGTCTATTCGTTTTCCTGCTTTTCCCGTTTAAATTGGGAAAATCGATAATTACGTAAAATTACGAAGTTTGGTAACTTTAAAAAGCTTCGCCAGATCCTAATGGCTTTAATTAACATTTGTACTTAAAATTTATTATACATACGGTAGGGCATTTACCTTACCTTTCTAACGGTACCCTAATTGTCTTCGTACCTCATTTGGTTACGATGCTATGGCCGGTTTTTTTTTTTTTTTTTTTTTTTTTTTCATTTATTTACTACAAAAAACAACACAAAAAAACATTTGTACAGCGGACAAAGCCGTAAAGGTTTATCTGCCGCTGTATTCGCTCTTTAACTAATTAAATATATATTTTTACAGGGGTGCAGTTCTATTTTAGCTAATTTAATATTATAGTTACTTACAATAGTAGGTACTTAGTTAATTACTATTGGCCTTATTCATAATCGTTCAACAAACCTATTTTAGCTAAAGTGTCGTTAAAGTTCGTCTCTCTCACATTGTCTTTGGCATTTGTGTTCGTAATAATGGGACAAAAATATTTTTTATAAACTTAGTAAGCCTTCAAATTTTTATGAATAAAGTATTTTTTTTATTTTTATTACACTGTGTTTTTTTTATTTTTTTTACACATGGAATGTTTGTGCAGTTGGCACATCAGCAAGATATAACTCTTTCAAAGTACGTTTACATTTATGTGGGTTATCACTTATGCTTTTGACAATATCGTCGGGTAGTTGATTAAGAATATTTGGTAACAGGTGTTCCCATGTTCGTTTGCCATACACATTTCTACATTTCGGAATGACAAAACGAGGCAAATACACTAGTTGCCTCAGGTGTAACGGTCTAGTTTTTTTTATGAGACTGTGTATTTTATCTATTTCTTCACTAACAATTTCTATTTTGATTTGGTTGTATATATTAATAATCTTACAATATTTAAATATCTCCTCTTGACTCAAATGTTTTTTCTTAACGGAATTAGGTATAATTGTTTTTATTAAGCTGGTCTGTAATTTAAATATCTTTTCAATGTAAGTTTTAAAGGTTCTACCGTAGCTACTCAGTCCATATCCAATGACGGATTGCGCTAATGACATGTACATCATTCTAAGTATGTTGTATGGGAGTTTATACTTTAGTATAGAAAGTTTTGCTAGAATTGATCTAAGTTTGTTACACACATGGTTTATATGCGGTCCCCAGTTAAAATGTGTATCTATGATAAGACCGAGGTACATGTGTTTATGAACAATTTCTAATGGTTCACAAGTATACATTCGCACTTTTTTTCGTTATGGTTATTGTAGTGCAAGCATTGATGACTATGGGCCGTGATAACGGGATCGGGTGACTTTACCAGGTGTGTGGAGTGGATATTCATTAATTTGGTTTTAGAGTAGTTTATAATTAGTCCCACATCGTGGGCCCATTTACAAAGAAGGTCAAAATTGTCTTGCATTGTATTGTTGGCCTTTTGTATGTCCTTGTCTGCCACTAGGAGACATGTATCGTCTGCGAACTGGTACACTGAGCCCTTCTGAAATATGTTTGGCATATCGTTTACATACAATATGTATTCGGTAGGTGCGAAAATAGATCCTTGTGCTGAGCCTTTATCTGTTTTAATTAGGTCACTTAAAGCCTCATTCACTTTCACTGCGGTATACCGATTTGTGTGATATTTTTTTAAGAATTCAAGTAGAGGGCCCTGTATACCATTTCTCCAAAGTTTCGAAAATAAGGTATCGTATCTAAGGGTATCAAAGACCAATTATTAAATTATTAAAGACAATTAGAGACCGTCAATTTTCACATTTTCATTAACGTGGTAATATAAATCTAACTATTGCACAATATTATGTCAGAACTCTATACGTTTCTATTGTAGCTTTTTATTTCACCTTTCTAGTAACTCTAGCTACCGATGTCCCTTGTTGACGGACTAGCTCGGGATATAGTCTCAAGTTGGTTTCTTTACAAATACTTTTGGCTGTCTCTCCCTCGATTATCAGGGATTCTCCCTCTATCGTTTTTCATGAAATAATTACTGGAGGTACCTGGTACTTTTATCTTTACTTTAAGCTATCACCTACGTCAGTGCTTATTGTACTTCAGTTCTAAATAAATTATGCGCTTCTTATATGAGCCGTTTTGCTTTAGGAGCTTAATCTGGACACTATCGCCGTCCTTATGTTATAACAAAGACTTTAGTTAGCTAATCATTCATTTATTGCTTAACTTAATTGGCCACTTAGGCGCTACCTTTCTCTTCAAATCTCCCTCCGTAGCCCGTAGGCGCTACTTTCTCTACACATAGTCTCTTTCTGTCGCCCACAATTACGTAATATGCCTTTATTTTATCAGTATCCGTCTTGACACCTCACATTCAAACTAGATTACGATTAGGCACCTACGTAATATATTCTGATGTCGTGCGCCAGCCATTTTCTATCGGGTTATGTATTCCAGGCTTCTGGAGCCTGAATTGTTTTGATTGGAAGCAGCGATTACGTGAACATCGATGATATAATTATTCGATTTACTGTGGAGTGTTGAGAGGAAATTTTTCTTCTTATTGAATAATTCTCCCAAACAAAGAAAAAAATTCTTGGCTCAAGATTTTGCTTCATTCGAGCTTAATAATTTTAACATCTTCCTTAATGTTTTGGATCAATAATATTTACGTCTAATCAATTATTTTTTCTGTGTAGGAAACCATATTCCAACCTTAGTAAATGCTTTAATACCTCTCATCTTTGCTCAAACGTACGTTTAAACAACACACATTGACAATAGTTAACACAGGGAAAAACTCCCATTTTTCCGATAACCACTTTGTTTACGCGTCACATTCATTTTCGATTCCCGGGCAGACCCAATATCCTGTGGGTGGCGCTATTTATTTAACATATCATATCAGCATTAGCCTGATATATAGAGGCTTTGATCCTTCGCCGGACTCCGTGTGATTTATGCCTACATTATCGCAATGCAAAGAAATGAGGGGCAATGTTGCCTGGAAAGTGAAGAAGAATATCGTAAACTTTGTTCGTCATGTTCAGTGGAAGATTGTTTCTAATTTCAGTGGGTGCTGGGAGAATTCGTTCCCATTTAAGATTCGTGACGTGAACGAACATTGAAATAGTGTTATAATCGAAATCAAGAGGTATTTTTCCGGAAGCTCCAGAAACTTTCGCAGTAATGTATACTAGTAATCAATAGTACTTATGCAAAGATATCAGGAATTGTTTTAATGATCAGCCCGGGATGATGGTCTGAAACCCAGGTTAGATTACGTTATAGAGTACGAAAACCTTTGTGATATCCACCAATTCATTCCAAAATCCCATAACCCCGCCAACGCTAACAAAAACCCTTACAAATAATCGAAATTAGAATTTATTAGTACGACGTATTCGTTCAATTTGGTTCCGTGTGTAGCAGTAATGCGTAAAAAACTCATCTCCGCCCCTTGGTGTGAAATATGATGTTTCCCACCCCGCGGACGCGATTAGAAAATTCGTCGCGGGGTTGTGTTATGTTATACCTTACGTGTGAGGATAGTTGTGGAAATCTAAATTCTGGGTGATGAAATGGTTTTGTGTTTCGCATGTTTTATTGCGAATGGTGGGTTTTTTAAAGATTTATATAAAAATAGAATAGAATAGAAATACTTTATTCAACATCACATTGCATGACATGATAATTAAAGTTACCTACATTCAACTAGAGAGCTCTAGGGGCGACTACTATTACAAGCAAGAAAGAAGACTGAAATTTAAACAAATACCTAAATAAATATTACCTAAATATAATTTAATAACAATACCATGAATTAGTAAAATACTATAAATAATCAATGAATACAGAGATGAAAAATTAATACAATAAAATTAAAAATACGATAGTGTTATGGTTTATGGTAAACATAGCAATCAAAATGTTTCCTGATTTTATTTTTTTCAGTGTAAAGATTAAATCAGAAAGGATTAAATATTATTAAATGTGTAACTATAAACTGCATGTAGGTAACTAATATTATATAATTATTGAGAAAAAAGTAATAAGAAACAGTAGAAAAAATGCATGTTTAAAAAAAATTATACTTATATTACAATTATTAACCAATCTACATTGTAGCTATAACTACAATCGCATGTAACATCTAGAAGTAAGCAAATTGTATATTATGTAGTAGAGAATAAAGGATTTAATAATAATAATAATAACAACGTAAGGCAGCTTGTGGCGGGCTGTTAGGGAGTAGCGACCCTACGTACCTGAGTGCTCCTGGGGGTGTCCTGTGGTCAGGCTGAGCCGATCGGGTGGTTGGTTGGACAGGCCCCCCACCTCTGGCTTGCCTTAACTGGCTGTCCAGAGTGGAGTCGCAAGAGCTGTTGCTCGAGGGACCTAAGTAGCGAGTTGGCTATATGTTTAAAGTCCAGTGCCACCTCACTACCCCCCCAGCCTATCTGACTGGTGTTGCCCTTAGGCCATTTTTTTAATGTCGCTATTAATAGGGGCCCATCTAACAGTTGGTGAGTCACCGTCTGCCAGAGATAAAAAATGAGACAGTTTATTAGGCAGGCGTCCGATGTTTCACCCAATAGCCCAGCCACTAGTCCATCATTTTCACCCAATAACCCGTTTTCTTTAGATTCCATCAACCAGCAATAGTCACTATACACCCCAGCGGGTGCTGCCAAAGAACGTTGTGCCAAATTACAGTATGCCAGCTAAATATTATGCGATACAAATTTCGGTGATACGATTATTCGATCATAGGACTATTATTACAATCGTCATTATGCCAATGTACTATATTCTGCCTAAGGAAGTTATGCGAAATGACTGTATGCAATGAAATTTATGCGAAAAGTAATTCTGCGAAATGATGATTCTGCCAAGGGCTGTTATGGAAAATAAAATTATGACAATCAATGCAATTTATGCAACATAATAGTAACCCAAATTATCAAAAGGGCCTCTACGTGTTGGCTCAGTTGGTACTTTGTACCTACCTACCTAGCCCCACGCACGCCTCCCAAAGGTCCGGGACATCATTGTCCCGTGAGCGGGAAAGACATACATAATAATAATAACATTCAACTATGACTATACTAGTATGTGAACTTGACTTGTTCGGTCGTAAATATGTAAGTTGTCCTTTCCTGGGAAAAAGACCTCACGAGCGATGCTGCAAAGTATCTGAAAAATTTAACGTTTTAATTATAGTACCTAATACCTATCACGGGGTATAAGTAAATAACAAGCCGACCAAACCATATGATAAATAAATAACAAGCGTTAAATTTAATGAACTCTTTCACCACTTCAGACACTTATCGATGAAAAAAGTATACACAACAAAATTGAAGATAGTCTCGTATGCTGCGTTTCTAATACCAAACTTCATCTCGGAGGCAGTAGCCTGTGATCGAATGAAAACATTGCTGTGTGCGCTAGTGGCAGAGAACTAAAGTTGCGTGAAGTGAACTTTCAACCCAACATTATTGGGGTATATAAGATAGTCAGACTAGAAGAGATAGTAAAACCGATTGAGGGTTGCTTGTGAAAACCGATAGTCAAGTTACTTACTTACATGACGCGGCCTCAATAAGGGCTGGCGGAGCCTGGCTAGGAAAGACAAATAAGTCGCTTAACCAATCAATAACTATAATGCCACAAAACGGACACAGCCAGCGAGGCAGGCCCAAATGGAGATGGCGGGATGACCTAGACGCGTTCGCAAGTCATTGGTCAAAATTGCGGGGGAGAGAGATGAGTGGAAATCCAGGAAGGTAGGCCTAGCAGTGCGACACACCAAAGAACTACTAATAAAACTATTTCCTCCAAAAAAATCATGAGGAACATCATCGTTATCTTGAATTATACCTAAATTATCTTAAATGAATATCTTGGACCAAGAGAATAAAATCTTGGCTCAAGAAAATTTCACTCAAACTCAAGTTTTTTGTAAGGACAAGGTGTCTCAACTTCGATGAGAATTTTCTTTGGATGTCGGGGACCTGATAATAAAGGTCGCGGGTTGCGGGAGACCGCTGGATGCGGGTAGCGTAGGACCGGTCACTTTGGCACTCTTTGGGAGAGGCCTACGTCCAGCAGAGGATGTCTTTCAGCTGATATGATGATGATGATGGCTATCGGGGTAAGTATACTTGTATATTGTATATACTATATAGGTATATGTTTAATCTACTAGGTATTGTCTGTCTCTTCTAGAACTTAGTGGGCGGTGCCCGCCCCGTAGGTTTCAGACATGCATGAGTTGTCGAGGTGTGTTTTTATTATTAAAGCGCTTACAGAAAGCTCTGGTGTCGCAGGAACTTCGCATTTAAGATATACCGATAGGAATATATTATAAAAAAGAGCAATAATAAAACGTGATGATGAGGCAATAAGGTGGTTCTTGATGTCATTCAAGTATTGAAAGCGCTAACAGTTAGGAACTTGTCGTCCAATACAATACAACAGTACATTACTCACTCAGGGCGGTAAAACAAAAAAATACTCAGATCCCAGGTATTTGACGCCCGAGCCGGCGGCGAGCAATAATTGCCATTTTATTGCTAGGTGTGACGGAAATATTATAAAGATGTGATGTATAGAGAAAAGGGGTTAAATAATATATAAACAGGTGTACCACTGGCAACGTATTCGGATTACTCGTACAGTGAAATTATCGTTTGGCGCTCTAGCGCTATCGAAGGTGCGTAAGCCCACTCCCAATACGCCTACGTCTCATGACAACACGATAAAATGCATGGCAGTAGCTTGAGAAAGTTGTGCTGAGCAATAATCAGAAGGATACCGCACCTAACATTGGCCAATGAAAAATCTCTCACTACCGATGCCGGTCAAAGGGAAAATTGTAAGGGTAGGTATATTTGGGTCATTGTCAGTCACAAAAACAAAAATCATCTTTCCGGTGGTCAATAGTTAAGGGCTTACGCTCACATATAATATGTTTTTATCGCATAGAATTATAGAAGGGGCAACGCCGTTTATGCGGATGCAGAGATCAACCAAAAATTAGGCTTTATAGCCCTTAACTTTGGCAATGTCCACCGAAGAGACGCGAACCTAAATCTGTCAATGACCCATTTACGTGATGTGACAACAGTACGAGACATGTGGCATCATTTAGCCCTTAAATCGTAGAGAGTGTAAACCTAAGTCTGTCAGTCTTGAAATGGCCGGGAGTACTTGTAAGACAGTGTCAAAGTTGGCCACCTTTGATAAAATATTTTAGGTGTGCACTCTATACAGGTACATGTAAGTTAACTAAACTATTCGATTTTGTGTAAGATTGCCCCCTAATATTTATTAATTTATAAGTGAAACTTCTTAATTCTTTTTCACAGGTTCGAGATAATGATAACAAATGGCGGTCACCCATCAGGCCGTTACTAATTCGCTCGTTAACAGGCGCGCTTATGGCATGCAAAGCTTACGTCCAAACAACTATTAGTCTTGGACACTGGTGCGGTAGTATGGCAGCGGACTTTGTAGAAGGTTCTTAAAATAATGAGATTTCATTCAATTCAATTTCATTTATTCAGGATAACAAGGATCTCATTTTTGTTAGTAGGCACTGGAAACAATAAAACTTAAAAACTATGATTTAGGGTGTGATTATTTGTGATGACAAGTTACAATACTTACATATTGAAGTCCAATCGAGTACAGAGAGATCGATATGGCCAAAGTTACAAAAATATGTATACACGACTGCATTGCCTTAATATCGATCTCTCTTTGGTCATATGTATAAAGATATTACCCAAAATACAAATTTCATCTGGTTACTTGAAATTAGTATTGCTTCGGCGTGAAGATTTGATATTTAAACAAGATGTTTCCATGTTACTTAGAATGGATTTCAGTCTCTAACATGTCAGTAATTCTATGAAAAGTGTAAAACTGGTTGTTATTGCCATCAAATTTTACAACAGCGTTTCAGCATTTACCGTGTTTTCTATAGGCCATTCAACATCTTAGAGCACAACTTCATATACTTAGTTGGAATGAGACGGCAAAAAACAACATGGCTACTATACTATACTATACCAATACATGGTACTATAGCAATATCTTGATGTGACAAATTGCATCGTTCGTAGTTCGCTTAAATCAAATAAAACTAACAAATATAAAGCCGTCTCCACACTCTCCACTTCAGCACGCGGAGTAAGGGGCGGTGTCCACCGCGACCACGACATTGATGTATCATGTCGGATCAGCGCGGCCTCGTCTGTCCACTACCTAATCTCCATACATTATTGCACTGGCTATTGCTCAAATAAATGGTACTTGCGACTTAAATTTTGACGTAAACATTTAGGGGTTTACAGCTAGCTGTTACGCGAGATTTATGTTGAGGATGTTTTCTTGCAATGTTAATGTTTTAAGAGTGCAAATCTATTTTTCCTATCTGACCGTACTCAGGATCTTAAAATCGCATGAAGCGCGGAATAGGAAAGAGAGGCATTGTCATCCGTCAGAAACCAAAATATTTTCAAGCCAGCGTACGTAAGCAGTTATTTTTATATATTAGTATCTACTTTCCCCATGTAATTAACTGTATTAACAGCGGGTAATAATTGTAGGTAGGTACTAGTACTCATCTAATTTATTGAACCAGCGACCGAAACGAACAAAGAAAATTATTCTCTATTTCGTGAAATTATCTTAGTCTCGTGAAATTTTGTGAGCAGGTTTAATAGTTTTTTGTGTTTATTCAGTTTTTCGTTTTTTTGAGAAACCACAAAGCAGGCTATATGTACCTACTTTATAGTATATGAAACGATTACAAGTACCGTTATTCACATATCTTCTATCTAGATACCACACCAAAACTTAAAATACCAAACTGCACTAAATACACCAAACCCTCCATGGTATTTATTATTTGTAGTGGGTTGCTGTAGTTGTCAGTGCATAAAAGAGTCATCATCATCATCATCATATCAGCCGAAAAACGTCCACTGCTGGACATAGGCCTCCCCCAAAGAGTACCATATAAGAGTAATCATACTAACCATGGATACAAATTGGGATTGTGAGTTTGTTTACAACATCTAAACGTATGGCAACAAAAATGGGGCTTACAAGACTATATTAGTATTACACGATTAAGTTTAGTTTAAATAATTTTTTTATTAAATTTACATTTAGGCACCTCTTCGGTTACCTATGGCAGAAAGGTAGGACCAAGTAGCGAATATTTTATTCCCTACTTGGCCCTACCAATGACCACTTCAACCCAATATTTGGTGAGCGGGCAGTCGAGGCGCTCTGCCAACACCCTCAGCATACTGTTGCTGCTACCGCGCATCCGTTTTAGCAGTGACGCTATTCTTTTCCGCCGAATGGCAAAAAAGTCGTCCGCTTGGTTATCTTGTGTCCCTTAGAGCGGAAATAGGCACCAGGCTGGCGGTTAGGTTAGGTTGAGGTTAGTTTAAAATAATTGCCATGCGTTTTAAAAAAAAAATAAGTTCTATTAGGTTAGGTTACAAGGAGACAATTTACTTTAACTAAATGTTCAGGATTAATAAGGGCTCAACTGTAGAATATCTGGCATGGAGTACAGGGTTAATATTTTTTTTATGGATTGTACTCACCATAAGACGACTCCTCGCCAAATTTCAAGTTGCGGAAATGCTTGGTTTGCGGGAACAAAAATATTAAAAATTTCATACAAAGTCCCGATTTTATGACCGCCATGACGCATATTTTTCTGTTTCTTTGCACGTGTTGTTATTGATATGTTCCTAATAGCGTACTTATCCAATCCTTTTGTTGATCATTTGCATATTCTACTCTAAGGTAGGTCGGTGTAGGTACGACGACGAGCGAAGCGAGGAGGAGTGTTAGGTGTACCGCGACCCTACAGCGCGCGAGCCAAGCGAGCGAAGCGAGCGTGCCGCGGTAGCGGCCGGCGAAGCGCCAGAACCGACTTTATACGAAAACAGGCCATAATATTGAGGAAAATGTCAATTTCATGTGAAAAAAAAAAATTTTTTTCTCAAAAACCATGGATTTCCGCAGATTTTGGTTTTCAAAAATACACTATAGACACCCTCCTCAGCTCTTAAAAAAAAATGGTGCATTTTGGCCATGAAAATGTTAATTTCATATAAAAAAAAAAAAAACATTTTTCTCAAAAACCACGGATTTCCGCAGATTTTGGATTTCAAAAATACACTATAGACACCCTCCTCTGCTCTCAAAAAAAATGGTGCATTTTGGCCATGCCAGATATTCTACAGCCCTTCCTTAATAAGTTAGGTAAGAATGATTTTAAATTAGAAAGACCACATAACACATAAAAAAATATTTAATTTTAACCAACATAACATGTATATCTTCAATGTTTACTTTTCTTCAAACACAAAATCGCTCTAAGAAATTCACATTCAGTATATTCAGCTTTTCAAGCGATTTCAAGAGTAATTGTATGCGTTTATACTATACGAGCATTATGCTTTTTGATGTTAGATTAATTGTATAATATATGTTTTCAATCTAAGGAGTTATGAACATAATACACTTTAATCGTTATATCAATTGGTATTATATCCTAATAACGTTATACTTTACAAAAGTAGATATTTTGAAATTATATATTTCGTTCATTATATCCAGTGAATGTTATACTCAACAAGCGTATACAAAGTGAGCGTATGTATTATGAATGTTATATGATGTGTTCTTATATCTCGTATTACTTACCCCTACTTACCGTATATCAGTGACATACAGACAGCCATGTGGACGGACAGGCACGAGGAAACTATTTAGAGTTCCTTCAATCATTTTGGTTATGGAAACGTTTTACATAAATTGGTATTTTAAATCACGTGACGCTTTGACAGACTGTACTAGGTAACCAGTACCAACTGTCTACTATGATAGATTCAATCACAATTTTCTTGCCCAATTATGTCCTGCATTAAAATGTGAGGCGAGGCCAGAGCGCTACAGTTGTACATACAACGTATGGAGATTAATTTGCACCACTCCACGCGACCTCCGCAGCTTCACTGCCCTCCCTCGGTCCCGAGTTACCCCCCTCTACGAAGGAATAGGGGGATAAGACTTGAGAAATCCAAACCAAGATTTAATTCAGGTTTTATTGTAGGTACCTATTGATTGAGAGATATCATTGTCATGTTATATACTAGTAATGTTCAAACAGCATGTTGTTGCATTGATGATGTTGCCTGGTTCGAATCTTTAAGGCGGTGGATAGATTGATAATAATAATAATAAAACCATTTATTTCAGGCATCTAAGGCACAAACACCTTAAAGACTAACATACATACAAAACATTTATAAAATTAAAAACTAATTACTGAGGCGACATAACAGCGTGGCTCTATTGTGACGTCAAGTTCGGTGTAGAATTCGGTAGGTTGCCCCGGAACCGCCGAAACACGACACCCTTCGGCCAGAAGACAGCACACGCGATGGTCTCCTGCAGCGGCCGCGGCACGCGCACCACAAACGAGCTGAAGTGCACGTAGTGGCGCGAACGCAGCTGGAAAACCCTCAGCGAGTAGCCAGTCTTCTGGTGAATATACTCCACCATTTCAGCAGTCGTGGCGGAGTAATGCAGGCGCGACACGTACAGCGCCTTACTCGGCGTGGCACCGGCTCCGCTGTACCACACTGACTCTTGCGCGGCTTGCGCTTTCTTGACACCGATGTGAAACCCTCCTGAAACCATCCACATTGGTGCAAGGGGCCTTCTCTTTTGGAGGAACCCCGTCTTCACGCACTCTTGTAGGTGCGTTTCTCCGGTTGGCTGCGACTGGCTGACCGGTAACGACGTCAGCATAGCGATGACGTCGCGACTTTGTGGAGGCGGCGTGGGGCGGCCGCGCGCGCGCACGCCTTCCCAAGATAAACAATATTGACAGGCAGACAGACAGACAGGCATCAAAGTGATCCTATAAGGGTTCCGTGTTTTCCTTTTGAGGTAGGTACGGAGCCCTAAAAACTGTATCCTGACTACGGAAAACCAACCGAAAAAAAAAGTTTTTTGTCATACAAAAGGTAGGCTATGTCACCCGAAGCATAATTTCGAATTGATTGATACCTCGTTCATCAAAATCGTCTTAAATCATATCACTTCCTTTCGGCTCTTCCGTAGTCGAGCAGAAACTGTCTGTTATCGAAGTACATACACCGAATTATCGCATAACTGTTCCTTTGGACCATTTTTGGTACGGAACATTTTTTTTAATACAACGACGGTGGCAAACAAGCTTACGGCCTGCCTGATGTTAAGCTGGTACCGTCACCTATGGTCACTTGTGACTCCAGAAGAATCACAAGCGCGTTGCCGACCCTTTATTCACTTGAGGATTCGCTGTGTTGGCAGATAGAGATATTCAGAACATAGTGTAAACATTAAAATACTTGTTCTACAAGTCTTATCCACATTGTCCAAACGCCGTGGTCAACAAACGAACAACCCCCCACCCCCCTTAGTATATAAGGTAAGGAAAGGAGTAATTTACTGCGACTCAGAATGCTTGAGCTGCGCTGTTCATTAGTGAACAAAAACTCTCGTTATTTCTGAGAAAATCGTAGTTAGAGACTAAGGATCTGAAGGATAATTATATTTAAGATGTCTATGTTGACTTGGTGCTAGGCAGAACATTCTGGGCTATTTTCATTTCTGCACAGACGGTCACAACCTCAGAGCATAGAATACTAGAGAGAGGACAAGCCGCCGGCGGCCGTGTCGCAGCTGTATGCTCAATGGCCATACACTGCCATACTGTGCACACGTGCTGATAGCAGAGAATATTACGTTTTTTCCCAAAATGCCTGATATGATGCGCGTTTATTGTCAAATAAGCGTGTAGGTATACAAGTGTGTGTGTTTTAGATGTGTGCGTGCTTTGTCTTGTCAATTACTTGGGCGTTGTGTGGGTTAATGTACTTGCGACAGGCTCACTCTATACTAATCGGCCGCCATGTCCGATCTCCTTATATTCATACATCTGTGGTCACAACCGTCGATGTCAAAACAATGAAAAAAAATTTCTAAATATTAAAGAAAACAAAGGTAAAATGTACAATTTTACTATAACAATCCCGCATTTTTTTAAACATTAGAAACATGGTTGTGACTGTTGACACAAAAATGGGATTGGACCTTCTGCGCTCATGTGACGACACCCTTAAATCTTGAGGGTGTCATTTCTTTCTAACAAGTTTGTGTGAGTGAGAGAGACGGATGCTTTCTAAAATCGAGTATTCACCTGCATGCCCACAGGATAGCCTGCGAGCTGTGTCGCGGCGACATAGACCATGCGTCTCTTTCTAATTACTACGCTTAGAAAGATACTTATGGACTATATCGCTATGACACAGACCGTCCTGGCTGGCTGTGTGTTTATGCATTACTGCTGCATCTCTTTTGTTTGCCACATTTAGAAAAAAGACGTACATTGCGGTGAATACCCCTTAATAAATTGCCTTTTATAGATGAAATACATAAGTTCAACAAGCCGTACTTATAGAACAAAATTATATTTATTTTAATAGCTTTGGCTACTTTTACCACCTCCGCGCGGAGTACAACTGGCCGCCACGAAAAAGAAAAAAGAATAGTTATTGTCATGTCATGCCATACGAAAGAATAAATAAAATAATCTTAAAATATATTTCAATAAACGGTCAAGACCAGTTAATATTATAAGTAAGTACGCTACCAACGAGTAGAACCACACCAGAGGCCAGAACCAGGTAGGTACCTAAAATTTAAATTAATTAATAAAGCTACTTCTTAAAAAACTGTCATTGGTCCAATTAACAGAAGCATATTGTCATTTTATTAAGTTTCTTCGATTCGTTAGTCAATTGGTATTTTTATTTCCTCAAAATAATATCGATCTATGCAAATAAATAATGGTTGAAATTTGAACGTTATAGATTCGCGCCAAAAAGCAGCCGCCATTATCGTGACGTCATAACTCCAACACCAGAAGATACAATGTGCAGAAACATACAAACGTCAAATTTGCGCGTGTCCTTCTTATCTACGCCTTCTGATTTTTGCATTTGCTGTTCTGACGTCACAAAAAACAAAATGGCGGTTTGGGCGTTTTTGGTCACGTAACATACAGATGCCTACTAAAACGACGATTTTAATTTTCAAATAAAAATAAATCTTTTGTTTTTATAACAAAATAGTGTTATCGTCCCTTGGCTGCGAAAACCGCTTAACTGCATGACCATATTGTAGTTTCGAGAAAAACGCATATAAAGATTTGCATGTTAATATTTCTATGCAGCATTTTCGTGTTTTTATGAACATCTTATCGTGTATTAAGACTTTTTGACTAAATTTCATTTTTGTTAAGGATAAGAGGATACAATTTATGGTTTACCGTGAAAAGTGCTGCAGTTAAGCGGTTTTTCCTTAAAACACTTTTTTTTGTATCTCCTAAAATAATAGCCTTAGATCGGAATTTTCGATTTATAATACTTTTAGATTATTTATTGAACCATAAAAATGTGCAACATGACAGTATTAACCAAAACGTTACAGCGATTCAACTTAACCTAAATTACTAAACAAAATCAAGTACCTACTAACTAAAAACTAAAACTAAAAACAATCCATACGTCTCTCTAACACCCTCTTACATTCAGTCATCAGTCGCGACATCCCTGTTACAAACACATCACACTGCGGTGATGCTGCGAGCACGGAGTTGAGGAGAGCAGTCGCGCGAGGTAGATGTAAATTTATAACCGTTTGACCTGAATAAAGTCTTGAATTTCAGATTATTAAGTGTTTGAGTTTATTTAAAAATCACGATGCAGTTAGTAGGTTTTGCATGGAATAATTTTGAAATTTAGGAATTAAAAGCACTTATAATTAGAAACGACGTGTACCTACAATGTTTTGGCACGTGAGGTTTTATCACTAATTTTTAATTTTGCGTCGTTTAATTACATTATTTTTTGTAATAGTAGCCTACATCAAAACTCTTACCAGATTTTGGTCAAATTTGTAACATTAGAAACACTGGTACTTCGTTACTATACTGCTGACCGGGGCCTGAGTTTATTGCAAACAATGTAAAATGCGAACGAAGTTTTATGCTTCAGCTTGGGCCGAAAATCGTTCGCAGTTCATCGAGCAGGTTTTTTAATTATATATAATAATTTTTTTGAGTTAGGTACTTATACTTATATTAAAAATAAATATTTTGTTTTTATAACAAAATAGTGTTATATTCGTATTTCTTATAGGTCAGGCAACGAATGCTCAAAAAAAGGTAAAGAGGGAAATGCTTGGAACAAAATTTTTGGCTTCGTAACTTAGTTTGGACTAGTTAAAAACCAAAATCCGGGTTTCTCGGTACTAAACGTGGGTTTCTACGGCGAGCGCGCCGCAAAATTTTGAGCTGCGGCGCCGCACCGCAGACATGTGGCCAAGCCCGTAGCCCTTGAGCCGGGAGGGAGGCGGGGGTTTGAAGTTCCCATTTTTAGGGTTCCGTTCTCTAAGAGTAAAACGGGACCCTATTACTAAGACTCCGCTGTCCGTCCGTCCGTCTGTCTGTCACCAGGCTGTATCTCACTGATACCGTGATAGTTCCAGTTGAAATTTTCACAGATGATGTATTTCTGTCGCCGCTACAACAACCAATACTAAAAACAGAATAAAATAAATATTTTTATTGATAATGGTACGGAACCCTTCGTGCGCGAGTCCGACTCGCACTTGGTTTTTCGCTCATATCTCGGAAACTATGGGTCCTAGTGACATTACTACTCTGTAAACAATGAAAGCTGATTAAATTAACTACAAGTTTTATGCCGTCAAGTTGTTCGCTATCTTGTATAGTTTTCGAGATATCTGCTCTTGAAAGTCTGTAATTTTGGAAAACAACAACTACCTTCTTCTTCTTTGACGGCTATTCCTCATCAACCTCAAGCACGAAAGTAGCAGGTAATCAAAGGCGCTATCGACTCAGCAACGACTTGCTGAATTTGACTTGTGTTCATATAAAAAAAAATTACTCCTAAATGACCTCAGGAATCCATGGTTAAAATCTGTCGGTATACTCCTGCCCACCCTGTATTAAGTACCTAAATATGGTGCACTATTATTAAAAAAAAAACGTACAATTCGTATTTATATTCTGCCGTAGATGCCTTATATCCTGTACTTCAAACTATCAAGATCGTTTCAAGCCTCCCTGTGTTTTGCAGCTTTATTAACAGTCTGCTGAATATGCAAGTATCAGGAAATATTGTAACTCTGCTAGAACACTTTCCTACTTACACCGTTTCTACTTAAGGTGTACAGGGCTGTTTTAGAGTTGAGATTTGTGTGAATATCGCAACCCCTATATTTTAATAGAATTGAAAAATTATAGCTTTGTGTTAACTTGTATTTATTTTTAACTTAGGTTGTCAACTTGGAGAAAGGATTGTTGTTTAAAATAATTTCAGTGGATGTAGCATGTTTGACTTTATCACTTATCGCTGTCGATAAGACATGCGTCACCGTCTGACAAGTATCATATGCTAGTGCGAGAGTGACAGATGTCTTATCCACAACGATACTTAAGTGATAAAATTGCAACCATCTTAGACCGGCAGGATTAATACCTTATTGCAGTGAACTTTTCATTATATTTTTACGTGTCTATAGCAAATGTTAAAGGCAAATGTATTTTTCATTTCTATTGTCCTCATTAGGTACACAGTAATAACATATTTGAACATTACGTTATAAAAACAACCCCTTTTCAACAAGAAAAAATGATTAATAAAGCAACCTTTTATATAAAACAAGATTAGTGGTTCATTCAAACACTGAAATTATTAATTATAATTCTAGTAACTCAATATACAAGAAAGAAAGACGTAATTTTCAGAGAGAGCAATTAACTTAGAAACATAACTCGAGAAAATTCCATCAAAAGCCTTCAAGGACTTGTCTATTTGACCCAAATTATGCGCCTAATCCAATATTTGTCCGAGAAAAGGCAAAAAATTTGGTTCCAATTAGCGTTCGACCCGATTCTAAGAGAAAAGCCCGTGAAGCACCCTCGATACACGAATAGAGGGTTCTGTCTACACCTAATTAATATTGGAAAAGTTTTGAAAAACTTACCCTACATAATTGAAAAATGTTTAGAAAATACGAAGTTTAACTTTTCTTATTAAAAAAAGAAAGTAGTTACCTTTTGTTCCGGGAAGTCAAAAATAACGATAAAATGTTTTAGACATTAAAAAACTTTGTCGTATTCAAATATACAGTCACTGGGGATCAATGGGAGACTTACGTATCGTATTGCAAACTCAAAGCGAATTGTGTTTCGCATGCTGCGAGTTTCGCAACACGCTTGGCGCCAGTGGAAGCGAGCGCGAACAAATTGATATCAAATTTGAAAACGAAAGTCTCTGATTGATTCCCTAGTCAAAATAAGTATATCCCTAAGGTTTTGTATAAAGAATCGCGCAGTTACATTCAAGTGTAAAAATAAATGTGCGCATACCACTTACTCATAAAAATATCATACATCGCTCTTATGTCAGCGGATTACGGTTTCGGTACATATTTATGAGAGGATTAAATCGAAACATATGATTGCACTTGACTGTACGAGCACAAAGTCAAATTCAACATTAATAAGTTTCTGTCAAAAATTTCATTTTTGGTACAAGCTTTTACTGCCGACTGTACTTTTCTAACATACTACCATCATCAAGTACTCATCTTCTTCTTAATTCTTAATTAATTGAGACGATTCTAACGAGCCCAACTCGATGGGCTTGTGTCGTTTTATTGCAGAGTTCGTATGGCCACCTTCCAGCTCCAGCATCAGATCATCTCCAAGTCATCATAATATTGCATTGTCATGCGATATAAATATGATTGCAAAATTTCAGCTCAATTGGATAACGGGAAGTGACTGAAAAATGGATTGCAAATTTTGACGGACAACTTACAGGTACTTACATACTTACATATTTACATACTTACATATTTACATACATACGAACAGTGCAAGTTAATATAAAGCTTGTAAAAAGAGAAAACTATTCGTACCTATCCGACCGCCTGTTTGAGTGGTTACTATAAATGAGCGCTTCCGTGCTTTGAAAGGCACGCTAAGCAGTTGATCCCGGCTGCTGTCTATGACAGTAGTCGTTAAGCCGAGTTAGAGGCCTTCGGGTGGCTTAAGAACCTCTAACAGTCGAGTTGCCCACTCACTTGACAAAGGGAGGACAACTGTCACTTGCGTCCGCAGGTGCTTACCTACCACAACCCTGCACGTGTCCCCTGGGTGGTACTAAAAAGTGACATACTCAAAGGCATAATAATGTATGCCATACGATTAAATGAATAAACCTATCGCTGAAAACTTAAGTGCAGTTACACGCGTCGACTTCTTGTGGCGATTCAAACGCGATACATTTGTGATGCGGTATCGATGCAGGACTTGACAACTTGTTGCTAAGTCGCTTCGCGCGCGACTTAGCTAATTCTATCTCAACAGCACCAAGCTAATTAGAAAGAGGTAGATAGTCTTTCTAGTATCGCAGTGCGTTGCGGCGCGGCGTCATCTGCGGGGCTAGGCAGATACACCAGGTAAAATACGGTTTTGAAAAACATTAATTTTTAATTGCGTTTCATTTTAGAACTTCGTGAAGAAGATGCTTTATTCAAGAATCCAACAAACTTTCCACCCGGAAGTATTTATATTGATTGAAATAGAGTATTTTTTTTATTATTTATCTTGAATATTATAGAGCAAATGTAAATGAACCAAAATAAAAATAAAACCATTTATTCATATTTTTTCTGACTTTTCAGAAGGTAGTTAAGTTATAATTTTTTTGATGTCTGAAATTTTGTTGGATTTTGTCGTTTAGGTAACTATTTCATTGATAAAATAAAATAGGTATCCATTATAGAGAAAAAATCTGCTATTATAAATTATTTCCAAATTTGACATTTTTTTCATACAAGTTGTCAGTTAATTTCCTGGACTAATGAATGAATGAATGATGATTTATGGCGAGTGCCGATACACAAGCGAGTGTTTGTATCGCCGCAAAAATCGCAGTGTGTACCTAATCACTCTCTAATAGCAAACAATCAGTGTTTTTTCCCGGTTTTTGGTACTCTCTTAGTAACCCGCGATCCGCTTTGGCACCTAATCCAAAGTTTTGGCGTAAAATTCGAACAATTAACTGGCTCTTTGAACTGGAAGAGATCCCTCAAAGGGATAAGTTCGCCTTTGTACATAACTTATCTTTTTGTTAATTGTCTACTATGTTTATTTCGTAAAATAAAGTGTTATACTACTATTACTACTACCACTGTAGAACTCACGAACTTGTTTTTTAATTTTTTTTTTCAATAATTATACAGGCAGTTTTTTGTTGATTCTGCAACAAAAAATCTGTATAATTGTTGAACCACCTCATAAAATTTCACGAGAATCGCTTGAGAAATGCGACCTGTAAAGGAGAACAGCCGGACAGTCGGACATCCAGCCATACGAAAGAATGTTGGCCGAAACTGAAACGGATAACTTCGTTCGCTTCGCTCACTCGTTCAAAAATGAATCTAGAACGTCTTAAAAAAAATTGTGCGTAAAGTTCACCATTCCAATCTAACCGTCCCTCCGAACGTTATTCAAATTCAAAAATGGAACCCTAAAAACAAAATGGCTACGTATAAAGTCGTAACTCAATTACAGAGATGAACCGTTGTCGCTATAGGCGTTCGTTAGCCCGGGAGCATGCGCCATGACCCTAGGTCGATAATGAGACCCAGCATCACACATCCTTAGCTTAACGTTGCCGTATTTACATACGTGCATATGTGTTGGGCGCGTGTGTGTGGGTCGGCATTTTTGTTTAACGGGTTGGATGCGTTCGGAAATTTAGGTGGTGATTTAGGTTGCAATTATTTGAAGTCGAATAGTTATTATTCATAAATCGTTATCGCTAGAATGGAAGGCGCGGCGTGGAAGCCCCCCCCCCCCCCCCCCTCCCTCCGCTTTCTAATTTGTGTTAATTACTTACTGTTAAGGTGGTTCGATTGCCATACAAAACGTCATTTGACATTCGCAGGCCAACGGCGTGATATTTTAAGAAACTAATGTAACAAACTTTCATAAATTGGCTTCCCATTTGCGCCAAATTCCCCCTTTCCTAGAATAAACGTGTATAAACTAGATTAATTTGAGAAATTGGTTTGAGTCGTGATATTTTGGGAAAATTATTTTTCTCAAATTAATCTAGTTTATACAAGTTTATTCTAGGAAACGGGGAATTTGGCGCAAATAGGAAGCGAATTGATGAAAGTTTGTTACACAAGTTTCTTAATATATCACGCCGTTAGCCTGCGAATGTCAAATAACGCTTTGTATGGCAATCGAACCACCTTAATATAATAGAATTATTGATACCGAGATTAAAGACTATAAGCAGACGCTGGATGCGGGTGGCGCAGGACCGGTCATTGTGGCACTCTTTGGGGGTGACCAATGTCCAGCAGTGGACGTCGTCTTTCGGCTGATATGATGAAAAGCAGACTGAGAATCAGACTCGGTATCTTTTGATTACGTCTTCTGTGTACATAACTTTCCACCACCACTGCGCTAAATTGTCCTAGCGAATTTATCCCTGTGCTTTCTACATCGATCTTTTAAATTTCAAAGCCTTTTTGCCGTTAAAAATCCTTACTGTTAATATATATGTAAAGTAAGTATCGTAAGTATGATATTCATGTAACCAGACATGTTAATTTCTATTAACAATCGTAGATTGTTTTCCAGCCGAGCATTAGAAGTAAATATTTGGAGACAATCTTGCACAAATCGATCTAGTCCCAAACTAAGCAAAGCTTGTACTATGGATACTAGACGACGATATACATAATTATATAGATAAATAAATACTTAGATAGATAACATCCATGACTCAGTAGCAAATATTCGTGCTTGCCAGTCTCATTACCAGTATTTGAACCCGTGCTCCGGCTTCGTATAAGCAGGGTCACTACCAAGTACCAACTACATAAATAGGTAGTTTAGTTTTGTTGGCTACAGAGGTCGTCAAAAATTGTTGTTTTTACCGTGTTGAAATAGTAATCTTCTCTTAAAGAATCTTAAAGAAAAACGTAGGATCTGTGTGTGAAAAGAAAGTACTTACAAAGTTAAGACATTCTTCAGAACAACATAGGCTGTAGATTGACATTTAGTTTGTCCAAAGTAATTTATGTGACTTGAATATTTATTTGTATAAGGGGTTAAGACGGCACACCATTGTACTTTCTTTGCGTAGGTATCTAGCTGGACAATATTCTTTTTCTTTAACTTAATATACATATTAAGTTATTTATCGCTGCGAAAAGCAACTGCAACGAAACTGCAACTTCTAGTTACTTTTGAGTTTCATTTGAGTTTATGCCATATACTCCTTCGATAGACCACACACATGCGACCGGTTTGAAACGCAGAAAACCGGTTTCAAAATGGTTACGTCATGTGTGGTCTCTCAAAGGAGTCTATGGCATAAACTCAAATGAAACTCAAAAGTAACTAGAAGTTGCAGTTTCGTTGCAGTTGCATTTCACCGTCTATTTTGGGCCTTACAATAGAATCATTGGATCTGTAATGCGTTGAGGTTATTTGAAAGACAGTAGGCAAGTTCATAAGTGTTAGAATATGGGTGTAGGTATACAACTTACTCATATGTCCCATCACTCAGCGGATTACGGATTCGGTACATATTATGAAAGGATTGATCGATACATATGTTTGCACCTGACTGTAATAAAAACTTTAATAGTAGTTTAACTAACATGAATTGTGTTTTGTTTAGTTAATATCTAAGAACATCGTTTTAAATTGATAGGTACCTATATAGTATGTATATCTGCAATTATATTTATAAATTTTTGCTTTCAGTTTTACAAGTTGTCAAAGAAGTTAATTAACTGTCAGGTTGCAGTGATAAATTTATCTGTGCTTATCAGCAATTTGCAGCTACTCACAATTTCCTACTGTTGAAACAAAAATTACTTGTAAAACTCATGAAAAGAGGAATATAGATGCAGTAAAATGGGATAATGAAAAGTCTACATTTTGCATTTAAATCTGATTACATTTTATACAATCCTATCTTACCTAATAGTGTTTGCCACGTACGAGTAGGTAGGTACTTACTGCTGTACGTCGCAAACACTCAATTGGTATGCCCAAGAAAGAAAACGCACGAACCAATACGATGAATGTAAATATTATTTAACTACCATAAAAATACGTTCCAAAATTTTGCCCTTACCTAGTGCTTTTACCATACACGAAACTTTTAAAAACGAGCTTCCTGAATAGAAAAGAAACAAGATACCTACTTATTATTATTATATTTTTGATTGACGACCGCTTTAGCCTAGTTGGTAGTGACCCTGCCTACGAAGCAAGAGGTCCTGGGTTCGAATCCCGGTAAGGGCATTTATTTGTGTGATGAGCACGAATATTTGTTCCTGAGTCATGGATGTTTTCTATGTATTTAAGTATTTATTTCTCTATATAAGTATCTATATCGTCGCCTAGTACCCATAGTACAAGCTTTGCTTAGTTTGGGACTAGGTTGATTTGTGTAAGATTGTCCGCAAATATTTATTTATTTTATTTATTTAATTAGGCCATACATTCCTATATCTATTACAAATTTCAGCTTCCTATGTCAAACGGTCTTCGAGGAAACTGGGTGTGACAGACTCCGAGTGATAGCAAAAAGTGAATATTTACCAAACAATACCTACAAAAAGAGAAATTAATATTATATAAAACGAGAAATTTCCACGTCGCCATAACTCTCGCCGGTCTCACGTCGCAATATAATTAAAATCACGACTGTCCCGTGGTCCGCCCTGGAAGAAAGTGCCCCCCCCCCCCTCCCCACATGGAGGTAGGGGAGAAGGGGGACCTGGGAGACGGCGATTCACATTAATATTCCCCACTTTTATCTCTATATGCAAACTCGCTCGAAGTTGGTCCGTTCATTGTGGCCGGCCTGATTCTTCCTAGATTTTCCGACAGAAGTTCTCCCTTAGTGAATGATTGTGCTGTTTCAATGCGGACTTTTTGTATAGTTACTGAGTCTTTTCAAAATGTTGATAAGTTTCTCGGTTGGAAGGTTTTGTGGATTTGTGGAATGGAAATAAAATGTTTGCTTGCGTATAAAGTTATTTTTCCGAGACGTAGAAACTTAGTGAGCTTACAATGAAAACAGTATAATTCACATATAGGTACGAGTATGAATTCATAAATAGTGTGTTCCAGTACGCGGCACAAAAGTTTGCGTGTCTGAAGTTAGCCTCGAGTCGCCCCCCGCATACCCGTCCAAGGTCCGACCCCTCTGACACCTTTGCGGCGCTACTAGTAGCTAACATAATTCATAATATTTATTACACAAATATACATTAGTTCCAATTCATACATATTTTACACTTAACATACATGGGGCTTAGGGCTTAATGAATATTGTGTATAATCAGTTTTCAGAAGAGAAATACACTGACCCCTACACTAGGCACAGCCTGTCCTGTAGGTAGTCAATTCGAATGTGAATTTACATAAAAGGCGCGAAATGTTAACAAGATCAGCAGCCACATAAAATACTACATAAAACATAATTAAACATGCTTAACAGCAGAAGGGTTAAATTTAAAATCTAAAGTTAAAAACGAAAGTTACGTGTGTGTGTGTGTGTGTGTGTGTGTGTGTGTGTGTGTGTGTGTGTGTGTGTGTGTGTGTGTGGAGTTTATTTAATTACTCTCATTAGATCCTCTATGTCTTCATACGAGAGGGAATAAAGCCATCTCGTTAATTTGTGTTTCACACGAGAAACATCAGAATCGTTAACTGATTTTATTCGTATTGAAGCTATTTTTTTTACCTAGATTATACCTAAGGAAAGTGATTAGATGAAAGCGTCCTCAAAATAGAACGCCCTTTTGTCGCCCTGATTACTCGCAGCAAATGAGATCGCATTCTCTAGAATTTATAATTACGTTGAGAATTTCCTCCCGATGACAAAAATAATACAGTTAACTACGAAATCCCATTGGTCATCTCACACCAAGAAAGAGCACGGCGTTCTAATTACAAATAATCAAGCGTTCTGATTGGCGCAGCGGGCTCCCCCCTTCTGTTTGTTCTTGGAGAGGGCGTGGTCTCTCGCTCGCTCTTTTAATTAGTGTAAGGAGTAAATTGCTCGTGAAAGAGAGCAGCGGTAGTTTCGCGCAGCGCCACCTCTTATTGGATGTTGGTACTAGCGGGGGGAGGCTGGGGGGATAGTGTTACGTAGTTAATGTAAGGAAAACACGTACGGCGATCTTTGTAAGGGAAATGGCTCGGTTGACATACCCCGAGTTGATGGGTGCGCTCGTAAGCCAAATCACTTGTAGGAATGCCGTGGCCTCGGGACAACAAGTTTTATTATGATAGGAAACGCTTTCCACATAATATATTAGTTAAAGGGATTACGATCAGAGACCTTTGTTTTTTATGTTTAGTGCATGCTTATGTATGGATAGTAAAGTCAAATTGACAAACTTTTATTACACCAGGGAGATAAAAAGAGTTAAAGTCATTTCATTGTTTGACCTCAAATTGCCGCGGAAAATTTGGAACAGTTGACTGTTACTTTCTTTTTAATCAGTGTTGCCACAAACTTATATATTAATGACCTATACGACCTATCATTTAAACGTTGCGATCAAATATACGGAAAATATATAAAAAATAGTAGATTGTACAACAAGTGCATAAAACGCACCATTTTACTCGAGACGTTTATCCATCCGAGCGAGCTTGCGAGCGAGGATAGATATAAAGTCGAGTGTAAAATGGGTTTTATGGACGAGTTGTACACTCTACTTTTCACTTCGATTGCGAGGAAATGAAACAGCAACAATATAAAAAATAATAAATGAGACGAAATACAAATTATAAGTTTATTTCATGAAGTTTTATTGTGTACTTTGGCTGTTGGTATCTTTGCCTTGGTCTTAGAATACGAACGAAACGAAATAAAATAAAGAGGTTGTTGTATGAAGTTAAAGATGTTCGTGTGGCTGTTGCAGCGATTGCCTTGGTCTTCGACGAAGATTTTACTTTATGCTCTAGAGCATAAAAAGCGACTTTATGTCGCCTACGCACGACATAAAGACGAACTTTTAGAGCATGAGAAGTGAAAAAAAGTTTTTGTGTTCTGATTTGAAGGTTAGGTAGGTATGTTTTTTATGGAATTAGGTTAGAGGACTTCTTAAGCCAATTTTCTTTTTTGAGCCCTTGGTAGCGTTTATTATGGAATGACCCTGTAAAAACATTGCTAAGGGCATATTTGTTTCATACACTTAGTAGATTTGAGTTCCGAGGGATGATCACGTTACTTCTCGAATGCACGTAAGGACAACTCAACTGTCATTTTCCCATACAAAAAGTGACATTTGTATCTAACCCGACTTACCTGTTGTTCTTCAAATTTCTGCTAATAATAAAATTGACAATGTACGTGTGATTTCCCATACTTAACAAATACAATTGAATACCTACTTCAGATTTAGAAGCTCAATATTGTATCGCGAAGCTGCGCGGGTAACAAAAAATTAAAGGTTAATGAAAAAAAGTCACTAGACACGTAGATTTAAATCGAAGTACCTACTTAAATTATTTGCTTTTAACTTTCCTTATATTAAATATCATAGTGATATTGTAAAGATAATATGTGAGAATGTGTCTTCTCCATAATCGATAACACATTAAATGTCGCTCTTTCCCTAATCGCTGAATTTTGTGAGCCGTTAACTCGTTTTTGGTACCTACTCGTAGACAAATGGGTCTTTGTGTAACCTAAGATTTTATGGTTTAAAAGTGTATGATTTAAGAATCGAGTATTTTAATGTTTTCGATAATCATACAGTTCAAAACCTGAGTAAGTCAACTTGACTGTACTTTTATAAATAACTCAAGACTGACAGTAGGTAATGACAGTACGACTAACTCACGATTACCAAAGCGTAGCCGGAATTTAAATTGTATTTTTTTCTACCTAGTAGAGAAAGTGGCTTCCGCGATTCCGTATTAATTAAAAAAATACTGAACGTTCCAATCTTCAAGTCGTTTAGTTAAAAATCTCATTTACGCGAGCACGTCTCAAACTAAAAACCCATCCAATTTCCTCGTTTCATTATTCAAGCTAAATTCAATTTAAATTAGACACAAGCCGAAACTCTAAGTGTATCATCGCCTTCTTTTTATTGCACCCATCCGCCCCCACCTCCCCAACAACGCAGCATTTCCAAGCCATTTAATATTAATGTGTATTTTCGTGGAGAAATTCGTATAAAGCTTCCAGACTGCGATACAGTGCTGGGAGGAAGTCGGGCGAAAATGGACAACAGGTTTAAATTTTAATTGTGCAAGACTCTTTAGAACGTGAGCTGTGGGAATAATAATGGTTGTAAATGTAAATACATACTTCTTCAGCACTAGACGCTTATAAATGAATAAAACGATAAGATAAGATAATTATTTATTAACAGCACAAGCACAATAGACAATTACAGGGGTAGGCAGAGCACATAAAATTTGTGCCACTTTTGCATAAGTGTGTTGTGGGCGATGGGCTAGCAACCTATCACTTCGATATCACATTGTGTCGATCTTTTGTACCCACATTATTAAATTAAATAAATAAAAAAATAAAATAAAAAAAACCTTTATTTTATCCACCATAAAAGTTAAGTTCCTCTGATCATGCATTTGATTCTTATTTTCTAGTAATTTGTATACCTAATTGTTAAAAAAAAGTAAAGAGTTGATTTGCAGTTCAATAGAATACAATTTACAAATAAACATTATTCAAATTCATTTACATAATTAAGTTACAAATAAATTAAATTAAAAAATATTCAATAAAATATTTTTTTTTTACCCACATTATTAAATATTTTTAATTAAAAACGTTTTTTGAATAAATACAATATCGTCCTGATGCAGTTACTTAGCATTAGATTAACAGTTGTTGATAGGTATGTATGTATGTACCTATATAAGGCTTGATTTATTCACAGTAAAAAGTGCAAAAGGCACCTTACTAAGGACAAGAGCAGCTTTAAGCAAATGACTCAAATATACTTAAAAACGTATAAATATTTCATTGATTTACTCCACTAACCTTCTTTGTCTATACTAATAATATAAAGCAGAAGTGTCTGTGATGCGGTAGCTTTTATTATCCCTTGGGTTTGCCTGCGTTCTTAGTAATACGGGGGCTAAGCTAGTCTTTTTTTTTTGAAGCCTATATAGTTGCTGGGCAAAGGCCTCCCCTCTTGATTTCCACTCGTCCCGTTTCTGAGAAATCTTCGTCCCGATTCTGAGAAATCTCGTCCCGATTCTGAGAAATCTAGAAGAACTTGATGATATTCTGAGAAAGCTAGTCTATTATAAAGAGGAAAAGTCTGTGAGAATGTAGCTTTGTAATTTTGTATGTAGGGGGTTATCTCGAGAACCACCTATTTGTCAGACGGAGCCACATGAGCAGCTACTTATCAATAAAGTAAAAATACGACAGTGCCAAATCGCACCAACCTCCTCTATGCAGAGACTAGCCGGCCTTACGCTGGATTTATTACTCCTAGTTAGAAGTACTTCTGAAGGCCAAAAGTAGTTGGAAACAGCCATTTCCAATAGATAGAGACTCGAGACAGATTCCAAATACATTAAACACTGACGCGAAGGGGTGAAACTATTAAAAATTCCACAAGGGAGTATTGAGGTGTATTTTTCGAGAGCCAACGCGAAGCGAGTGCATGATACGAATATTAGTGAATTTCGAGAGCGTTTCTATCGTGTCTATAGTTTCTTCCATGGTTTGATATATATATAAGATATCTAAGTATTCCTTCTTATAATTTGATTTGATAAAAGGAATTGGCACGTAAGATGTTTAGGTCAAATTAAATAGAAAATTGTTGCCCAAAACAATTTTATTCTCAACTAGCTTTTGCCCGCGACTTCGTCCGCGTAGAACTCGTTTATATCGTAGCTCGATACAAACTTTTACCCTCCATTTCCTTTTTAGGGGTAGATTTCCGATATAAAAACTACCCTATGTCCTTCCCCGAGACTCAAAGTATCTCATCATCATCATCATCATCATCATCTTATCAGCCGAAAGACGTGGACTGCTGGACATAGCCCTTTCAGACCGGAAAATCAAGACCCAGCTAACGTAAAATGAAGTATATTGACGTATGTTTTTGGATTGACAATTAAATGTAATCAACCCGCACAATTGTATTGACCGGGTCTGAAAGGGATAGGTATCCCCCAAAGAGTTCCAAAGTAACCAACCCTGCGCCACCCGCTCCTGCGACCTTTACCAGGTCATTAGTCCACCTCGTGGACTAATGACCTGGTAAAGGTCGCTTCTACTACCAACTACTGAACCGGAACTCAAACTATCTGTAAACCAAATTTAATCTAAATGGGTCACATCACAGCTAAATTTTCACCCCCTTAGGGGAAGGTCTTTCCCCAGGACTCCCAATTATCGCTATAATGAGTTCCATGCAAATTTTCACCTCCATTTCACCCCCTTAGGGGATGATCTGCGGAATAAAAACTATCATTTGTCCTTTCCGAGGACTCAAACTATCTATTAAACAGATTGCATCTAAATGAGTTTCATCCAAATTTTCACCCCTCATTTCATCCTCTTAGGCGATGATTTTCGTTACAAAAACTATGCGATTTCCTTTCCCGGAACTCTAACTATCTCTATACCGAATTTCATCTAAATGGGTTCTATCCTAATTTTCACCCCTCATTTCACCCTCTTAGATGATTTTCGGGATAAAAACTATGCATTGTCCTTCCCCGGAACCCCAACTATCTGTATCCCAAATTTCATCCAAGAAGGGTACCTCCAAATTTTCACCCCCTATTTTATGCCCTTGGGGGATTTTTTTCGGGTCAAAAGCTATCCGTTGTTCTTCTTCGCAACTCAATACTATAGGTACCAAATTTCATCGTAATGGGTTCCATCCAAATTTTTACCTCATTTCACACCCTTAGGGGATGATCTCCGGAATAATAACTACCCTATGTCCTTTCCCAGTATTCAAACCATCTCTTTACCAAATTCCATCGAAATGGGTTCCATCCAAATTTTCACCCCCCATTTCACCCCCTAAAGGGATGATTTCCGAGATAAAAATTATCATATGTCCTTTCCTAGCACTCAAACTATCTCTTGACCAAATTTCATCTAAATAGGTCACATAATATTCAAATTTTCACCCCCTAAGGGGAGGATTCTCGGGATAAAACTATCCTATGTCCTTCCCCAGGACTCTCAACTATCGCTATACCGTAAATGGGTTCGATCCAAATTTTCATCCCAATTTCTCCCCCTTAGGGAATGATCTCCGGAATAAAAACTATCATATGTCCTTCCCCAGGACTCCCAACCATCGCTTTATCATAAATCGGTTTGATCCAATTTTTCACCCCCCATTTTCCTTAAAGGATGATTTTCGGGATAAAATAAAACTATCCGTTATCATTCTCCAGGACTCCCAACTTTCGCTATACCGTAAATGGGTTCCATCCAATTTGTCAACTCCCCCCCCCTTTTTACGCCCATAGGGTATGATTTCCGGGAAAAAACCTATTCTTTGTTATCGATTCTAAGTATCCCCAGGCAACTTTTTTTTAAATATCTTTCATAGACAGACTTTCGACCCTCTTTATTATATGTATAGATACTTAGCAACAGTAAGAATTGCATGAATGCTCTCTCAAAGCATTTAACTTCATATAATATTAATATTCTAGTGACTAAGTATACGTTACTGGCCTATTGCATTACACTTTTAATCGTATTATAAATTTATAAATCAATATCAAAAACAATAGAGCCGAACAGGTGTCAACTATTCTGCATTAGGGTGTTTTAAAACACAGTCAAATGAAAATTCTAGCTAATTAAACAATTGCATGGATAAACGATTAAAAAGCTTAAACAGAAATAATGTATTTTGGTTTCTTCTTATTCTGAGGTGTGTTTAGAAGTCACTTTTGATTTGATTATTTACCATACTATTTTTCTTCCAAACACTCTGTGATTATTAACAATAGTGTGATAGGGATTTATTTTGTTCCAAAGACGATCACCCAAAAACGTGACATTCAATATTTTTCCTCTTATCAAGTCAAGTCCATATTGTTCCCCACAGGGGTCGAGAACGAGTGGTATTCTTCATTGAAAGATCCATCGATATATGAATTGGATTAGAAAATATAGTTGCTGTTAAATGTTATTTACTCGTATCTTTATCATAGTTTATATCTACACTATCCTCTGTTTTATCCTTCACATCTGTGGTGCCAGCACTAGGATTTGTATTTTTACTATTTTTCTTATCTGCAAGGTCTATATTATTGTTGATTGGTTGACCAATTAATGTAAACTCACCATGGACGCCTCTCACATCTTTATTAAGTTCCATAGTTGTTGTATGCGTTATGTTCTCGTTTTTTTCTTCGTCTCGTTTAGTTTGACCGGATGTTGAAAAAGTCTTGTCATTGTTTATATTTTCCAGTTTAGTTTTACTGCTGGGTGAAGTCACTGTTTTATTAATTTTTACTGGATTTACTGTTGAAGAAGTTGAATTATCATTGTGTTTGCTTTTTTCCCTCGTCCTTAGAGAAGGAGTTCCATGTCCCTGTGTCTTATTGGTACCTGGTGCAGAAGGCATTTTATAAATTTTCGGATGATGTACTTTTGTAAAAGACGTGTTATCTGGTTTCAATTTCCCTTTAAATGAAGAAGTTCTTTGTCCCTGTTTCGTTTTATTACCCTGGAGAGAATGTGTTTTCTTATCATTTGCTTGACTGACTATTGAAGGAGTTGAACTACCACCGTGTTTGTTTTTTTTGTCGTTTTCTTGGAGAAGAGGTTACATGCCCCCGTCTTACTCCTACTTGATGCAGAAGGTATTTTCTTGTCTTTTTCATGATCGACTATTGAAAAAGTCAAGTTATCTGGTTTCGTTTTCCTTTTTAGTGAAGTGGTTTTACGTACCTGCTTTGATTTACTACCTTATGAAGAATTTATTGTCTTGCCTTTTGCTTGACTGAGTATTGAAGGATTTGTACTATTATTTCTTCGATTTGTTGAACGTGTTGAATTTGTTTGTTTAATATTTTTGCCTGTTATAGGAGACATTGTTTCGTTTTTTGCTGGATCAACTCTTGGAGACCAGTAACCGTCGCTTGAAGTAAACATTGGTTTTTCTAGTGAAGTTACATTTCGGTTTCGGGTTGTGTTTGTAGGTAGATAAGTCGAACTCACATGTTTTGTGTCATTGCCATGCATATTATTCATATGCATCGTCGTATTTAGTTTCTCATAGCCATGAAGATCTTTTTTCATACATTGGTTTATTGTTATATTTTCTGATCTCTTCAATCGGAGGTGATTATTTTTTGTATCGGTTTGTCCATGTTTCAGGCTTGAGTCAAATTCAGGAATAAAAAGTCTAAGCTTTAATGATTCAATTAAATCACTGTTTATATTTAAACATTCTTCATCACCTCTTTGTAATTCTCTTTTAATGGCAATAATTTTATTTGACTCAATCCTATTTCGACGTTTTGATTCACACAGTACTGAAAAACTACACAAAATACTGCAAATAATAAATATTTTAAAATACATGACGTTTTCAGTCTAGCGTTTGAGTCTAGACTGAAAAGCGCCGGTGGTCAGAGTGACGGTCCAAAATATTCAACTAGATAACAATGGGTCAATACAATATGTTCTATAATGTCACATTTAACAATGTATTTTATAGACATATCCGACGTTCTTGTGCAGAGGTAACAGATAATTTCACTGTCGTATCAATTGATCATATTAAATGTCAACTACCTGTATTGTAAGTACCAGTACGATTACATAGTTAATGCTAAAAGTGATTCTTCGAAAGAACATGGTGATGAATTGATGATAATAATTATAACAGGACGAATGTGATGGTTGCCATTTGATCACTTATTGCTGTTAATAAGACATCCGTTACGTTCTGACAAGTAGGTAGGCATGCGAGTGTGAGAGCGACAGATATTCACAGCGATATGGTATAAAATGGGTAAGTACCTACTTACGCACCCATGCCAAACATATTTTTTTCAAATACCGTGTTCGTGAATGAGTTTTAAAGTAACCAATTTAAACAAGCACTAAACTTGTTTTTACTTTAAACTTCAATTAACCCAAAAAAGCATTAACAGAAGCTATCTGCGGAGGGTGACAGCGCGTAATTCCTATTTTACAAATGGTGCACAATTTATACGACGTCTCAGTGATTATTCGTAGCCCGCCATAAATTACCTGGGCGGCCGAGTGGGTTTTGTCTCCGGATTTATAACTGTAATTCTGTAATTGCGGGGATTCCGATAAGATACGTTGTAATTAGAGTAAGTTTAAATTTGATATTTCAGTTAGTGAGTTATTTCTTGATGTGTCATGAATGTGATGATATGAATTGGAGTTGCGTCAGTCAGCAGAAAACTATATATTGTAGGTGAACATCTCAGTCCTCTCCGTTGCACTACTGTATAATATGAGCACTTTATATCAAAGTGCTCATATTATACAGTACACAGGCTTAAATTCGAATACAGAAATATCCTCTTAGTTCGAACTTAACCCATATTCATAATTAATTAAATTAATCGTAAGTTCTCACCAGACACCGTGATTAAAATAGGTGATGGCAACGACAGATCTTTAAGTAAATAGATATTTCAGAATCTTTTTTTTTTTTTGTTGGCTATATTGTGTCCCACTGCTGGGCAAAGGCCTCCCCTTTTTTCCGCCACTTGTCTCGGTCCAGTGCTAGTGTTCGCCAATATGTACAAAATGTGTCAAGGTCGTCCCGCCATCGCCTTTTCGGTCTGCCTCTACTTCGAAAGTTATCTTGTGGGGTCCATTCGGTGGCTAATTTGGCCCATCGTTCTGCGTGCATTCGGCAGACATGTCCAGTCCAGTCCCACTTAAGCTTCGCGGTCTTGGCACCCACATCTATGACGCCAGTTTTGGTACGACTCAAAATCTTTAAAAAATCAAAATTAACGTCGTCGACTAACTTTTCTGCGTAAACAGAGCTTCTTCAGAAAAAACTAACGGACATTCAGTTATTCAAACATTAATAAATTACGCATAGCCGTTGTCTGGTAACATGTGGGAATTTAGTGGCGACATCAATACATTTTATTACTTCCTGTTTAGTCGATGAAATATTGATATCGACTGCTTACTTAGTCGACCACGCCACAGGCTCTTATTGGAATTAGAACTTAATTATGAAGGGGTTAATGTTGATTTTCAAATGTCAATGTGCAGTGAAATGCGAGCTTGTGAAAGCGAGCAGTTGATATTACAAAGCCTACGCAGTGACAGGCGATCATGTTAAGTAAGCGAGAAGTGGCCAATTCACGTGTACGTACATAAACAACTGGCTTCCTTGTTTAATGCTGCATGTAACCATCTTTCTCTTATGAGGACAATTCATATAGTACGTACAGTAGGATATACAAGTATACTAAAGCAGTGAAATAAATCCGCACAAACGTCAGTTTTGACGCGCTCACACAGATAGACGCGTTGCTGCTGCAGACTTTCAATTTTGATTTTTGATTCTTACTGTAGACAGTGAAATAAAGAGTCGGCAGCGAGCATCATCATCATCATCATCATATCAGCCGAAAGACGTCCACTGCTGGACATAGAACTCCCCCAAAGAGTGCCAAAGAGACCGGTCCTGCGCCACCCACATCCAGTGGACTCCCGCGACCTTTACCAGGTCATCAGTCCAACTTGTGGGAGGCCTACCCAACGCACGCCTCCAGTACGTGGTCACCACTCGAGAACCTTTCCGCCCCAACGGTCATCGGTTCTACGTGTCATGTGCCCCGCTCACTGCCACTTAAGTTTAGCGATTCGGAGGGCTATATCGGTTACCTTGATTCTGCTGCGGATAGCCTCATTTCTGATGCGATCACGCAGAGAAACTCCCAACATAGCCCTCTCCATTGCCCTTTGGGTGACTTTGTGAGCATGTCTCCTTGCAATTGCAGACTATGGTAGTTTGATGCCATGGTCCTCCTAGCGTTATTCCTGGTTGCGGCCTAAAGGAGCCCGGGGTCCGCTTTGACACCTAATCCCAATATTTGGCATAATCACTGGTTTTGTTGTTGGTAGTTTGATACTTTGATACTATTGGTATCAAGAAGGTGTGCTTAAAAACAGATATTGTGATGATTTATGGTATTATGAAACAAATTGCAATCTAATTTCTGAAATATCGTTCCAAATGGACTATTTAGTCTTATTCGTTCTCGATAATTGTTAAAAAATGCCAACATTAGTTACAGTCAAAGTCTGACCTCACCGCCCTAAAACAAATGCCCATCAACTAAAAACGCCAATATCGATACAATCGCAAGTTTAAATACAAGGCGTGCCACGCACGGTACACCGCGCAACTAATTTATGGCGCAACGTGTTAATTGCCGTAATGAATAGCCGGCATTACGTGACGATGGTGCTTATCGGCTATCTATTTGTTTATGTTAACGCTTATGCTAATTAGAGGATGTGTGCTCCAATGAATGGGGAGCCATTGACGGCGGTTTAGTTTTTAAAATTGATCGCTTTTAATCATACCTATACCTACCTAATAATAATTGGGTAAATTGCGTGTTTATTTTAACACTAGGTATATTACCTATAGTACTTACCTACCATCTGTGTGCTCGTAATTCCTAGTAACCAAAAAGAATGCATATTGATTGATATGATATAGGTACGTGTTTTTCTTTGAGGGACCTACGTCAATATTTCAGTGTATAACCGTTTTACACAATCACAAACTAAAGATTTTTAATTTATAGCTAAAGCTCTTATTCTCTAGCCGCCCAATGACCTTATTGATAGGCATATATCGTACTGTTCATTTAAACTTTTAATGATATTGGGTGTAGATGAATTTTATTTTTATAAATATCATATCGGTGGCGTTGATGCGCGCCTGATGGCTAACAGTCGTCGTACCCTATGGATGCTTGCTCCAGGGTTGTCATACCTGCCGACTCAAATTTTCTAACCTTTTCTTAGATTGCCTGAAATGCATTTCAATTTTTTTTTTCTTTTTTATTATTTATTGACCAATATACCCTGAGTAGTACATTTTGGTATACATTTTTTTACCAGCGGAAACCTCTGGGGTTTATATGCTGATGAATAGTTCGCTATGGTACATTAATTTACTTGACTACATCACCGTTATAGACTCATAAATATTACAATACACTCGTATTGGGTTCAGATAACGTCAGATAGGTACCTTTTATCTATGGTATCTGAAAGGTATTAGGTTACCTAGGTATCGCAAGACTAAATTTCGTTTCCCAGCAGTATAGTTTGTCCGAATATTCAGTTCGGCAAAAAGGAGATTTCTCTGAAACCATGAAAAACAAACCCATAACCTTACCTAACCTAATGGGTTCTACGCGTTTAATGTTTAAGAGCCCGTTTACGTACTCACTAGCGCCACTGGTAAATAATTGAGATTATTTAGATATCCAAAAAAGTAGGCCGCTACACACTGTATTTTGTATTTAGGTAAATGAATACAATACAACCTTGTGAAAATACATCTAAATAGTTTTAATGTTGCTGGATTCGTCGATCTATGAACCCAAAATCAAAACGGCCGTTTTAACTTTGGACGCATATTAAATATCTATCCTTAAATTTTAATAATCTCAATTATTTACCAGTGGCGCTAGTGAGCACGTAAACGGGCTATTAAAAAAAACTTTACGAGTCTTCGAGAAGACTGGCTTTTTGCCGACATGAAAATTCGGAAAAACGATATAGTTGGTAAATGGAGTTTAGTGATTGCGATAGGATACCTTTCAATTAATATACCTAATAAGCATAATAAATTAGATAAGCGCATCACCGTTTAAGTGTGCTGTTCATATGTTAATGAGGGGTGCATCTAATTACAAAGCTAATTGGCGTGTAATAGCCGCTTAGTTAGAGTGCGATAACATCAACGTTTTCATGCAGTTTACATCAGGCTTTACTAATACTTAGAATTGTATTTATTTATACACACACAAGTTAACAGTTTATCGCCAAAACACGTATGTGGTATAATTTTTCAATTTTCCTCTTTGATCGAAACTTAGAATTTCGTTAGCGGACGTTTCTGCTTAGTATAAATTTACTGTTAAAATGGAGTAGCGCATTGTTACTAACGATTCTCAATGTAACTTGGGACGTTGGTGCCGTATCAGAAGTTTGTAACAACTTCACGGTAGATGTCGCTACGAGCCTCCTTAAGGTTAATTAGAAGAGTGAAGGGATTGAAAGATTCGTTGCCATTGGCGGGACCCACGGTAGCTCAGTTGGATAAGAGCAATGGACGGATTCCAGAGGTCGTGGGTTAAAATCCCGCCCGTGGCGAATAATTTTTTAATTTTCCTCTTTGATCGAAACGTATGTGGTAGTAGTTATACTATATATAAAAATACATCAATTTTAGGTGGGAACAATTAGATTTTGACGACATGACTCCAGACGAGACGCGACCAGTAGGTCGATCACGTAACGCATTGCACGAACGTCGGGTAGGTCTTAATGTCACTTTTTATATGGAAAATTGACAATCAAATTGTACCGACGCGCGTTCGGAACGTTACGTGATTACCCCTCTGGCCACAGTAACGGCAGCAACACCGAGCAGCGACCGCCATAGATGGCGCACAGCAACTCGCCGCTATAAAAAGCTCCGCGCACCGCACTGAGTGGCCCCTTTGCTGTTCTGGCCTCATGGCCAATTCACGCACCGTCCGTGCCGACCAAAAGGGTCCTGCGTGGCACGGCCTGAAGAAAGACCATCAAAAAAAACAAAACACGAGTGGCCCTCGCGTAGCCGTGCCCGAGGTTAGATACCCCTGGATTTTCCCCAGGCTACTCTCCAACCACGCCCTCTACAATTCGACCTATATTGAGTTCGTCCTACAGCCAACAGTCAGGCATCAAAAAATAAAAAAGACGATTGGCAGTCGCTCGCGCTCCGTACGTTGTGAACCTCTGCCCACCTAGTTAGTGTAGGGAGGGATACCGCTCACGCACGCTAGTTTCATAGCCCAGGAGGTTCCTTGGTGGCGTGGCGGAGGGAGACTGCTCATGCTCCAGAAACCTAACCCTGACCTTCCTTCTCACCCCAGGCACAGTGTAAAGAGTAACAGTGGACCGCCGCCTTTGACGTTTGCGGGTTTGACAACGTCATTTCCCAAGCTACATGTATGCAGCTTGGGCTCGCCCTATACGCCGCTCGCCCCTCACACCGACTGACTGTATTGGTTAATAGACTGTGCCCCAGCGATCAGCGGAGTTGTATTTTCCACCGCCTTTCCAAGTATCCACTCCATCATCCATAGCCAGGGTATACTGCGGTCCCTTAACGGCTGATAAACTGATTATACCGCCATCCGTACCTACTAGAGTCGCTATTTGCTATAGCTTACTGTGTAATAAATTTGATATGTATTTAGGTAAAGAAAAGGCATACAAGACCCGTATATCTGTGTTCATATTTCATTTCCCATCTGTATTCTCCCTACATCTGTGTTAGTCAAGAAACCTCCGCCCAAGGAGGATATGTGGTAGTTCGGCCGCCCACCAATGAGATATTAATATTGTTGATGTCACACATGCCATTAATAAGCAAACATTGCAAACAAGAATAATAAATATAAACAAAATGATAGTACGGCTGAAACTTTTCTGCAAAACAATACTGTCGGCAAATATCAATATCGTCGGTCTCCTGCCCCCCTATTCCGTAACTTGTTTTAAGCTCACCTCAACGGTAACCCACAATTATACCTTGACACTGCAATGCGTACTAATTAAGTGCAGGTAGAGGTCTAGTTTAGTAACGGGCGACCGGCGCGGTGAGCCACATTAACGCTTAGCGAATAACAGCCCTGCACTCCTGCAGGTCGATCACGTAACGCATTGTACGAACGTTGGGTAGGTCTAAATGTCACTTTTTATGTGGAAAAATGACAGTTAAATTGTACCGACGCACGTTCGGAACGTTACGTGATTACCCCTCTGCATGATATTGTTTAGGACGGTTCACGCTCTACAACTGGGAGCGTTTGCACCGCGCTTATTATTTAATTAATAATTACGATTCTACATCATTGGTGAATCAATTTTCCCATACATGCCCAGAACTATATATTTAATTGGTCCCTTCAATGCCTCCTGATTCGAAAACGAACAGCAACATATATGCTCGTAACTATACTTTGAAGTGGTTCCTTATAAGCCTACTGATTCGAAAACGAATCAAAATAAGGACCTGTCATTGAAGTTCAATAACGTATACATTTCGTTCGGGATGTGCATGCCACCGCCATGTATGACAAGGAAAGGGTACTTTTTTCTAGTTGTCATTGATTTCATCGAGTGCCTTAACTTATTTTGCGGTAAATGTGTGAGTGCAAGTTGCGACTTGATTTTGGCGTGCTAAAATTATGGCGTCGTCCACAAAAAAGTAAGTAATTACCCAAATTAACTGAAATATAGGAATTTGTGTAATGAGAACATAAAGTTAGATGACTTAGACATATTTTTTTGTATTTGTAATAAACAATTGTCTGTATTCAGACACCTAAAAAGGGTTTAATTAAACAGTGTATCGAAAACGAAACAGTGGGAAAATATGCGGTGAATAATACTAAATAGGCATTTTGTGTTTCAAAAGGAGCAAGCCGGTGTCAACCAACGAAATAGTCGATGTTGTAAATGATTTCAACTCGGAAAATGAAGCAACAGGGTTAGATATTTATATGAACCCTCCTGGCGATGGATTAGTTTCAGACTCGGATTCTGGCGACGAGACAAATGTATGTAAGTTTTGAGAACTTGTCACGTAGGCAACTTCTGGCACCTGCTGTACTGGTACTTCACGGTAATAGCGACAACGATGACAGCCAGTCCGAAGATGATATTCTGCTTTCAGAGTTAAGTAGACGAGACAGAACACCAGATATACCGCCAGCCCCACCGAGTCGACCACGTCACCCCCAAGCTCGTAAATGGGTGAAACGAGACTCCAAGATCAGTCATGCCTATAAGGGATGCGTCAGATCCACTGGATTTCTTCGATATTCTTTAGTCACGAAGTAATCATCCACATTGTTAGTCACACAGCAATTAATGCCGTAGAGAAGGAAGTATGAGGTTTACCCTATCTGATGACGAAATCTGTTGCTTCATAGGCATTCTTATATTGACAGGCTATTGTGCACTGCCGCGACGACGTATCTAATGGGAGAGTAATGAGGATACTCACAATTTGTTGATAGCTAAATCTATGCGACGAGGGTTTGAAGAAACTTTGAGATACCTACCTCCATGTTGCCGTTAATTCAAATTGGGCACCCGGTGACAAGATGGCAAAAGTGCGACCATTTGAGATGCTGAACGAAACGTAATGGAAAAAATATCAGCATCGACGAATCTATGATTCCGTATTATGGCAGACACGGTTGCAAACAGCACATAAGAGGCAAGCCGAACCGATTGCGTTGTGCTAATTGCAAAAGCTTGACGGTTAATGCCAAATGTTTTGTTGCATTTCATTCCTAAATTAAAATGTTAAATAGATACATACATACTTTCTCTCTTTTCAATAAATAAATAGAAATAAATTTACTTGTCTTTGACTTAGTATTTTATATATTCGTCACTTAAATGCCCAACGTTTCGTTATCGAACATTAAAAAAAATGGTCCTTATCCAATACCAACTGCCATATAAGTCGTTTTTACGTTTATAGGTATCTATTATAACAAACATATCCAAAATTTACAAGAATCGGAGATGTACAATAGTTCTGGGCAGATGCAGTGCTGATCGTTTTCGAATCAGAAGGCAAATACAACACCAATTACAAACTTAATTACGGTCATATTATGACGTTGATCGTTTTCGAATCAAGGGGCATATATGGGTTAAGGTAGGTACTCACTTTCTAAAGCCATATTAGAATTGACCTATTGACTCAACGGTCCTAAAATATTATTCACATTAAAACTAGACGCTCAAATTTACGAATTACACATGTAACGCAGATGAAACTCGTTTAAATTCCTGAAAAAACCTGGTGAGTGGACAAGACACGTTTTTCATACAAAACCTAGGGACAACGTCTCCTGTAAATATTATTGTCTTCTTCTTTTCTCCTTGCCTTTTCCCTATACGGGGTCGGCCCCCCTCGCCATTTCTGGCGGTTTTGAGTGGTTTCTGGGTTTATTCCCAACGTCTTCAAGTCAGCTGCGATAGTTTTAGTCCATGTAGTGGGCGGGCGGCCTCTTCCTCTTTTGCCCCCTGTAAATATTATTGTAAATGGAAAAAAAAATCCTTATCTTGACTTAAAGGGTCAAGCTGCCTCCTGGTAAGCCAGTCCTGTCTAGCTGGTTTAATTAGACAGACATTCAGATGTACTCTATGAGTAATGATTGCATACAGATACAAGTCAAACATGATGATATTATTAAAGATGGTCCAATAATCTGATTTTATAACAGCCTGGGTAAACAAATATTGAAATATTATAAAAAAAAATGTTTGTAAGACATTTCGGAAAACAGGGAGTACCTTAAAAGTGGATAACGTTCGAGTCAATCTAATGTGTCATCATGCTCCTAGCATTTCGGTGGTACCCTGAGGAGCCCGGCCTCCGCTTTGGCTCCTAATCCCAAGATTTAACGTAGGCACTAGTTAAACGAAAGTGACTGCCATCTGACCTTCCAACCCAGGGAGGACTAGACCTTGTTGATAATAGACACCGATTTTTTTGTTCGATGTAAATAGTAAATGAGCGTGTCAAAAAAAAACACTTATTAGTAATTGTACACTATTTTTTCTAGGAGTTTTATGTTATTTGCAGTGAGAATCACAAGCCCTTTCGATCGTAATAGGACAAAACAATGTCCATGTCTCATGTATGGCAGCGAGACGTGGGCGTTGACTCAAAAGCATGTCCATACCATCCATGTTGCCGAAATGAAGATGTTACGGTGGATGTGCGGCGTTACCAGGCTCGATAAAATCCGCAACGAGTACGTACGAGGAAGCCTGGGCGTCCGTGACATCGCCGATAAGATCCAAGAAAGCCGGCTGCGATGGTATGGTCATGTGAAGAGGAGGCCACCAAACTATGTTGGTAACTTGGCACTACAACTTTCCGTCTCTGGTCGAAGATCCAGGGGCAGACCCAGAACAAGATGGAAGGATGTAGTGCTAAGAGATATAAGAGACAGCAAGTTATCTGAAACCGATGTCGAGGACAGAGCGAACTGGAAAAGTAAGACGAGGAAAGCTGACCCCACCACTATGTGGGATATATAGCTGGGAAGAGAGAGAGAGAGAGAGAGAGAGAGAATGTCCCAATTTTTTTTCCCTATTGTGTTACCATTTCCCATATTTTTTGTGTGGCGGTAACACAATAGGAAAATCCAAAAATGTATGGAAATCGTGGGAAAAAATATCTCCTATTGGGTTGGAAATAAATAGTGATTCTGACTAGAAATAACATAAAACTTACAGAACATCTCGTAAAAAATGTAGTGCCAATTTTTTCAAGAAATACGCAGTGACATTGACATTTATTGACTCCTGTCGGAAGCATTTTACGACCAATGATCTAATCACTTCGCCTTGCAGATAATTTGACTGCGACAGACAGATGATTTAGTAAAGTCGCAGTAAAAATAAAGAATGACAAAATATCATGAATATTAAGTATTCGGTTAATGAAATATCGCTATGCGTAGCTTTGACCACGGTTGTGGAATTTCTGGATGCGTCAATGCAGCCAATCACGCTTTAATATTGTATCTGAGTCAATGAATTAATTCTTGCTGGTATTCGGTTTCGGTAGCCAGGAGACAATATTATGACATTTTCTTAGAAAAAATAGTAGAATATGGAGGGGTTAAATATGAAAAAAAATGCATTTTTAAAAGTGACCCGGGAGTAGGAAAAAAGTTCATTCACAATAATACCTATCTGTTGTGTTTGGTCGATTTACAAATAAATTGGTACCTAATATAAGAGGAGTGCAGCCAAACGACGCTGGGTATGATCAACCCCATTTTCGATTGAACATATTAAATAAAAAAATATATAAAAAAAAATTTTACTGTTTATTGCAATTAAAAAGTAAGGGTTATTACAATCTTAACTACTAATCTTAAATTTAAGAGATTTTTTGAGTTAAGGAGCCTGCCTTATATTATAACTAGTTCATCTTACTTAAATAGGTACTTAGCTATATTATGATATTCTTGTTATTTTATACAGTAGAGTATGTACATTTAATGTTTATGACCTACTTTTAACATATGTCCTTTGACTATCGAACGTGTTTTACTACACGTCCATTATTGCTATTTTTCACCTCAAAGGTAGGTTGATTAGGTAAGTTACGAAGATGGCTGGGTCTTCTCTTAACTCCCTCCTGCTGGCGGCCTCCGTAGCCCAGTGTGGGTAGTGACTCTGCCTACGAAGCTAGAGGTCACGGGTTCGAATCCCGGTCAGGGCATTTATTTGTGTATTTCTCACGAATATTTGTTCCTGAGTTATGGATGTTATTTATGTATATAAGTATCAATATGTATGTATATATAATCACCTAGTACCCACAACACAAGCCTTACTGAGCTTACCGTGGGCCTAGGTTGATTTGTGTAAGATTGTCCCGTAATATTTATTTATTTAACTACAAGAAATAGTTGATTGACTCGATTAAAAGTTGACCAAAAATATATTTTCGAACCTAAAAAAAAAACAAAAATACAAAAACAAAAAGCATTTCAACCGCTAGTTCTTCCAGTCTGACAGCACATCCTCGCCGCCGAATTAATATTGATAAAACTGCTCAGTTTTTATTCGAAAATAAAGGATTAATCGTCGACAGGAAGACTCGGATCGCATAAATATCTCATTAGGCCAAGATTTATAACTCAAACAGTCACGAAACTGAAAAAAAGTTTGAAAGCAAACGTTTTGATAATTACTTGTCAACATGCGATTGCCTATTCGTGGCTAACTGGTGAATGGTTCATTTTACCTTTTTTTACGCGATTTGTCATTTTTTGATGACACCTAAATTAGAGAGGTAGAGCTCGTTACCACTTAGAAAGGGGCCAGTAAAGAAAGCTTTTTCTGTTAGTTTATTCGTGATTTAGTTTGATACTAGCCTGTGACCGCGACTCCGCCCGTGATATTGCGACAGTGACCCATATTTTGCATTCAGGATCGTTACAATTTAGTAAAAAAAAACTTTTTCGGTGAACATGCATCAATGACTGTTACATTTTGCATGGTTAAATTTAAATATTTTTTTCGTGTAGTCGTTATTATCAACGATTCTTAAGAACAAAAAAAACCCTAAAAATTCTCATGTATGTACAGTTTTTTTTAAATCTCTGTTGGCCTACCTACAACTAAACCATAGTCTTAGTAAATTTATTATTGTGCAACGTAACGTACCTATTAAGTACCTAAAGTTCTAATTGATTTTGATTTACCAAACGAACAAGGTAAGTAATGGTCAATATTAGCCTTTATTAAAATAATATAATACAATACAAATACTTTTTTTTGTACTCGACGATTAAAATATGTGTATTAAGATTTCATAGAGAATACTGCAACGTCACTCTTTTCATCGTTGAATAGTCTGTTACTTCCGAAACAACCGAAATAACTGTTTCGATACGCTCTAGACAACCGATTTTTTTTTTTAAATAGAACTAAAATAAATTCGACCAATCACGTGGCTGCTTTACCGAACTGTAATGAATTGGACCAATAGAATCGTGCGTTGTGTTGGGAGTGAGGGACCTGCATGTCTCTATCTGCCGACACAACGAATCCTCAAGTGAATAAAGGGTCGGTAACGCGCTTGTGATTCTTCTGGAGTCACAAGTGTCCATAGGCGACGGTACCAGCTTAACATCAGGCAGGCCGTAAGCTTGTTTGCCACCGTCGTAGTATAAAAAAAAATATATTATTAAATTAGGGTAGGGAAACAATATTAATAAAATTAAGTTATATTAACGCAGCTCCATAAAACCATAATGTCGGTCAAATGCAAATAATAACAGAGTCGTAAAAGCATTTTTATTACATCACTTCGCTTGTATCTTACTAATCTTTTTAAGCAATTGCAAACGTTATTTGGCAAAGTAATCCAGATCAGGTTCTGAATGCAAGGCACAGCTGGCCACTAAGGCAAGAGAGGACCAATAAAAAACCTATTATAATCCGGTTTGATTACGAAGATAAGCAAATACTTGCAGGAAAGGTGACATT